>CM033730.1:20406625-20811442 GCA_019671005.1 Hibiscus mutabilis
ACTCCACAATAATGTAAAAAGAACAAAAACCCAAAAAATAAAAACAACTTGACACCACAATCTAATCAACCCAACTCTACCCAACATGGATATTATAACCATCCCCCGACTGCTGCCAACCCAAACCGAGCATCATGCTAGAGCTGAACTCACCAACACCAAGCCATCCCCAACACAATCGCCAACAAGCCAACACGATCACAACCCCCAGCACCCAAATTGCACACTCTAGCCCTTACCCGCCATCACATGATCACCTGAAAGACTGAAACACGATCCACCCTTCCTTTTTCATTGCATAAGCGAACTCATTTTCCTGACGGGACGTATGTTCAAAGCAAACGCCACTAAGAGAATCACATGCCATATCAATCAATACAAAAGTGTCTCTATATCTCCATGCTCATTTCCTCGTCTGTGACACCCAACCAAGTGCCACACACAAATCTGATTCCGCAATCAATGTTCTACACAAACTTTATTGCATGTAAGAAAATATCAACAAATCAAATGCAATAGCCCAAAGTTTAACCTCATCACACAACACCAAAATGCAAGAATGTGAGGCTGGAACAACACAACAACACGACCGAAAGCAACTCCACCAAGTTGCCTCGTCCAGGTTCCAAGCTTTCTACATAACTCGAACCTAAGAAAATTATCATAGCTTGACCAAGAAAAACAACTCCTCCATCGATAGCTTTTACCATTAACCATCATCTCATTCCTAGCCAGCCATAAGGACCACAACAATGCAATGACCCAATAACAACACCATTGACAAGCCTCTCCTACAAATGATCATTGGAATTTCGGCCCTAAGAACACCTTCAAGGTACGTGGCATAGACAAACACACATCCCACTAATGCAAGAACCAACCTAAAACCACCCATACCACAATATAAGAAAATAAAATATGATCAATCTCATCCTTTTCCTTGTTTCACCACACAGGAGTCCCTTGACCCTCATTAAGCATAATACCTCGAGGAAGAAGAAAACTAATAGTAGGCAGCCTTTCTAGCCACACAAACCATAAAAAAGCTTGTACTTTTAGTGGAACAAGAACCTTCCAAATAAAGTATGCACCACAGATGTCATCATCTACTCTATCCAACATAAATTTTCTAGTCAAAACCTTCACCGAAAAGCACCCATTAACATCTGACTTCCTTATCAACGAATCCTCTACACCAAGCCATAATGTAATAGGGATTACTAACCACCCCTAAAAAACTTCATATATTCTTGTCATTCCTTGCAATCACCCCATTGGGTACCACAAAAACACCCATGTAGTACACTAGCAAGGAGGACAACATTGAATTAACTAATGTTGCCCTTGTAGCAAACAAAAGCAATGCTTTTTTCCACCTAGCTAACTTCATGTGGAAACGAGTAACTACCAGATCCCACAACTCCTTGCACCATGGATTGACACCCAACGACATTCTCAAATACTTAAAAGGAAGCTTGCCTTGCACACAATTCAATATCAATGCCACATCTTTATAAAAATCCTCAACAACCTCAAATGCGTACAATGATGGCATCTAAAACTTAACCTGCGAACCCGAACAAGCTTGGAAACAATGTAACAATTGTTCCACACATCGTGCAACATCCAATGAAGCTTCAAAGAACAACATAGCGTGGTCGATGAACTAAAGTTGCAAAATCGAGAATCCATCCACTACAACAATGCCCTTAGTTAGACATTCCGATTCGCACTTTTTAACAACACATGCAATGCATCAGCCACAATGATGAATAACAAAGGGGATAAATGGTCGCCTTGGCAAATTCTACACCCCTAAATAAATTATCTTGCCATAGATCCATTAAATAGCACGACAACCTCGTTGTACTAATGCATTCTCGAATCTAGTGACGCCATCTCAGGTCAAACCCCATCCGCACCATAACGCTATCCAAGAACTCTCATCGAACACAATTATACACTTTCGTGAAATCTAATTTCAAAATGAACCCACCTGACGAATTAGATTTCTGAAACTAATGAATAATCTTGTTAGCAAAAAAATACCATCAATGAGTTGTCTACCTTGCACAAACATTGTTTGCACATCACCAATAATAACATCCAAGACTCCTTGCAAACGTCAAGCCAGTTTCTTAATAAATAGTTAAAATAGATCCAAATTAATTTTAATTCATAATTAATTAAATGATTCACTATCATTATGATAAAATTAAATTGCATGTATTAAATAATTTTTACATATTGCAATCCTAATTCTGTAAAATTGTGACAATTAACGTCTTAGAATTTATGTAAAACTTTATTTAAATGCATTTTAAACGCCGCAAGTGAATTTAGCCTTTAAACGAATTTAAGATCTTAATTAATCTTGAGTTGAATCCAATGTGTCGCCAATCCAGACACACATCTATGTCTCTACCTCAGAGTTAACCGCTCCAATAACCAAGACAAGTCATCTCTCCATTTGAACTTTAGACAACGCAATAGTTCTTTGAAATTATTTACTCAGATAATTTTATGGGCTTCAAACATGTTTAGATTACCAATTAATATAAATTGTCTTCCATACTATAATCAACTTTATCATACCACTTATATTCAGTTAAACCATATCAATCAATGAGCCGATATTTGCTAATCACTTTATTGCTTTTACAAGCAACATCAAGTTCAAGGACAAATATGCATAACCAAGTAGTATATAAATAACATATAAAAACTTTATTTATTTCATTTCAGTCCAAATGATCTAATAATTACATAAATTAATTCACTTAGTGCACAAAACTCAAACATCAAAACCAATCAAAATGTTGATTCCCAAAAAATAACTATTTTATTGCATTAAATGAATCTTGTTATGGCAAGCACAAATGTTACAAACCATACTTCAATTACAAGTCTCAGTTTATACTACTTGATGGCATTCTCTCAACCAAGGGGATAAGTGTTGTACCACTGCCACAGAGTCCTCTACAGACACTACTTCTTATGTTGGCACCCCAAAGCATTTGGGGTTTCCCTGATGTACCTCAAGGCTCATTCGGAGTTAACCCCACTATAATTTTTAAAATTATAGAGGTCAAAATCTTATTTCTTAAATTATGGGGAGGGACATGGCCCCCACTAGTCCCTTACATGTTTTCCACAAAGCCTTTGGGGTTTCCCTGAGTTGCCTAGCGCTCATCCGAAGTTAACCCCACCATATCTTTCACTTAGCTATAGTCTTTCGACATGAAAAATGTCAAGAGCTACAGTCTTTCGACATGACCTCGATCAAGCCCACTTGACGCGTGAGCTAAATATATTGTATGATAGTCGAATCTACCCATCATATCAACCCATCAATAGTTATCAACCCTATGAATGACAATAACCATTAAAGTAGATTTTTGGGACCCGTTTTCAAAGACATATATACTTGCACAGGTAAAACTAAAGGGACTTCTGAACCTTAGACTCACTATTCACCATTTTCTCTAATCCTCTCCTTCTCTATTTACTTAAGATTGATGTTAACTGCGGCTCTCTGTCCAATTAAAAATAGTGAACCGTGTAAAACTACCCCCATCACATATCGACCATCAACAAGGCATATGGTAAATACCAGAGACATTGCAGCCATGAGGAAATAACTCGACCAAACCCTGCTTTTCTATTAACCAGGGTCTTAAATGGTAGGCCCATTGCTCCTCCTTAAAGCTAAGCATATAATCAATCATTCACGCTTTTCAATCCCCTTCCCCTTTAAAAATGATTCCTATATTACTTTCAAAGCTTTGCTTGCGATGCATCCAAGCAAAAATGTCTGTTCTTTTCAATTTTTCACATCAAATGTGGTGAGTTGTTTCACATCGATCAACAGAAACCACCCCTCCCCCTTCACGTATATCCATCAACGTATACATTCAAAACGTTTCTCACACCCCCCAACAAACCATACAAATTAAGAAATACCCTAGTTTCTCTTTTAATGCTCTAACTAACCTCCTTGTTAATCAGGGTTAGTGTACGTTACTCTCTACCCACGATTGAGTATAATACAAATTTAAATAATAAACTATTGAACCCCTAGTTATTTGTTTGCTATTTTTGGCCTTTGGGTGATCGATAGAACTATGAACCATGCTACGTACGTATTTGGCGTATCTACCTTTACAGTACATGACAACAAAACTTACAAGACCGGAAAATTAATCAATCTTTGAATAGTTACATTCGGAGACAAAAATCCTATGCCCCTTTTTATGCCCCAACACTAATAAATTAAATTTCTAAGCTTTAACTTTAAGTTATAAGTCCTAAACCTTAAACCCTAAAAAATACATCCTACCATAAACTCTAATCTTCAAACCTAACCTTAAACCTTATCCTAAACCTTAAACCTTATCTTAAATCTTAAATATAATTTTTTGTGTAGGAACATAAATAAAGGCACCGAAAAGAGGCGGATGATTTCTATTCTATATTCTGAGACGGAGCTGCGTGGAAGTTTGGAGGTGCGTCTCCTGAAACTTCTTATTAAAAAATATATTGAGATTTTAATTTACGGTAAACTATCTGGGTGACCACTCAACTATTGGGTCTGACCTGTTTTGACTACCGACCTAAAAAAATTTAAATTCGACCACCTAACTATTTAATTGGACCTATTTTGACCACCGGCCATTAAAATCTAACGGAAGTGTGACGTGGTTGTTAATAGAAATTTGTATAACTACACATTTGGTCCATGTTAGTTACATATTCTATCAATTTAATTCTAATTTTAACTTAATTAAATAAATTAATCATTTAATTAGAGGAATTTAATTTTAATTTAATTAAACAGACGTCATCACCTTATTGGAGGAATTTAATTATTTGTTTTTATTAAAAATAAATAATTAAATTCCTCCGAATAAATAATTAAATTCCACCAATAATGTGATGATACGTACTGACACCTAATTAAATGATTAATTTATTTAATTAAATTAAAATTATGATCAAATTGATAGAATAGGTAATTATCGGGGACCAAATGTGTGGTTATACAAAATTTTATTAACAACTACATCATCTTTCCGTTAAATTTTAACGGTCGGCGGTCAAAATAGGTCCAATAAAATAGTTCAGTGGTAGAATTTTAAATTTTTTAATTCGGTAGTCAAAACAAGTCAACCCTACCCTTTAATTTATTTGAACCTCTTATTTTCAATTCACTTGACCTGTATCCTGTTTTTAATAATTAATTATATTTTGTCCCTTATTTTGATTTCTAACTCTATTACCGATTACAGTCGCACAAAATATCTCAACTATTATTTTCTCTCTCTATTCCTCCATTCAATGGATCATTTAGTGAAGAAAACAAAACTAAGTTTCGTCTGAAATTATTATATATTGGTGACATGGAGTTTCATGGGTTACGTGATGCAACCGTCATCAAGATTAGTGGAAGAATTAATAAAGAAAAAGAACTGTAATGATAATAGATTAGAATTAGAAATGAGGTCATGTCTTTGAATAGTGGGTGATATATAAGTATTATCCCATAATTAAGTAAGTATGAAGAAAAATCAAAATTAAGTGATTTCATTTTCATAGCCTCTCAAGTTGTCTCCTAACTGGATGAGAGTCTTGTATTACAATCATTCCCTTTTCTATCTTATTATTATATATAAACTTTGTATTTCAACATCTCTCTCTATGTCTGCATTCTTCATAAACGGTCTTATAATTTGGACTTTTCGATAAACATTTTATCAGCTTATGAAATCAATTACTCTCGATTTATACATACTATAATTTGCTGTAATTAAATAATAAATTTATTTATGCCCTTTATTTTTCTTTTAAATTGATGGGTTTTTTTTTCTAGAGGAGTTTTGCCTTGTAATTCTTATATTGAAGAAATCCCATTTTTGTGGTTGTTTAAAAATATAGCTATATTCTAGAATTTATTTTTTAAGAGGTAATTGTTGATGAGATTTTAACCGGGTTCATAAGGTTGAAATTTGTGCACTTTAAAATATATAGTCGGACGAACAATCATGCATTGTATGAAAATATTAAAGAAAGAATAATTATAAATTACTAAGAAAATTGAACAGAAACTCTTTTATAATCACATTAATATATTTGTAAAAAAATTAACATCAAATTATATCAAAATAAATAATTAATTATATCAATAAAAAATACATTTGTTATATGTATTTATCAAAATTTATAAAGCAAAAGAACCCCCTCAAAAAAAGTCCAATCTGTAAAGAATGGTATAAAAATTGCATCAAGCAAAGAGGGAAGACCAAGATGGTTAATAGTAAAATTATGTCATTTCAGCTTTTTTTTATTAGAAGGTGGCCTACGCCAAGAACAAGCATCTCGAAACCTTTCTCAGGATTCACAAAAGTGTGATTTACTGCTTTACTGTCAGTGACCCTCTTTTCTGGGCATAATTGAGTTGGTTGCATTAGTATTAATCTCAACAAATTATTTCTTTGAAATATCATTATAATTAGGTTATATTATGGTTTTTATCCTGTTATGCTGATATTGGAATTCAATATTCTGTTTTATTTTGACATAATTAATCGTATACATTTAGAATATTACTAGTAGTCCAAATTGATAATGTTGTTAATAATTATCATTAAAGCAGTGACATGAAATTTTTTAGACCAATCTAGAGAGTTTAGCTAACATATAAATTTATTGTTGGTTTAAAAGCAACTATCACTATAGTCAAGTCTGCGTAACTCATAATTTCATTTTTTTTTCTTTTTTATTTTCATTAATTTAGTCCTCAAGCTTTTGAACTACATCATCTCATCCTTTGATTATTGTTGACTAGCATAATCGTTATCACCAATCGTCGTTTGTCATGTCAAATAATTCATCGTTAAATAATTAACAACGTCTGAGTTATCATGTCCATATGTCATTAATAAATTAATGTCCTTTAGTATGATTTTTTAAGAGCCTCCAATAAGATGATGACATGTCAATTTGATGACGTGAGAGTACAATTGACGTAGAATTTTTAAAAATATATATAATTTTAAATAATTGATTAATTATTAAACTCTTCATTCATATTATTAGGTCATCAAAATTGACTCATCATCGTTGATATTGCTAGACAGTTGGCAATAACAAATGATATGGAAGCAAATAACAACCACATGCATAAAATTTAACGACCCTTTCTGTAGCACCCTGAATAAATGGTATAAAAATAAATGCAACACAATGGGGTTTTGAACTCATGTCCTATGCATGGTGAGCTCATGCCTTAACCATCAAGGCTAAGATAATCTTCTAATTAAAATACACCTCATTTTATGTTAAACTATGTTTAATGGTTAAACCGAGTGACAATTAAAAAGGGTATGATGATATACCCCAATGCAGAGAAGGATGCCCCAATTAGAAATATTGAGAGTTAGAGTGTGAGAAACTCTAGAGATTTCCAAAAGTCTCCACCTCATTCACTACCACTGATCTTGGCCACCTCCAGCCCGTGGCATGCACCGCCGACACAGGAAAGAGCGTTGTCTTCCCCCGAACCCAGGGCCGCCAACCACTTCCGTGATAGAGCCAATGTTCATCGTGAATCCTGATTTGAAGAGTCGTTAGAATCCCAAAGGTTTGACCCTCTATATTTTGGCGATTTCGTTGCCTGTTAATCGCACCGTCGCCACAAGAGTGTTCCTCGGGCCGAGATGAATGAAACCCACTCAGCCGATCAGCGGTTCGATGCTATTTAAGGCCTCGTTGGAGCTTTCATCATTTTAAAATGTTTCTTCGTTTTGGGTAAGTTGTAAGGTTTCTGAGTTAAATTTTTGGTCAACAATGGTCGTGTTTGTGGTTGCTATTAAGTTTTTCGGTGAGTTTTGTCATATTGACCGCACGTGGCGCCCATGTGCTGTCACCGGTGATTTCCGACTGCTTGGGATGGTGGCCTATGGACCGAATTGGCTTGACCGACTTGAGCCTGGTATGGCCACTAATATGGGCCAGCTTAACCAACTCGGTTCGATAACCCAATATGATTAATAATGTTTTTGGGTCGGCATGCATATAAGCCCAAACCCTAATCTATTTGACCGACCCAACCCAAGCTTGAACCGAGTTTGACCTAAACTACTTCAGTCCGAGTCCGTCCCGACCCGTTCCACCGAGTCAACTCAGTAAGTCAACCCGTTCAAGTCAACTCACCCAAGTCTACCCGGTTGACTGTTAACCCGCCCTGACCTGTGACCCGACCCAGCTTGTTGACTTAACTCGTTGACTGACATCAACATGTACCGTTGACCAGCTGACTGCTGACATCAGAGTTGACTAATGATGTCATCATTTACTTTGACCAAAAGTCAAATTTTTTGAAAAAACCTTTAATCCACATTTTTTGATGTCTTGAGTGCAATTCTGAAGTTCGTTTTACGAAATTCTGAACTGAATGCCTCTGAATCTGACCTTGAACCAAAGCATGCTTATGTATTTAATTATTCAATTAAGAGCAATGTGAAAATGACTGAAATTGAAATTTGTGCAATTGAAGGTATTCACAGTTCCTTGTATACGAGATGTCAAGGGATGTCAAATTCGAGTTCGAGAGTGATCGAATGGAGTATCGCAGTTGACTGATATAGCAAGGATTAAAGGTAATACATTACTAACTTTTGTATGCTTTATGAACATGTTGGTATTCGGTTAGTGCATGTATAGGTATTATGGTTGGCTCTACTTATGTCAAGTTAGATACTGAAAAATAAGTATGATAATAGATAAGATTGAAATACTTGAATGAGAATGTTAATAAATCGAAAGATCTAAAGTTCAATTAATAATTAATAAGAGAATTAATCTCCAAACCCGATTAATAGTGTTAAAGCATTCATTGTCAAAAATATTGGATATAAAATTACAAAAATACAATTGAGGTATAAGAATGATTAAAATACTTCTGAAAATGAATGCGATCTAGAAATCCACACTAGATCTAGTAAACTAACCGATTCATATGTGAACATCGAAATACTTAGAAGTTATGGTAACAAGACTTAAATATTCGAGTTTGTAAGTACTTGGATTCTCTTGAGTTCTGAATAAATCTTCGAAGGTAAAGTTACAAAAAATTATTCATATGTCTAAATTAATCAAAGTGGCGTAAAATGTTGAATTGATTGAGATGGCTAAAAGGATTGGAAATATTAATAAGGGATGAATTGATCAAAAATATCGTAATGACCAAAAACACTAAAGTATCCTTGAGTACTGAAATTTCCAAATTAACTGAAATGGTGGATAAACCCTCGAATTCCGAGATGAATGAGTTGTTTGGAAATATCGAAAGTACCTGAATTACTAAAACACCAACGAGTACTTAAATGATTGAAAGTCATACGTGACTTGAAATATGTGAAAGCTTGGAAACTCTGAAATGTTTGATAGACTACAAAAAGACTGTAATGCCCCTATGTAAATCATACATTTGTAATATTGTTACGATAATGAAAGAATATTGCTCAAATACATGTACAACCATTCAAGGCTTGTTTCAGGATAATTTGAGACGGTAACATGTTCAACTATACCACATAGCTAGAAATAAATATTGAACACATGTGAGGTGAACCTTTTCGAAGGTTTGAAAAGTAACGCATTAATGAGACGTAGTTAATAGAATAGACTTGAAAGCCTGACGCATGTATATAGGTCACTCCTAATAATGCTACAGCATTGGAAGAATACCGCTCGAACACATGTTTGACTATACGGTGTAGGTCCAATGATGTCTTATGGAAGTGACTTGTTCAACTATACAATGTAGTTAGTATTGGGAAATGTATATGTGTGCAGTAATAAGTTTGAATACATGGTAAATACTGTAATATTGGGATATGTAAGTTCGATTGGATTTGGAAACCTGATAAATCATAGAAATCTACAAGTATGCAAATCACCAATTTCCCCTTATTAGGTGGAATTAAAAAAATGCCTATGGCGGTCAAATGACCAAAATCCCCCTATTAGCCAAAATGATCGGAACATTCATGATATTTCTAATATCTTGAATATCCTAATGTATCAAATTCTCGAATGCCTAGTTGGAGACGTTGGTTACCATACTCCTTTTTATAGGGACCTCATTTCTGAAATCCATTCAAAATTTGTCAGAAGTTTAGTGTATTCCCTTTTTGTAATCATCAAGTATCTCTGAGAAATAAATTGTTCCATCTAGTGTGTTCCTTGTGTGTTACACGACTGTTTTGCATATTGCTTTACATGTTTTATTAAACTGATCATGTGCACATGACTGACATGTTTGATTTAGAATAAACATAACATGTTTTATGAATTTAAGCATGATTATATTGTATGTATGATGTATGCCCTAGTACTTGATATGATATGTATGCTCTTTGGCACTTTACTATTGCCTGGATTGATTCACTGGGTACTTGGGTTATGATATGAAGTCACTGAAGGTTTAGCCCTGATCTGGCTAGTAATTCTGCCCGTAAAAGGTTCCTATGCTTAGGTAAGGTAATTCTGCATGTATTAGGTTCCTACGCTTTGGCTAGGGTAATTCCGCCTAAACCTAAGTTATTCCCTTAGTATGGTTGGAGGGTAAATAGAGAATTAAAATGAACTTTACTCCTACTTGAATCATATATTTTTGAAATAAAATGTTTATTGTATTGTTACATTTCATGTATTAAACTTTGGACTGTTGGAACACACTAGACTCCTAGATTCAACTTCCATAATCTATCACTCTTCTAATTCTCTAGACAATAGACTTCTCGCCTGATGCTTAGTGATTAAATAAAGAGCAATTTCGTTATCTTCAAATATAACGCTTCACTAAAATATTGAATCGTAAATGGAGGCTGTTGTTGCTTGGAACATCATGATAGTGTTATGTCTGTCGTATACATGCACGCGCTTATAGCATCTTTTGGTAATTCTATATTACTGAGCTTTTCCAAGCTCACGTTGTTTTTACCATTGCAGGTTAGAAAAAATCTGTAATGGTAGTGACCGATATCAATATTGGAGTTCTCTTGGCATTGCTTTTGGAGTACGGTACTGATACAGTTAGTGGGCATGTATGTCGTGTATTGTTTTTATGTCAGAGTATGTAATATGTTTCTGAGTTTCTATTATATGTTTAAAAGATTTCTTGAAATGGTATTTTATCTAGAAGTTTGTTTTTCAGTCATAACGTGGTTAAAGAAACATTTTTATGTGGATTTTTACTGTGGATCGCTCTCCTAACCCTAATGTGACCTCTTAAATTTAGGTACGTCGTATAGCCGGGTCTAGGGGTACACTCTCAATCAAATGATAGCCAAATAACAAGATTGATACAATTCAAGAGTTCGATGGCTAAATTGATGAAACAATAGTGTTTATTCTGAAATACTACAAGGGCTACCTTGATGCAATTAAAAAGGAATACTACTGACTTGAAATTACTATAGAAACAAAATTACCCTTGAGTTTTTAATTTTAATGGATGATGAACAGTCGTTCATCGGAAATCTTTAAGACAATAGAGATAGAATAGAAGAAGGAAAAGAGTGTGGGGGAAGAAACAGGCGAAAGATTTTGAATGAAGGGTACGTGAGAATATAATGAACATGGTTATATGGATTACGTAATACAACTCTACGTAGAAAATGGTAGCTCTCTTTTCACTGGGTGAATAGAAGCCGATGAAATGTCTTTTTAGGGTTAGATGAAAAAATATTTTGGGGACCCCCTTTGAATAGGGGACCCCATCCGGTTTCAATGTCGGCATATCATCATTTTGTACTTCTTCTCCATACTTTTAAATGGGGCGCTTCCTGCAAATCCCAAGAACTATACTCTTTTTTTATTATTATCATTCTCTCAATTTTGATCAGTTTTAAGCAAGCAAAAGATAGAGAAATCAGCCAATACTGGAAAGAAGGGAAGTTTTTTCATCGGAATTAAGTTATATATGATGGGTCACCACTCATGCTGCAATCAACAAAAGGTTAAGAGAGGCCTTTGGTCGCCTGAGGAAGATGAAAAGCTCATTCGGTTCATCACCACTCATGGCTATGGGTGTTGGAGTGAAGTCCCTGAGAAAGCAGGTGATTCACTGCTTCATATATATACATAAACATATAGTATTCTTTTGATGCATGAACATGAAATTTTTTCATCTTTGTTTTAGGTCTTCAGAGATGTGGGAAAAGTTGTCGGCTGAGATGGATTAATTATCTGAGGCCTGATATCCGAAGAGGGAGGTTTACTCCCGAGGAAGAGAAGTTGATTATTAGCCTCCATGGGGTTGTAGGAAACAGGTTCATTTCACTTCTTTTTTGTCTCTCTGAAAATCTTAAAGATCATGAAAATATACTACTAACTGAAGATTGAAGTCAAGTCTTATTTGTAAACTTCAAGTTTTTTGTTTTTAATTAAGTAAAAAGCAATCTCCATGATTATTGTTTAAGTAGTTGCTAAAGCAGCTTTCACCAGCAATTCAAAGGGCGTTAAAAAGGCGACATCATGATGTTGAAACACAAGTTTTCAGCTGGAAAATCACATGTTTATTTCTCCCATTTTCACTCCAATTTAATTCATTAATGTTTCGTATTACTAATCTTTACTGCATTTGTGTGTTGTAGATGGGCGCACATTGCAAGTCACTTGCCTGGAAGAACAGATAATGAGATAAAAAACTACTGGAATTCATGGATCAAAAAGAAGATACGAAAGAGCACTTCAGTTCCACCAACCAACACTACTCCAACTCCAAGCATTGAAACTTCCCAGATAAAATGTGGTACAAATCAATTAGAATTGGTAAACCATAACTTGGGCACAACAAGGGCAATCCCTACTCAAGAAACCCTATTCTCATCTCAAGCACCATTATTTATGTTTGACACAATTACTCCACTTGATGGGGTGCTTCAAGACTCGGCTCATTTGAACACTGAGACCAGTTGGAATAATCTCAACCAGCTTCAGGTTCAACCATTTCTTCCTTCAACATCTTTCGCAGTCGAAACAAACAATTATTTGCCTCCATTAATCGATATCATGGAAAACATGGTGCCTATTGAAGTTCAATCTGGTACTAGCTTGGAGGCGGAAAGTGGAGAAATAGGAATAGAGAGATTACGGAGGCAGCAGCAGGAGTTGAATGAGTGGGTTGAATCCCAGCAATGTTCCAACTTTGTGATGTGGGATAATATTATTGAAGGACAAATGGGTGTGGAAGCACCATCTTTATCATCAAATATGGGAACCACACTTTCTTCTTTCCCTTCAGCTCTATAAATTATTAATGGTGGTGGTGGTGAATGGAAAAAGTGTGGTTTTCTTTTCTGCTTTTTTTTTTAACTTTATTAATTGGTCATGAGTTTTTTTAACTTTATTAATTGGTCATGAGCTTGTGAAAATGTGAGGAAATGCTGGGTAATTATGCATGAGTTTTTTCTTTCTTTCTTCTTCTTGAGGTTTGGAATGACAGACAGAAAAGGAAATAATAAAAAGCAATGTAACAGCCAAAAGAAATTGATTCTAATGAGATAGTTTTTATTCATTTCTATTAACTGTAAATTGGGTGGAGAAGTTCATTTTTGTTTTAGATTGGATTAATTTAAGTTTTTATTTTTTCATTCGTGTATGATTTGAACTAGAATTGAAATAATTGTTTGTAAATATTTGTGATTCCGAATACTCTTTACTTTGTCCCTATAATTTTAGGAAATCAAAACTTTCATAATTATTGGCCTATAAAACGGTTAAAATGACAAATATGTTTTTAAAGTTGAGTTCTTTTTAAAGGTTGAAGGATAAAAAAATAAAAAAGATTAAAAACATAAAATTGATAAAATAATTAAGACGGACGAAGTAATAATTGACCAATAAAATAAAAATTTTTTATCTTTTTTTGCTGCCACTATTTTTATCCCAACTCTAAAAAATTTAACCTTACATCTTAAATTTAATCTTTAAATTTTAAAATTTAAACCTTAAAATTTATTTTTTTACCATAAATTTTAAATTTTATTTTTTTAGTATTGAAGCAAAATAAAGACGTTAAAAGACTGACAAAGGATTTCTATTCTAACCAGCGTGCATGAAAAAAAAAACTACAATTATGAAGGTTTTTAATGTCTCTCCCTGATACTGTATGTTAAAAAAGACACTCTCTAGATGCACACAATATAAAAGTTAATGGATTTTTGCAGTTTGATGATATCATAGCTTTTGGCAAAAAAAACAATATAATGAGACGGCTACATTAAAACACAGCATAGAATTTTCAGAAATAGACATATGTTTCTTTGTAAGCTGTTGCTGCAACCTTGCATACGTAATACTGCACCGTACTACTGTTATTCGCTTTGTCCAATTTTCACGAATGCTGATCCGAGATCTGAATCGATTTTATCCGATCCAAGACTTGATATCGATACGAATATAATAATTTAAAACCTGAAACAAATCGAATTGAATTAAAACTGACCCGGTTTTTAGTTGAACCGATATGGACTCGATCCGATTTTCAACCGAACCAAATGGACCCGAATCGATTTCATCCGAACCTGAAGTAACCCGAATCGAATGCAACCTGAAATAAAGAAAATATATTAAAAGAAATAATGATAGATTTGATGTGAATCGTCGCACGACTCACCAAAAAGCTAAATATATTGGCTTTTTAAAGCCATATATGGGTTTAGAAAACTAATCCGGCCTGAAAACCCGACTGAAACATATTGATCTCCTATTGAACCGATCTTGAGCCGACCCGAAATCAACTGACTCGAAAATACCCGACCCAAAATCAAATGACCCGAAAATCAACCGAACCAATGTGACCTGATCCGGACTGATACCCGACCCGAATAACTATAGACCCGAATTAAAATCGAACCAGATCATATCCGACTCGAACTAAACCTAGACCGAATGTAGTCAAAACTAAACCTAACTCGAACCGAAAAGACCCGAACCGAACCCGATCCGAATGACCCGTTTACCACCTCTATATTCCGTCTTTCAGTGATTATTCAATTGTCAAGAGTTGGAATTTAACACTTTTAAAAATAAAAGTAAAAAACTGGTTTAACTATCGAAGATAAACTGTATTCATCCATTAACTAACCCAGCCGAGAATTTTGCTTGTTTTATTTGCTACAAATTGTCTTTCACGAAAAAAAATAAGGGAAACAAAGATATATATTACAATTATCTCTCTATTCTTCAACTTCAAGGTCACAAAATTTCTTTCGCGAAAAAACTTTGCTCGAAATTCATCAAACGATTTTAGACTCCAGTTTTTTTTATCAACGAAACTGCATGATTTATAAAAAATAGAGATCATACAATAAACGTTAAGGAGCGCCTCATTAAAAATATTCCTTAGCCGAAATGGAAAAAAATATGACTTGTTAACGATCAAAAGGACAAACACCAAATGAAAACAAGCGGAATGAAACCAACATCACATAACCTCACTTCCAGCGTTGACATCAATTCCACCCCACTCACATCGCACCATGCACGACACCTCTCACAAGCTCGCCTGGAACAACATCCCTCGCGTCACCCCTCCCATGCAAGGGCATCTGTTGAGCCATTCGCCTCCCTGAAAATATGATAAAAACTAACTATACCAATAATATTCTACGCCCCATCAATAGAACCAAACACCTCCCACAATCTCCATGGTCGGCTTAGCGAATGTAAAACCCATCCCAACGCAATTTTTGAATCCGACTCCACCACAAGGCATCGATTCGACCAGCAAGACCCTACAGAATAGGACACCGCGAGCTTGATCGCTCGCAGCTCAGTCTCATCCGACTAAAGGCAACAAATGGGACCCAAAAAAATTGCCAAAATCTTCCCTTGACCATCACGCAACACGCCACCAAAGCCTGCCGACCTAGGCTTTCTTCGAGCCAACCCATCCACATTGAATTTTAGAGAACCATGAACAGAGGCTCTGTAATATCCCAAAATATAGCCTAGAAGTATGTTACTAAATTGAATGTAGTTCCATTTGATTAAAGACACCTTTAGAATGGATAATTAAATAGCTTAAGGACTAAATTATTAAGCTTGGAAAGTATGTTAGCTAATTAAAGAAGGATTAAAAAGAAAACCTTGATAATTTGGAGGTTTGCATGCAAAAGAAAGTTTAATGGTTAGCATTAACCACGTGTCATGTAAGAATCTAGGCATGTGGTAGAAGGGACTTCGGCTATAGGAGAGCGAAAGCATCATATTCTTCTCATTTTGATTCAAGAAAACCGAACCCTTTGGTTTAGAGAGAGAGAACTTAGTGTTTATCTCCATTGTAATGTCTAAGCTTCAAGTTTTGGAGCAGATTGGGAATCGATTCAACCAACTTGCTGAATAAGGGTATGAAATCCTTTCCTCTTCTTGAAAATTTGCTTGAAGCCTATGCTTCAATTGAACTTTCTCTTAGGAAAACTTGTGTAGAGAATTGTTGAATACTTCCACATTGTGATCAAGGTCTTGTGTCTTGTTTATATCTTTGAATAGTCATGTTGACTTGTGAAATGTTAAAGAATTCTAGCTAGGTGTATCATCGAATTCTTTAGAAAATTTTAGAGTAAGGTGATAATGTGGTTGGCATAGAACTCTATAGTAGTTGTTATGGATTAATTTGAATGATTGAAGTGATTCATATTGCCATGATTGTGTTCTGTTTTAAGGCTCAACAAACAACCTTGAATTATTGGATTTTTGTGTTATATGAGCAGGAATTGCGAGTGTATGATGGTCATATTGTTTGCTAAGTAGTGACTCAAAAATTCTGGACTACTTTATAACACTTTTGGACTGTTTTACAAGCTTGAATAAAAGGGGGCTGTTCTAAATAGAATAAGGACTGTTTTAGGACTGTTTTATGATTTTAAGTAATTGTTTTGGACTAATTTAATAAAGGGAAAAGGAGCAGAATTTTTAAGTGAAAACAGGGGACTATTTTCTTGTAAATTCATAGGGGTTGTTTTAGAAATCTAGGGACTATTTTAATCAGAAGAAGATTGTTTTAAAACTGTTTTGAATGTATAAAAAAATCTGTTTGAAACTGTTATGTACATAAGCACAAGTATGCACATGAATATTGGATTGTTATGGGAGATATAGAAAAGATATGAGACTGTTTTGAGCATGTGTATATATGTATAAGAAAGCATGACTGTTTTGCATATAAATGCACATTAGTGGACTGTTTTGAGCATGTGTATGTATGTATATGAAGATGAGACTGTTTTGTGTATATATGAACACATAATGGACTGTTTTTGGTACATATAAATGTGAACATGTGTAATTAGGATTGTTTTGTGTGTAATGAAAGCATATGGGCTGTTTTTGATGTAAATAAGTATGCATGTAAAATAGTATGAGATTGTTCTGAATATATAGGAACATATTTAAGACTGTTTTGTATTTGTGTACCTAAGTGAATGGACTGGATTACTTTTCTGGTTTGAAAGCATGGCTACCTTATATATTTGAAAGTATGCCCTATGTCTAATCTGAAATTGAGATATCTGATTTCTGTTTTATTGAGATAAATACATGTCTGCCACTTGATTTCTGATGACACTACATATTGATCTAAACTGTTTTGCTTGGGGTATACTCTTGGGATATGATTTGAAGTGTTTGCAAGTACAACCCTGATCCAGCTAGTACCTTCTGTTAGGCTCAGCCCTGATAAAGCTGGTAAGTCCTACTAGACCTAAGGCATCCACTTAGGTAGGCTCCTAAGCCCACATGCCTAGGGTAAGTCCTTCACGATGCAGTTCATGGGGGATTACATATCGGTGTTTGGTTGGAGGGTAGCTAGGTTTTAAATAAAACTTTGATTATCCTTATAACATGACTTATTGAAATGATTTATGCATATCTGAAATATTTAAATGTTTTAAATTTCACTTATTGGAAGACACTGAGCTCCCTAGCTCATACCCCCAAATCTTTCCCTTTCATATACTTCTGTATAGGCTTCCCAAACTTGGCACTTGGAGGATCGACACATTTAGTACACATATTTTGTTGTAATGTTTCTATCTTCCACACCGTTTTTATTACGGTGACATGAGCCTATATTTTGAGACTTCATAATTTACTTAATTGCCCTATGTGGCATTATTTTGTAACTTAAATCTGATATGGTTTTAGACTGAGCGTTTGATATTATAATCATGGTTTATAATTATTATCTGTTTGAACTTTAAACTGTGAATATTTTGGGTTTTGGTATGAAATGCGACCCCTCGGAATTAGACTTAACGCATAGGCCAGTCTAGGGAGTTACACTATTGGGGTTAAATTACAAAAATACCCCTAGAAGTCAAATGACCAAAATGCCTTTGATGGCCAAAATGATTGGAACATTCCTGAGAATAATTGAGTGCTCTAAATCTACTAATACCACTGCTTACTACTGATTACAATAAATACTTCCTAGACTGTTTTATTGGGGTACTTGGGATAAAATATGAAGTCACTCCAAGTTCAGCCCTGATCCGACTAGTAATTCTTACTGCACCAGGTTCTTATGCTTTGGCTGGTAATTCCTACTATACCAAGTTCCTATGCTTCGACTAGGGTAATTCCCCTTAGGATGACACCTACGTACAATAGGCCTGGGTTAATGCCCCTCATAAATGCAGTTATGAGGAACTACATACTGGAGTTTGGTTGGAGGGTAGATAGGAAAAATAAATGAACTATACTACTGCTTGAATTATGTGTTAATGAAATAAAATGTTTACTGCACTGTTACATTGTATGTATTAACCTAGCACTGTTGGAACACACTAAACTTCCTAGTTTAATTAAATCTGTCACTTTTCTGATTCTTCGGCTTATAGGTTTCTCGCCTAATACTCGGGGATAAAGTAAAGAACAACTATATTGCCTTCAGATATAACGTTTATTTGAAATAATGAACTAGAATTGGAATTTGTTATTACCTGAAACACCATAATAACTTTATGCTCTGCCATATACGTTCTTGTTCCCTTTAGCATTTTTTAGTAGCTCTGTATTACTGAGCTTTACCAAGCTCACTTTATTTTTACCATCACATGTTAGAAGAAATTTATCATGGTTTTCTGACCGACATCAGTACTTGGAGTTTTCTCGGCGTTGCTTTCGGTTTCAGAGTACGGCACTAGTGCAGTTAGTGAGCATGTATACTGTGTTTTATTTTTTGTCAGAGTCTGTAATATACTTTTTATATTTTTGTTTTATGATTTTCTGTAATGAAGTTCTGGAAAGAAAATTATTTTGGTTTTTACTGTGGGTCGCTTGTGTGACCTTAATGTAACCTCCTAGAATTAGGTGTAATGTACGGGCGGATCTAGGGTGTTACAAATTCTTTTATGTTATGTCTCTAAAATAGGTAAATAACTTATCGTGAATATATTACATTTATATGAATGTGATCGAACTCCTAATTATATGCTTAAAAGATGTGGTAAACAGTTTCCATATCACACCACATGATTAAAATCTATGGTTTTATTTATGAAAAATATTCTATACATTGATGGTAAAAATTTGTTTTTCACAAATGTATAGTTTTTAGGGCTTAGAAGTTAGATTTTACTGTTTGTGGTTATGTTTTAATGTTTGAGAATATATTTATGGTTTGAAGTTTAAAGTTTAAGGTTTAAAATTTAGGGGTTAGAATTTAGAGCCTCTAAAAAAATATGTGACATCTTTAAAAGCCTGTTAGTAAAAAAATATTTTACTGGCTGTGCATCAAATAATTACCCTTTATTTATATATGTGAATATGAATTTTGACATATTATTGTAATTGAAGAAATTTATTTTAATTTTTTATGGTAAATCTTATCAGCTCAACTAAAATTTTATAAAATCACCGGTGTAATAATAAAATATTTATATTATTATAACGTCGTTAATTAGCTATTTTCCCAAATTCAGATTCTAAACAAACCCTATCCGTCGTCTCAAAAAAATATTTACAGGACAGGAAAATTTGGTATGCAGTGATAGATGCTAAAAGTGGAAAGGAAAGGAAAGAAAAGGTTGTCCGTGTCCAAATGCATTAAGGCTAATACAAATGGTCGGCCATTAAGAAGCCATAATCACTTTGAACGCCTTCTATTGAGTATTGACATGACTAAAAGATGTTTCTTTTTCCCTCACCGATGAATGGAAAGCTATCATTTCTAATAAATTTTTGCTTCCATCAAAGAAAAAGCTCTTTCAATTTAATCATTCATCAATACCTTACTCATTGTTTTTCACATAATGTAGTAAAATTGTTCAAATATCATGAGGTTGTTTAATTTACAGAATTATTGCATGATTGGGAGATGAATAAGATGGAGCTTAATTTACTATTATTGATTAACTAACAGTAATGAAATTACGAAATTACATAGGGTGGGGAGGGGCAATTTTCTCCACCCAAAAAATATTTTTACACATTTTTCTTTTTATATAAAATTTTTTAAAAATTGAATTATTTATAAATTTGATCTCATAACCTCAAATTTTGGCTCCGTTCCTGTTAACTAAAGATATCATTAATACTCAGTGACTTCATCTCTAGTTCTCTCCAATTGTAAGCAAATATTAGTAGTACCTTGCAAGAATCTTAAAGTTCATTGAATTGCTAACCAGTATTTATTGCTAGAGCTTTTTATGTATCTATTAACTACACTATCCGAAAATAATAAATCTGGGTGCGAACAAACTATGACATACACGAAGGATCCAACCACAGACATATAGGCAATCTCATCATCTCATTGTGGAGAAAAAGTTCGAGGTTAAGTATACAAATGGTTACTAAACTATCTTAAAAAATACAAAATAATCATCAGACTTTCAAAAGTTACATAATGGGCATTCAATTTTAGTTTTTGTTACAAAATAGTCACTGAGCCGTTAACTGTCGTTCATTGAATGACGAGAGAGTTACAAAAGTTTGAATAATACACATTTAATCCTCCATATTTACAAATTTAAACAATTTAGTCCTAATTTAACCCTCATTCTAATGTCTAAATTGGTTGAATCTGTAAATATTGAGGATTGAATGTGCGGTTATACAAACTTTCGTAACTGTCATGTCACCCAGTTAACAACAGTTAACTGTCCAGTGACCATTTTCTAATAAAAACTAAAGTTTAATGCCCATTATATAACTTTTGAAAGTTTAGTGACCATTTTATATTTTTTGAGATAGTTTAGTGATTGTTTCTGTACTTTACTCAAAAGTTTATGAAAGTCTGAAGTGGGCAACTAATGGCACGCTAACAGACTTAGCATTCGACGTATTAAATCTGCAAAGATCCTTATGAATATATGCTTTCTGACTTAGGTATAATTTACCTGTAATCTTTGAGAATTTCCATTCCAAGTATCTTCTTTGTAGCTTGGGATATTCATTGTTCAGTTAAAACCGAACCGGATTAGTTTGTTTAAATAGTCAGCGGTCAAATTTTTTTGGTTGATTAACAATTATTTTTTTTAAAGTTCGGTTATCAATTAATTCGGTTTCTAAATCAGTTAATTAACCGAATTACTCAAAATAAATATATTATATTCATACATATTAAGCCGATACCCATTCTAAAACCCAACTTCTAACCCAAATGAAAAAAAATCAATTTCTAACAATGAATCATATTTATATAGAAATATAATATAATATGAAAAAATAATGTCACGATTTCAAGTCCACATATTAAATAATTTGAATTATTAAGTCATACATAAGTTTCATAAATATTATATTTATTTATATAGAAATATACTATATTTATTTAGCATACTATTAATACTAACTTTTTGGTTTGTTTCTTCGAGTTTAGGGGAATAGTTTGGTGTGATTGATTGAGTGTATATATAACACCTTTATACCGGTATAAGTTATTCTTAATTACAATTAACTAACACATTTACACCAATATAGGTTCTTCTTAACTACAGCTAACTAACACATTTATACCAGTATAGGTTCTTCTTAACTACAGCCAACTAACACATTTACACCGGTGTAAGTTCTTCTTAACTGCAACTAACTAAATAACACATTTACATCGGTATAAGTATTTCCAAAGATTTATATTGTGTAATAATTTTGATTAAGAAAACTATTAACAAATTTTGGTTAATTTAAAAATTAATCGAATTGATCGACATTTATTCAGTTCGGTTAATATTTTTTTTAAATTGGTTCGGTTAACGGTTAAAGAAAAAACTTTGGTTAACTCGGTCAATGATAATTCGGTTCGGCTGGTGATCGAATTAACCGTTTGAACACCCCCTAGTTGTTGCTCTGAAATATTTCATCTAAATTATTTATTAAGTTTGACTCTTACCTTATATATACTTTATCCTTGGTTGCTATCAATATGTCATTGACACAAAGGAGTAGATATATAAATGAACCATGCTTGCCTTTCTCCAAATAGACACGACTGTAAAAAATGCTTCTTTTAAGATTATGAGAAGTCATAAAAGAATCAATCCTCTTGTATCATTGCCTTACAGACTATTACGGGCCATATAGATACTTTTTCAGCAAGTACACATAATCCTCCTTTCCTAAGACTTCAAAACCCTCTAGTTGTTGCATGTACAGGTCTTCGTCTAGTTTTTCATGAAAAAAAAGTCGTTTTCACTTCTAATTGCTCAAGTTCAAGATTATGCATGGCCATAATACCTAGCAAAGCACGAATGGAGCTATGCTTTACAACCAGAGAGAACACCTCTTTTATATCCATGTTGTTCAATCTTGGAGTCCCTTCTTTTCTTTTGAACATCCATTTGCAATGAACGACTTTTTATCGTTAACAACTCTTAATTTGTATCTATATCTTTAACTATACTTAAAGAATAAGCAACTAAATCAGTCTCTGTGTACCTTTATGGAGTCCAATTTCTCTTCTAGGATTGTTCTTGGTAAGAAAATATTGTGGTGCTGACTGTGGTGAAGAAACAACTCTATTATGAGTTTCTGAATTGAGGAATAGAATCTATTGTAGCCCGTATAAATCTGAATCTCTACCTATGTGTTTGATCAAAGTTGGGTTTTATCATCAGAATCTCTATGAGGTAGATCACGCGTATAACAGTTTCATTAAAAATAATTGTTGGAAAATAAAGGATAATTAGTGACTTTAAGACATATTAATTTTTGGTAAATTTGTATTTTTGAATAATAAACATTATGATTTATTTCTACTCTACGAGACCTTTAAAACGATATATAATATGCTCAATTTGGTTGAATGATGAATGAGAATTAATGCTCAAAGTGAGCTACTTGCAAATGTTATTGAGAAAAATATAATGCTTAAAACACTCTATCCCGCAGGAGAAATGTATGGGAGTTTAGAAAGTGTTTATAAGTAGGAACTAACTTGTTGGTTAGTAAATGTGTAAGTCAATCGAGGTTGAGGGTGCACTTGCACAATGTGGGTGTTATGAAATATCTTTCTTAACAAATATCTTTTGGTATTCTAATTTAAAATTGTTAAAATTTAATCTTGATATAATTATTAAAATTAAATCCTTGAAAACTCTTCATCTGTTCCATTAATTCTTTCTAGTCTCTTCATATGCCTCTTGTTCACTAAAGTCGTGTCATGGGAGATAGATGTCCAACAATTCTCTTGCACCAGGGAGAGAACCAATTTTTCTTAAGGAGACCATTTATATAAGCCTCAACATCTGCTCTCAATTTGTCTTGGTCCAAAAGTTTAGTGTAACATTTATGCTCATTTTACAATTAATTATTTTTGGTAAATTGTTGTTCTTAGTATAGATATATTCAATTATATTTGTGTATTTTGCATCATATCTAACAATCTTAAGAAATATTTACAATCGAAAGGCGAATACCAATAGTTTATTAAAAAGACAATATGACAGTGCATGTCTAGGATTGGTTCTTTGAAAGACCAGATATTTGAGCGTGCCCTTGCACCACCTCTCTTTCCAAGTTACCTACCTGATGCTCTGTTCATTATTGTGCTTTCTATTAGACTGTATAAAACTTTTGCTTCAAGTTTCTAGTTTACTAATCTCTCTCTATTTTAACAAAAATGGATAGTTGTGTTTCTATTTTTCCGTTTCTAACTAAATTCCCGACCTTTAACTAATTCATATTTTTTTGTTTTTGTTTTTTTTCTAAATTACAGATATGAAAAATGACTAAATCATCCAAGAATTCAACCGGTCATTAGTCTCGTGGTGCTATACTCCTGACTCAGGCGCAGGGACAAAGTCAAACGTTGTCAATGTTTGTGAGCCACAACGAAAAGCCTTCGAAATTTCATTAGAGAGAATTTAAAGATGTGACAACAAAAAATGATTTTTTATTTGACCACGTTGAGTTTGACCAAATATCTGAAGGATGACCCTCCTACTATTAGAGAGGATGAGGTAGATACTGCTACTGCCTTCCACACTGTTGAGGATTGGGAGCACTTTGATTTTCTATGTTGTAACTTTATTTTGAACGCTTATCTGTGCACTATATAGGTATACAATGTTAAGAAAATATCTACAGAATTGTTGGAGTCATTGGATCGTAAATACAAAACTGAAGATGTTGGAGCTAAGAAATTTGCAGTTGCTAAATTCTTAAAAATTTTAATGATTGATTCTAAACCTATTGTGAATCAGGTGCATGAACTTCAACTAATCATTCACGATATTCTTGATTAAAGGATAGTTACCAGTGAATCCTTTCAAGTGGAAGCCATTATTGAAAAGCTACAACCTTTTTAGAATGACTTGAAGAACTATCTCAAGCATAAGAGAAAATACATGACAGTGGAAAATCTTAGTGTCAGACTTTGAATTGAAGAAGATAATTGAGGTGTAGCAAAAAAAACTCAACAAAATAACCTATCATAATTTTGCTAAGGCAAATGTGGTAGAAGTATAAAAAGACTTCAAGAAAAAGAAACAACCTCAGATTAGATCTAAATTGGGACCTAGAGGTGGTGTTTCCAAGAAGCCCAAATTTCAAGGGAAATGCTTCAATTGCAATAAGTGGGGCACAAGACATCTGATTGTAGGCTTTCAAAGAGAGCTAGAACAAACGAGGCTAATGATGTGGACAACATTTCTAAAGAAGTGTCTGATCTTGGCCTCATGCTGTGATTTTTGAAGTCAACTTGGTTGAATCAAACCCAAGAGAATGGTGGCTTGATATTGGTGCCACACGTCATATATGTTGTGAAACGGACTCCTTTGTTGAGTTGGTTCCTTTTGGGAAAAAAGAGGAGCACTATATGTGGAACGATGCAACTTCCAAGATCAAGGGAAAGGGTATTGTGATTTTGAAGATTACTTATAGCAAAGAACTAAAGCTTGAAAATGTGTTTGTGTAGCACACCTGCTCGGTCTAGAAGAAAACCAGATTGGAAGTTTTACAAAAAATCAAAATAGAGAATCAAAGAGACAAATTATAACAAATCATTTCAAAATAAGTATGAAAACATACATGAAATCAGAGTACATTATCAATCATCAAAGTTTATAAGTCAAACAATTTTGATTTTTGTCATTAGGGACCAATTTTGAATTTTTCACAGTCTAGGGACTAAGGTGTAAATATATCAAAATTCTAGGACTTATCCAAAATCTTCCTAAAGATTTTATTTTACTAAATTTAATTCTTCTTATAACTTAATCAGGATATTTATTGACATATTGGTATTGGTTAACCTTTAATGATTATACGATGAGGTTTCAAAAGTTAGGGACCTATTTGTAAATCTCTAAATTTTTTGAGGATCTTTCAAAAGGTTAAATTCATTGTCTAAATATTATCTTAAACATATCTTCTTTCAATAGTATGAACTTCAAAAGAAACAAAAATCAATTCTAACATCAATTGGTTGAAATACAACTTAAGGACTAAATTACAAAATTTTCAAACATCAAGGATTGATCCCTTTTATGAGGGGTTCGATCTTTTTACTCTAAATTCTTGAAAGATCATTTTAATTATATATTGGAATTCAATGGATCAATCTTTTTTTCTCGAGGGATCGATCCTTTATGCCTATTTGGTTGGAATCCCCTATTTTTATTATGCTTCACTCATTTTTATCACTTGGTACCTCTTGCACCAAAAGCAACCACAAAATGCAAGCCTAAACTCAAGAAACATCAAGGAATCATGTGCTATAATCATTTATTACATTCTATAAACCATTACAGTTCAAAACTAGACATATGGTGGGAACTTCACTCATAAAACTACAATGCAACTATAACCCCCTAAACCTGACGCAAAAGAAAAGACCCAATTAGGACATTACATTTGTAACTTTTCCCTCAAGTATCCAATTCAACTTAAGTAAATATAGTTTTTAACTTGTAACATAGAACATTTAACTTCCTGTTAACCTTGTAAAAGGTTAACATTTCGTGCCTCTTTACTTAGGTTATTGCGTGAAATCAAGCTCATTTCATAGCATATAGTTGCATTTAGCTCATGTAGTTGAATTTGGTGTTATTTGTTTAGTTGTATTTGTTTATTTATAAGAATGGTGCTGCTTGGGAAGGTTGTTGTTTGGTGTGGTGATGTGCAGGGAAATGAGGAGCAGTGCAGGAGAAAAAGGAAAACCGCCTTAGCATTTTGGATAGCAATTCTGGGCGCGCTAGAGGACAACGAACTAAAGATATTTTGCAGCCCCACACATGAACCTACCAGCCAGCTATGTCCCCACATGTAAAGGGAATATTCCATAGGAATTAAGGGCACAAAACCCTAGGAGCCCCCACTATATAATGAAAGACACCTACATTAAAGGAAGAGCCGAACAAGTTACTTTGTGAGCTAAGAAAGAGAGAAAAAATCAGCTGTCTTTCTTCATCTTCTCCATCGTGGTGTCCTCTATTGTTGAAGCTCCAAGAGGGGTTCTTGCTGCTCTTTGAGAGAAGCATCAAGCTTAGAGCGGTTCATGGCAGTCCAAGGCGTCTTGGGAGTTTCCCTTTCTTTAGTTGCTTTGGCTGTTTTATTTCTTTATATTTGGATGGGTTGTCTTAAATGATTGATTGTGGATGATATTTGCACAACCATGAACTGATTTTAAGTGGCTTGGGCTTGTTTTGGGATACTTATGTTTTAAGTTTGAATGAATGTTTGGTTTGCTTTCTTGTCCTTTACATGCTTTGTCCATTGTTTTGTATGCCTGAAGCTTGTAAAAGCTTTCGAGAGTTAGCCTTTGCTTAGGTGTTGGATAGCTTAATATTCGAGAAAGTTAGGCTTAGATCTACGTGGACAATAGGGTTTGAAGCTGAGAGGCAAAATCCTAACTCACCTTAGAGATAATTTTAGAGTTTCAAAGACTAAATGGAGTAGAACTTCAAGGTTAGTAGCTTGCTAGGGTTCACGCCGAGAGGTATTGCCATAGCATTCTAGCTGTCAGGTTTCTTGCTAGAGATAGTTTAGAAACACCTTAGTAAACTCCGTCGAGCATGATATGAGCAAGGCATCCCAATAGAGAGCTTTGCACACGTGAGAGGACGTTTGAAGTATCATTGTTTCAACCTAGTTTATATTATAGTTGTTTGCTACAACATTTCTAAACTTGTTTCCTATTGCTATTGAATTTATTTTCAAGTTGCAAATTTGTCTGTTTTGACTAAGCTAGTTTGGCCTCCAGTTCCTGTGGAGTCGACACTAACTCATCACTGTATTACTTGTTCGATGTGTATACTTGTACTATTTGCGTATCATTTATAGTACATCACAACACACAACACTTCCAATAAAAGTTATTTCGATGAGGGTATTAAAATCCGAAAAATAATATTACTATCTGGTAATTTAAATAGAATATCTATGCATGCATACTAAAAAATATTCTCAAATTCAAAAATAGTCTCAAGTCTCAATTACATCAACTCTGAACATAAAATAATAATAATAAACAATGTCTAAAAATAATGAAGTCTAGACTATAATAAAAATAAATCTAAAATGCAAGAGGTCCTCAGAGTACCAAGTCGTCTAGAGCCAAAGTATTTGAAAGACAAACTATAGGGGAGTGAGCTATTAAGCCTAGAGTGTCTCTAAAGTGTAAAAATAACAGTTTCATTTTCACAATAATTTCTAAAGATATTATAAAAACACATTAAAACACAATGTATGAAATGATGACATAAGCAAAACACAATACCTAGCTACATAATCTAATTACAGTGGTGGCAAAGCCAACCAGTCATAGTGGAGGTAGTTCCTCGGAACCCCTCACCCTTATTTCACCAATCACAGTGTGGTCAAGCCAATTCTTCCATCATACAATCCCATCTCATGCATATAAAAATATTGTTTGTAACACAAAATCACATCACAGTTGTATCGTATTAAGTACGAGGATCACAATTCTAATTTTTTGATAGTTTTAGTAAAACACAGTATGAATGGCATCTCAAATCTCATTGAAGTCATAACACATCAAAGTAGTCATGCAAGTTATAAAACATTTCACAGAATATATATAGCACTTAAAGAGAACACACCTCTAGCGGCTAAAGCTCTAACGTTGGTGATGACGCCTCCCACGATCTAAAGTAGCTCTAGGTCTAGTTGAGTTAGAACCTACGATATCAAGTTCTTAATTTAATCACATTCTAACATAAATACTATGCCACCTAACTTAAGTTTTAATAAGAATCAACTTTTCACCTATAACTCACGTAGAGGATGCAGGAATAGGCTGCATAGGAGGAGAAGGTAAAACATCATTCTCGGAATCAAT
The DNA here is from genome assembly GCA_019671005.1 of Hibiscus mutabilis. Lineage (NCBI taxonomy): Eukaryota > Viridiplantae > Streptophyta > Magnoliopsida > Malvales > Malvaceae > Hibiscus > Hibiscus mutabilis. Next base: position 20,435,436 of record CM033730.1, read on the forward strand.
GTCTTCTAAAACGCAAAGATAAACAATATTAAATCTCATACTCAATTTCTCAAAATTTACTAAGAACAAAATAAATTAAAATTAAGAAAACTTGGCTTTTGGGTTCGATTTAGGTGAAACGGGTAGCGAATTCAGGCTTAGGACGTAAAAAACATCAAGGTCAAAGTTGACTAAAAAATTCAACGGCCAAAGTTGAATCGGGTCAGGTCATATGGTTAACAAGTCGGGTCGATCAGTAGTCAAAAGGGTCATTGTCGGTTTGATTTGACCGACCGGTTCGGTTATTGGACTAGTTCACTCACTGGTTCGATTCTCAACTTGGTCTGGTTTGGTTTAGCTCACTAGCTTGGACCATTCACTCGGTCGGTTTGGCTCAATCAATCCTGAGCTTCCCATTTGGACATTTAAATGGCACACAATTTTGGCTCTGTCTCCACAAGCTCAACCCAACCCAACACATAGCCTATTCTTGCGCATGTTATAGCAAAAGAATTTTAGGGTTCATAACCCTCACTAACGTGATGCCTCCGGCAAGGCTAATCGAGAGAATCAAATGGCATTTTCGACCAAAGCCACCAGCTTAAAAACACTAACACATTCCACCAAAAGAAAAGAAAGAGAAATCGGACTAAAATTCCTTACCCAAGGACTTATCAAAACTCGCTAACAACGGATGATGGCGGCACGAACAACAATGCAAGGAAAATGAAAGGGAATTCAAACAGTTCCAACACCGTTATCACAAATGATGGCTGATTGAGACACACAGTGGCTAGGGGTTTGATCACGAGATTGTGGGGATCAAAACTGTGGGTGCACTTGAGACTAGGGTGTTACACTCTCCCCCATTAAAAGAAATTTCAGCCTCGAAATTTACCTAGAGTAAAGAGATGCGGATATTGAGCTTTGACGAGGGCCTTGGGCCCCTACGTAGCCTCATCATAACCATGGTTGCGCCATAAGACCTTGACCATCTTAATTGTCTTCCTCCTAAGGACCTTGTTATCCTGCTCAAGGATCTCGACTAGATCATCCTCAAAACTCACGTCGGGTTAGATCTCAATATCCTCGACTGGAATAATGTGGGATAGATCTGATCTATAACGCCTCAACATAGAAACGTGGAAGACATCATGAATACACTCAAGCTTCGAAGGTAAGTCAAGCAAATAGACAATTGGTCCTACTTGACGAAGAATCTAATAAGGGCCAATAAAACGGGGACTCAGCTTGCCTTTCTAAACAAATCTAAGTACCTTCTGCCATGGATATACTTTTAAGAATACCTCATCACCTACATCATACTCAATATCCCGACGTTTCAGATCTGCATACGACTTATTCCTATCAAAAGAATCCTTAAGCCTACATTGGATCAATCTAACAGTCTCTTCAGACTCACAAGTGATATCCAGTTACAATAACCTATACTCATTCAACTTAGTCCAGCCTATGGGAGTGCGAAACTTACGCCCATACAAAGCCTCATAAGGTGTCATATGAAAACTGGCTCGATAGCTGTTATTATATGGAAACTCTTCTAGCGGTAGAAATTCTTCCCAACTACCCCAATAATCAATCACACAACCCCCCAACATATCCTATAAGACCTGAATTACATGCTCGGATCAAGATCGGTTTGCGAGATGGTAAGAAGTATTGAAGTTTTGCCGAGTGCCCAAAGCAGTATAAAGAGACTTCCAAAACTTTGTTGTGAACTTTGGATCCTAGTCGAAAATAATAGAAACGGGTACCCTATGTAGCCGCACTATCTCAATAATGTATAGTCGAGCTAACAGGCTAAGAGAGTAGTCAACTCAAACATGAATGAAATGCGCGAACTTGGTAAGACGATCATCGATAAACCAAATAGATACGAAGTCCACAACATCTTTGATGGAGTCAAAGATAGACAATTAACAAAATCCATAGTCACGCGTTCCCACTTCCACAGTTGAATCTTAATATTCTATAATAACCGGATGGACGCTGATGTTTTGCTTTTTATTTTATGACAAGTCAAACAATTAGATACGAAGTCCAAAACATCTTTCTTGAGATCGTTCCACCAATACCGATTTCAGAGATTCTTATACATCTTGTTGCCGCTAGGATGCATATAATAAAGATTGTCATGGGCCTCACGACGAATAACTTGCTTCATACCAAAATTCCTTAGAATGTAATACATACTCTAATGACAAATAATACCATCATGATCAATAGAGAAATCTCTAGATGTACCCTCTTCAACCTCTTTCATTGGTGCATCAAGAATGCATCATTTGGTACTTATCCCGAATCTCAAAAGTTAGAGTAGGAATAACCCAAAGTTTTTTAAGAAGACTACATTCTCATACAAGCAAATAAACTCTCAGATCTACAATAGCATTATGACTCAAGGCATCCGCTACCACATTATCCTTGCTCGTGTGATACTTAATCTCACAATCTTAATCCTTAAGAAGCTCAAGCCAACATCGTTTTCTCATATTAAGCTCTTTGTTGGTGAGCAAGTATTTTAGACTCTTATGATCTGTGTAGATATAACACTTCTCTCCATAGAGATAGTGTCTCCAAATCTTGAGAGCCAAGACCATAATAGCCAGCTCAAGGTTATGTGCAAGGTAATTACACTTATTCATTATCAGCTATCGGGAAACATAAGCCACTACCTTACCATCTTGCATAAACACACATCCCAATCTAGTGTGAAAGAATCACTATAAATTGTATAAACCTTCTCAGGCTTAGGTTGAATCGAGGCTGGTGCTTGATCAACACTTCCTTGATTTCTCAAAGCTAGAATGTTGGGCCTCAGTCCAAGAAAAAGGAACATTCTTTCACAAAAGCTTAGTTAACGGTGTACCCCAGAAACATCACTTCTGCGAGCTAGAATACACATTTGCTGAACTTTGCATACAACTCTTTCTCCCTTAAAGTCTGTAGAACTTTTTCCTCGTGTTCGGGCTCAAATTTAGAATATACCAGGATGTCATCAATAAATCCCACGATGAACTAGTCCAACTAGGACTAGAACAACCTATTAATCATGTCCATGAACATTGTAGGAGCATTTTTCAATCCAAAAGGCATCACAATGAACTCGTAATGGCCATAAGGTGTACGAAATGCTATTTTGAAGACATCAAAATCCTTAACATTGAGTTGGTAGTAACCAGACCTCAGGTCTATCTTAGAAAATACATTGTGACCCGAAACTAATCAAGAGATCATCAATACGAGGAGAAGATACTTGTTCTTTATTGTCACTTGTTCAGCTTTCGATAATCAATGCACATTTGAAGTGTCCCGCCTTCTTTTTGACAAAGAGAACTAGAGCTCCCCAAGGTGAAACACTTGTTCAAATGAAACCTTTATCCAAAAACTCATGCAACGGAATCTTCAATTCCTTCATCTCTTTCGGTGCCACCTGGTAAGGAGCCACAGAAACATGAGCTGTACTCAAATAAACCTCAATGCTAAACTCAACCTTATCAAGCTTTGGTAGTACACCATGCTATTATTTCGAAAAAAACATCCAAAAAGTCTCTCACAACTTGGATCTTATCCATCCCAAGGATATAAGCAAGATAAGCCACATAACCCTTATTAAACATCTTTTCAGTTTTGAGAACTGATATAACATTAGATAAGAATCCCCCTACGTTCTCCTACACGAAACACCTTACGGTTATTAGTTGTTTTCAAGAAAGCCTTCTTCTTCTAACGATCAAGATTAACTCAATGAATGGATAGCCAATCCATGCTGAGGATTAGATCAAACTGCTTGAACAAAAGCTCCATCAAATTTGTTGGAAAGATTTCCCTTTGAATCTCAAGAGGACAATTACGATCGATTCTAATATCCTCAACTGAATTACCCACGAGACTCTGAACTGTTACTGAAAAATTGGTCTCACCAATCAGAATCTCTAGACCCTTAGATACCGCACTCGCCATAGAGGAATACGTAGAACCATTGTCAAGTAAAGAAAAATATAAAATAGAATGGATAGAGAATGTACCCGCTATGACGTCTGGCTGATCATGATCCACACGCGCCTTGGTAGTAGATACTAAACACGACTACCTAACCCCAGATATAGCTGCACCACTACTCTAAACTGGTCTGCCCCTACTAGCAGTACCTAAAGCAACAGATCTTCCTTGCCCTCTGCAAGAACTAGGTGCCTGTATGGAAGCTTGAGACTGACACTTTAGAAAAGAAGTTTTAGGAGGATGTACACAAGAACTGGAGAAATGATCTCGAGATCTACATCTGAAGCAAGCACTAGTCTTGCTTCTACACTCTCCATTATGCTTCTTATTACAATAAGAGAAAATATGCAAAGGTTGAGAAGATGTTGAACCACCCCCAATAGTAGTCGACACCATAAATCTCGCTCTATGGGCACCCTACTGATTAAAGTCCTCTCTAGCCATTTCATCTGGAGCTAGCTTCTCTTGAAGTGGAAGAATAAGACCCTTTAGGAACTTTCGGTATTTATCCTTTTCGGATTCCACAAACCCAGGTGTATACCGAGCTAACTCTATGAACCTTATCTCATAAGTAGGTACTTTCATGTCCTCCTACTCGAGATCTATAAATGCCTATCGATGGTCTGCAAGGTACTTCTCTCCCACATAACGGTTTTAAAATGCCTTACGAAAGATCTCCCATGTCATATGATCAATGGTCATCAATCTCTGCTTCACCTTCCACCAACGTTGTGCTTCACCATGCAGCAGAGAAACCATAACTCTCAGTTTCTTATTGGTAGGGTACTCCATCTCCTCAAAAAGCCTCTCCAAATTGTCCATCCATAACCCTGTATCAAACGGGTGCTCCTCAGACACACCCGCAAAGACTTTTATCCTAGCACGCAGAAAATCGTGGATATGGGCTTCTCGAACCTTTCGACTTGTCACAAAGATACCGCAACTTCTAATTGACATTAGCATTATCAATCTCAAAAGTTTCACTATCATCAGAATCGAGCAGATCATCACCATAGGACTCATGATCATGTGTGTCTCCACCACTAGGCTATTGGACTACCAGTATGTTACCCTCGGGTTGCGAGTTCCCCTTGATTCTATATCTCTTCTTGTTCATTCGTATGATCAACATGAGGTGGTGGCTCACTAATGGTAGCAGGAGCAAGGCCTCAACATCTGCCTTGACCTCTATCAGAAGCAAGTCTAGCACTTTTATGAGGTGGCATAGTCAACTATCTACAAGAAACAATAACCTAAAGATTAGAATAGGTACTCGAGTCTCAAATTTTAAAACACACTTAAAATAATAATTAAGTAATAGTTTATTTCAGTAAACATCCCATTTATTCAAAATATTTAATGCATGCATATTGTCTGGAAAATTTTTAAAACGATTATTGTGAGCCTCACAGTTCGAGGGTTGAACTCGGCTCTAATCCTAACAAAATATAACCCCAGCCCAAAAGAAAATGCTCAATTTAGGAAGTTATATTTGTAACATCTCCCTCAAGTATCCAATTCAACTTAAGTAATATAGTTTTTAACTTGTAACCTAAAACATTTAACTTCCACCAAAAGATATTTTGAAAAGGGTATTAAAATGTCAACAATAATATCTAATAATTTAAAAGAATATCAAAAAATAAAGTTTTATGCATGCATACTAAAAAATATTCTCAAATCCCAAAAATAGTCTCAAGTCTCAATTGCATCAAATCAGAATATAAGTTAATTATAATAATTAATATAATAATAAACAATGTTTAAAAATAATAAAGTCCATATTATAATAAAAATAAATCTAAAATGCAAGAGGTCCTCCAGTACCAAGTCGACTAGAGCCAAAGTATTTGAAAGACAAACTATAGGGGAATGAGCTATTAAGCCCATAGTGTCTCTAAAGTGTAAAAATTACAGATTTCATTTTAAAATAATTTCTAAAGATATTATAAAACACATTAAAACACAATGTATGAAATGATGACATAAGCAAAACACAATACCTAGCTACATAATCTAATCACAATGGTGGCAAAGCCAACGGTCATAGTGGAAGTAGTTCCCAGAACCCTTCACCCTTATTTCACCAATCACAGTGTGGTCAAGCCAATTCTTCCATCATACAATCCCATCTCATGCATTTAAAAATATTGTTTGTAACACAAAATCACATCACAGATTGTATCGTATTAAATATGAGGATCACAATTCTAATTTTTTGATAGTTTTAGTAAAACATACTTTGAATGGCATCTCAAATCTCATTGAAGTCATAACACATCAAAGTAGTCATGCAAGTTATAAAACATTTCACAGAATATATATAGCACTTAAAGAGAACACACCTCTAGCGGCTAAAGCTCTAACGTTGGTGATGACGCCTCCCACGATCTAAAGTAGCTCTAGGTCTAGTTGAGTTAGAACCTACGATATCAAGTTCTTAATTTAATCACATTCTAACATAAATACTATGCCACCTAACTTAAGTTTTAATAAGAATCAACTTTTCACCTATAACTCACGTAGGGATGCAGGAATAGGTGCATAGGAGGAGAAGGTAAAACATCATTCTCGGAATCAATGTCTTCTAAAACGCAAAGATAAACAATATTAAATCTCATACTCAATTTCTCAAAATTTACTAAGAACAAAATAAATTAAAATTAAGAAAACTTGGCTTTTGGGTTCGATTTAGGTGAAACGGGTAGCGAATTCAGGCTTAGGACGTAAAAAACATCAAGGTCAAAGTTGACTAAAAAATTCAACGGCCAAAGTTGAATCGGGTCAGGTCATATGGTTAACAAGTCGGGTCGATCAGTAGTCAAAAGGGTCATTGTCGGTTTGATTTGACCGACCGGTTCGGTTATTGGACTAGTTCACTCACTGGTTCGATTCTCAACTTGGTCTGGTTTGGTTTAGCTCACTAGCTTGGACCATTCACTCAGTCGGTTTGGCTCAATCGAATCTGAGCTTCCCATTTGGACATTTAAATGGCACACAATTTTGGCTCTGTCTCCACAAGCTCAACCCAACCCAACACATAGCCTATTCTTGCGCATGTTATAGCAAAAAGAATTTTAGGGTTCATAACCCTCACTAACGGTGGCGGCCTCCGGCAAGGCTAATCAGAGAATCAAATGGCATTTTCGACCAAAGCCACCAGCTTAAAAACACTAACACATTCCACCAAAAGAAAAGAAAGAGAAATCGGACTAAAATTCCTTACCCAAGGACTTATCAAAACTCGCTAACAACGGATGATGGCGGCACGAACAACAATGCAAGGAAAATGAAAGGGAATTCAAACAGTTCCAACACCGTTATCACAAATGATGGCTGATTGAGACACACAGTGGCTAGGGGTTTGATCACGAGATTGTGGGGATCAAAACTGTGGGTGCACTTGAGACTAGGGTGTTACACTCTCCCCCATTAAAAGAAATTTCAGCCTCGAAATTTACCTAGAGTAAAGAGATGCGGATATTGAGCTTTGACGAGGGCCTTGGGCCCCTACGTAGCCTCATCATAACCATGGTTGCGCCATAAGACCTTGACCATCTTAATTGTCTTCCTCCTAAGGACCTTGTTATCCTGCTCAAGGATCTCGACTAGATCATCCTCAAAACTCACGTCGGGTTAGATCTCAATATCCTCGACTGGAATAATGTGGGATAGATCTGATCTATAACGCCTCAACATAGAAACGTGGAAGACATCATGAATACACTCAAGCTTCGAAGGTAAGTCAAGCAAATAGACAATTGGTCCTACTTGACGAAGAATCTAATAAGGGCCAATAAAACGGGACTCGGCTTGCCTTTCTAAACAAATCTAAGTACCTTCTGCCATGGATATACTTTTAAGAATACCTCATCACCTACATCATACTCAATATCCCGACGTTTCAGATCTGCATACGACTTATTCCTATCAAAAGAATCCTTAAGCCTACATTGGATCAATCTAACAGTCTCTTCAGACTCACAAGTGATATCCAGTTACAATAACCTATACTCATTCAACTTAGTCCAGCCTATGGGAGTGCGAAACTTACGCCCATACAAAGCCTCATAAGGTGTCATATGAAAACTGGCTCGATAGCTGTTATTATATGGAAACTCTTCTAGCGGTAGAAATTCTTCCCAACTACCCCAATAATCAATCACACAACCCCCCAACATATCCTATAAGACCTGAATTACATGCTCGGACTGAAGATCAGTTTGCAGATGGTAAGAAGTATTGAAGTTTTGCCGAGTGCCCAAAGCAGTATAAAGAGACTTCCAAAACTTTGTTGTGAACTTTGGATCCTAGTCGAAAATAATAGAAACGGGTACCCTATGTAGCCGCACTATCTCAATAATGTATAGTCGAGCTAACAGGCTAAGAGAGTAGTCAACTCAAACATGAATGAAATGCGCGAACTTGGTAAGACGATCATCGATAAACCAAATAGATACGAAGTCCACAACATCTTTGATGGAGTCAAAGATAGACAATTAACAAAATCCATAGTCACGCGTTCCCACTTCCACAGTTGAATCTTAATATTCTATAATAACCCAGATGGACGCTGATGTTTTGCTTTTATTTTATGACAAGTCAAACAATTAGATACGAAGTCCAAAACATCTTTCTTGAGATCGTTCCACCAATACCGATTTCAGAGATTCTTATACATCTTGTTGCCGCTAGGATGCATATAATAAAGATTGTCATGGGCCTCACGACGAATAACTTGCTTCATACCAAAATTCCTTAGAATGTAATACATACTCTAATGACAAATAATACCATCATGATCAATAGAGAAATCTCTAGATGTACCCTCTTCAACCTCTTTCATTCGGTGCATCAAGAATGCATCATTTGGTACTTATCCCGAATCTCAAAAGTTAGAGTAGGAATAACCCAAAGTTTTTTAAGAAGACTACATTCTCATACAAGCAAATAAACTCTCAGATCTACAATAGCATTATGACTCAAGGCATCCGCTACCACATTATCCTTGCTCGTGTGATACTTAATCTCACAATCTTAATCCTTAAGAAGCTCAAGCCAACATCGTTTTCTCATATTAAGCTCTTTGTTGGTGAGCAAGTATTTTAGACTCTTATGATCTGTGTAGATATAACACTTCTCTCCATAGAGATAGTGTCTCCAAATCTTGAGAGCCAAGACCATAATAGCCAGCTCAAGGTTATGTGCAAGGTAATTACACTTATTCATTATCAGCTATCGGGAAACATAAGCCACTACCTTACCATCTTGCATAAACACACATCCCAATCTAGTGTGAAAGAATCACTATAAATTGTATAAACCTTCTCAGGCTTAGGTTGAATCAGAACTGGTGCTTCAGTCAACACTTCCTTCAGTTTCTCAAAGCTAGAATGTTGGGCCTCAGTCCAAGAAAAAGGAACATTCTTTCACAAAAGCTTAGTTAACGGTGTACCCCAGAAACATCACTTCTGCGAGCTAGAATACACATTTGCTGAACTTTGCATACAACTCTTTCTCCCTTAAAGTCTGTAGAACTTTTTCCTCGTGTTCGGGCTCAAATTTAGAATATACCAGGATGTCATCAATAAATCCCACGATGAACTAGTCCAACTAGGACTAGAACAACCTATTAATCATGTCCATGAACATTGTAGGAGCATTTTTCAATCCAAAAGGCATCACAATGAACTCGTAATGGCCATAAGGTGTACGAAATGCTATTTTGAAGACATCAAAATCCTTAACATTGAGTTGGTAGTAACCAGACCTCAGGTCTATCTTAGAAAATACATTGACAGCCCGAAACTAATCGAAGAGATCATCAATACGAGGGAGAAGATACTTGTTCTTTATTGTCAGCTTGTTCAGCTTTCGATAATCAATGCACATTTGAAGTGTCCCGCCCTTCTTTTTGACAAAGAGAACTAGAGCTCCCCAAGGTGAAACACTTGTTCAAATGAAACCTTTATCCAAAAACTCATGCAACGGAATCTTCAATTCCTTCATCTCTTTCGGTGCCACCTGGTAAGGAGCCACAGAAACATGAGCTGTACTCAAATAAACCTCAATGCTAAACTCAACCTTATCAAGCTTTGGTAGTACACCATGCTATTATTTCGAAAAAAACATCCAAAAAGTCTCTCACAACTTGGATCTTATCCATCCCAAGGATATAAGCAAGATAAGCCACATAACCCTTATTAAACATCTTTTCAGTTTTGAGAACTGATATAACATTAGATAAGAATCCCCTACGTTCTCCTACACGAAACACCTTACGGTTATTAGTTGTTTTCAAGAAAGCCTTCTTCTTCTAACGATCAAGATTAACTCAATGAATGGATAGCCAATCCATGCTGAGGATTAGATCAAACTGCTTGAACAAAAGCTCCATCAAATTTGTTGGAAAGATTTCCCTTTGAATCTCAAGAGGACAATTACGATCGATTCTAATATCCTCAACTGAATTACCCACGAGACTCTGAACTGTTACTGAAAAATTGGTCTCACCAATCAGAATCTCTAGACCCTTAGATACCGCACTCGCCATAGAGGAATACGTAGAACCATTGTCAAGTAAAGAAAAATATAAAATAGAATGGATAGAGAATGTACCCGCTATGACGTCTGGCTGATCATGATCCACACGCGCCTTGGTAGTAGATACTAAACACGACTACCTAACCCCAGATATAGCTGCACCACTACTCTAAACTGGTCTGCCCCTACTAGCAGTACCTAAAGCAACAGATCTTCCTTGCCCTCTGCAAGAACTAGGTGCCTGTATGGAAGCTTGAGACTGACACTTTAGAAAAGAAGTTTTAGGAGGATGTACACAAGAACTGGAGAAATGATCTCGAGATCTACATCTGAAGCAAGCACTAGTCTTGCTTCTACACTCTCCATTATGCTTCTTATTACAATAAGAGAAAATATGCAAAGGTTGAGAAGATGTTGAACCACCCCCAATAGTAGTCGACACCATAAATCTCGCTCTATGGGCACCCTACTGATTAAAGTCCTCTCTAGCCATTTCATCTGGAGCTAGCTTCTCTTGAAGTGGAAGAATAAGACCCTTTAGGAACTTTCGGTATTTATCCTTTTCGGATTCCACAAACCCAGGTGTATACCGAGCTAACTCTATGAACCTTATCTCATAAGTAGGTACTTTCATGTCCTCCTACTCGAGATCTATAAATGCCTATCGATGGTCTGCAAGGTACTTCTCTCCCACATAACGGTTTTAAAATGCCTTACGAAAGATCTCCCATGTCATATGATCAATGGTCATCAATCTCTGCTTCACCTTCCACCAACGTTGTGCTTCACCATGCAGCAGAGAAACCATAACTCTCAGTTTCTTATTGGTAGGGTACTCCATCTCCTCAAAAAGCCTCTCCAAATTGTCCATCCATAACCCTGTATCAAACGGGTGCTCCTCAGACACACCCGCAAAGACTTTTATCCTAGCACGCAGAAATACTGTGGATATGGGCTTCCTCGAACCTTCTGACTTGTCACAAAGATACCGCAACTTCTAATTGACATTAGCATTATCAATCTCAAAAGTTTCACTATCATCAGAATCGAGCAGATCATCACCATAGGACTCATGATCATGTGTGTCTCCACCACTAGGCTATTGGACTACCAGTATGTTACCCTCAGGTTGCGAGTTCCCTTCAGGATTCTATATCTCTTCTTGTTCATTCGTATGATCAACATGAGGTGGTGGCTCACTAATGGTAGCAGGAGCAAGGCCTCAACATCTGCCTTGACCTCTATCAGAAGCAAGTCTAGCACTTTTATGAGGTGGCATAGTCAACTATCTACAAGAAACAATAACCTAAAGATTAGAATAGGTACTCGAGTCTCAAATTTTAAAACACACTTAAAATAATAATTAAGTAATAGTTTATTTCAGTAAACATCCCATTTATTCAAAATATTTAATGCATGCATATTGTCTGGAAAATTTTTAAAACGATTATTGTGAGCCTCACAGTTCGAGGGTTGAACTCGGCTCTAATCCTAACAAAATATAACCCCAGCCCAAAAGAAAATGCTCAATTTAGGAAGTTATATTTGTAACATCTCCCTCAAGTATCCAATTCAACTTAAGTAAATATAGTTTTTAACTTGTAACCTAAAACATTTAACTTCCACCAAAAGATATTTTGAAAAGGGTATTAAAATGTCAACAATAATATCTAATAATTTAAATAGAATATCAAAAAATAAAGTTTTATGCATGCATACTGAAAAATATTCTCAAATCCCAAAATAGTCTCAAGTCCTAATTGCATCAAATCAGAATATAAGTTAATTATAATAATTAATATAATAATAAACAACGTTTGAAAATAATAAAGTCCATATTGTAATAAAAATAAATCTGAAATACAAGAGGTCCTCCGAGTACCAAGTCGACTAGAGCCAAAGTATTTGAAAGACAAACTATAGGGGAATGAGCTATTAAGCCCATAGTGTCTCTAAAGTGTAAAAATTACAGTTTCAGTTTTAAAATAATTTCTCAAGATATTATAAAACTCAATAAAACACAATGTATGAAATGATGGCATAAGCAAAACATAATACCCAGCTACATACTCTAATCACAATGGTGGCAAAGCCAACCGGTCATAGTGGAAGTAGTTCCCCAGAACCCTTCACCCTTATTTCACCAATCACAGTGCGGTCAAGCCAATTCTTCCTCCATACAATCCCATCCCATGCATTTAAAATATTGTTTGTAACGCAAAATCACATTACAGTTGTATCGTACTAAATATGAGGATCACAATTCTAAAATTTTGATAAATTTAATAAAACATACTTTTCATGGCATCTCAAATCTCATTGAAGTTGCAACACAATAAAGTAGTCACGAAAGTTATAAAACATTTCACAGAATGTATATAACACATAATGAGAACACACCTCTAGCAACCAAAGCGATAACGTTGGTGATAATGCCTCCCACGATCTGAATTAGCTTTAGGTCTAGCTGAGTTAGAACTTACGAGATCAAGTTCTATATTAAACCGTATTCTAACATAAATACTTTACCACTTAACTCAAATTCTAAAATAAATCAAATACTCATGTGTAGCTCTCGCTGAGGATGCAAGAGCAGGATGCACAAGAGGATAAGGTAAAATGTTGTTCTCATAATCAACATTGTCTGAAACACAATGATAAACTATATTAAATCTTATACTCAATTTCTCATAATTTACTAAGTAAAAAATTGAAATTAGCAAAACTTGGCTTTCTAGATCGAATTAGACGAAACGTGCAACAAATTTAGACTCATAACATAGAAAAATGTCGAGATCAAAGTTGAGTGAAAAAGTAAATGGTCAAAGTGTTAGAGTATGCCCAACGACCAATCATAAGATGATTGTAAATGGAATTTGTTTTTACCTTGTTTATTATTATAGAGGCATTGTCATTATTGTTTTCAAATGCTATTCTATGTGCATAAATAAACTGAATTATAATAAAGTTCATAGAATAATATGGTTATTCTTAAATGCCCTTAGTCAAGTATTGTTGCGGGCATGGAAAAAAATAATGTATTAAGACTGAAATGTAGTTGATTGATGACAAAGTGTTATCATTGACATGCAGATGTCATAATCAATTCATCAGTATGTGTTAGAGAATGGCATACTAGACTGACCCGCTATGAGCATGTTTCTTGGATACTACATGTATGATCATCAGACTTGATATTATCATTATTTCAACATCTTGAATGACATATTTTGATACAATCAAACGTGTGTCATAACTGACTACATTATAAAGTGATATTGGATAAGTCACAATCTATGTAGTGGATATGGTTGATCAACATAGGATTTGTCCCTCCTACATAATAGGAGAAATATCGTAGGCCACTTGATTGAGTGAAACTAGAAATGCATGGCCATGCTCGAATAAGTTGATATGAGATTTCATAGTTATTCGTTTATAATAGTCTTCTCAAGACATCAAGAAATATTAGATGGGCCATGCAAGTGTGACTGTTCCATTACTTGTTTCCAATATAGATATAAAGGACAAAAGGATGTAATATATGAAAATATTTAATCACGAAGAGGTTATGTCGAATCATGATTTCTTGTAACTTAGGTGCCAATGACATATTGCTAAATGCCACTCACTGTTTGTAATATTAGAAAGTTTCTAATATTTACTACTAATGTTACATGAACCTACATGGTCACACCCATGGTCAAAATGAGCATAGATTAAACGAATTATATATGTACAAATTTGTTGTACACAAATTTAGTTAAATTAATGTATATTTGATATATATATAATTTAATTATTGGATAAATATTAAAATAAAATAATTATTGTAATTATGTCTCTTTAATGTATAAACAATATAAATTGATTTAAATCAATATATTTATTGAAATCCTAATTAAGTTGAATTGAGATTATATATTTAATATATATATTGAAATTTTAATTAAGCTGAATTGAGATTATATATTTAATATATATATTGAAATTTTAATTAAGTTGAATTGAGATTATATATATTGAACTCCTAATATGAGTTGAATTAGGATTACAAAGGCTATATAAAGGCATGAAAGATCTAGCAGTCATTAATGCTTTTTGGAAAAACCCTCTAAATAGTTTAGAGATTTTTATATGCTTGTTTCATTTGGGTGAACTAAATAGAGGTCGGAGCGTTATCGTTGCGGGTTAGGAATCGACATCGTGATTGCATATCTATCTTCTCCAAATTAAAAATTCTAGATTTTAAATAGGTAATTCTTTACCCTTTTCACCCCGATTCGTTCCTCGTACATGGATCTCTGGTGGTGATAGCCAAATTATTTTTCTACTGCACCATAGGATGTGCTGGCGTGACCCTATAGTGGTATCAGAGCCACTTGTACGATACAGATTGAGGTTTTAATTACTTTAGTGATGTAATTGTATGAGATACTTGTTATTTTTTGATTTATTTAGCGAACATATGATATTTGTACGATCAAATCGATTCAATCACGAATAATCTCTTAATCCAGTTAAAAGATGTTCCTAAGATCGATGACTAAGTGTAAAACCTATATTTGATTTTGATATAACAAAGTGTTTAAGGACCAATTTGTAAAATTGGATAAAATTTTAAGTACTCAAGAAGTCTCACAAATGACAAGCAATCAAACTTAAAATGTTTCTAAGTCAAAAACTTAAACCCAAAAGTTTTTCTAAGTATTTTCATACTTAATTAACCAAAAATGCCCAAGCGTATCGATACGCCCTTAGGTGTTTTGATATGACTTTTGGCTACTAGATCTTTATTTAGAAAAACATACCGATACGGTTAAGCTCGTATCGATACAACCTTCATCTTGGTTTATATTTTTGGTTACACATATCAATATGGCTTCATTTGTATCGATACGAGGTGTTAAGATCTTCAAAATCTATGTATTTAAAATATGACCGTTGCCTTCTCAATTAATGGAATCACCAAACTTTGAAAATTGGTTACAACGTATCGATATGCCCATTAGGCATACCGATGCAATTTTTCAATAACTTTTGCCTCAGATTCTAGTGACTAAAGCTGTACCGATATGGCTATACCGTATCAATACGCCTATATTTCTACACTATGCTCATTTCGATACGCCCTCAAGCATATCGATACCCTTATGTACAACGGTTATTTCTTCTTATGGCAGGTACCGATACTACTCTTTGTGTATCGATATGGTAGATTACCAAATTGCATTTCTTGCAAGAAAAAAGCAGCCCAGCGGCTCTATTGATGATCTCAACTACCCAAACGGTTAGAAATCAACGAGGGGATTTCAAATAAAGTCTCCAAAGCTTCAAAAACAATAAGTCAACAAGTCAAAAGCATTCAAGCACTAATCCAACCATCTTTGAGCTTTTAGAGTCAAATTCTTGTACCCAACTTGTGTATTCTCAATTGTAATCTTTAGTTTTAAGTTTGGGGCTGTGTGAACTTGTAATTGGCAAACAAATCACCTTTAAGAGGATATTTTTTCTATTTGCGAACCACTTCTTGTAAAAGAGTGTTTTTGATCAAGCATTCGGTAGAAAACTTTGATTAGTTGTAACGGTTGCCTCATTGGCCTTAAAAAAGGAAGAATTCTTAGTGAATTGTTTTAAAATCCTTAGTAAGAAGCTAAGGTAGTGGATGTAGAGCTTGTTAGAAGCTTGAACCACTATAATTCCTCGTGTCATTATTTTTAATTATTCTATTTGCTTCCCTTTATTTTTAAAAGTGCCAATTCACCATCTCTTGGCCAAATCGAGTTGATTAATCATCCTATCAATTGGTATCAGATCCTAGCTCATTTGAGGGATTAACATCCACTTGAGATGATCTTAGAGGTGATTCAACCAACTGACACTCAAAATATTGCATCTACTTTAGGAAACAACTTGTATGAGTCTCAATCGACCACTAAACTACCCTTCTTCAATGGGGGACAACTATCTGTATTGGAAGAATCAAATGAGGCTGTTCATCAAATCCAACGATTTTCTCCTTTAGGATGTAATCGAAGACGGACCTTCTATCGCGATGAAGCAAGAAGGAGAAAGACATGTTCCCAAGTCCAAGCAAGAAATAACGGATGAAGAAAGGAGGAAGTTCCAAATAAATGACAAGGCTTTGCACATGCTCTTTTGTGCATTGGACTGGGTGAGTACTCAAAGATGTCTTCTTGTACGAGTGCAAATGAGGTGTGGGACAAGCTCGAGATCACCTATGAAGGCACAAACAATGTCAAAGAGACCAATATTGGACTCCTTAACTTGAGCTACGAGAATTTCAAGATAGAGCCTGATGAGAGTTTCACCAAAATGTTTAATCATTTCTCCGTCATCGTCAATGGTCTCAACGGCTTTGAAGAAGTCATTCTTGAAGACAAGCTTGTTCGGAAGCTCATCTACTACCTCTCTTAGTCATGGGATGGACAAAGGATCACCATCATCGAGGCCAAGGACCTCAAAACCTTGAAGCTGGATGCTCTTATGAGATCTTTTCTAACCCATGCGATCATGAAGAAAGGAAGAGAAGACAAGAAGAAGAGAGAAGTGAAGAAACTTGAAAAGAAGGAAGTAGAGAAGAAGAAGATGAGAATTGTTCTCAAAGCTTCACTTGAGGAGAGCGATTCTAGTGAGGATAAAGATGAAGAAATGGCTATGCTAGCCAAATAATTCACTCGGTTCATGAAGTCCAACCAGGGAAGAAAGTTTTATCGAAGAGGAGACTTCAAGAACAAGAACAAGGAGGAGAAGAAGGATCAACTCATTTGCTTTGACTACAAGAAGCCAGGACACATAAGAATCGATTGCCCCCAACTCAAAAGGATGAACTTCGGAAAGAAGAAAAAGCTCAAGGCAAACGTGCTACTTGGATAGATGAGGAATCATCCAATAAGGAGGAGCAAGAAGTTTCCAACCTTTGCCTCATGGCTCTTGAAGAAGATCCTAAGGTAATCACTAACTCATCTTCATTTGATTTATCTTTTGATGAATATCAAGAAGTATATGATGAGTTAGAAGATGTTTATGATGAGTTGGTGGAAAAGTTTAAGAAATTGATTTTGAAAAATAGGAAAATGATTTCCGATTTGAAAAACCAAAATGATTCACTTTTTAAAACCAACCCTGAACTTGAAAAGAAGGTTTTTCATTTACAACAAAAACAAAATGATTTTGAAAAGAAAAATCTTGATTTGAACAACCTTCTTTCTAAAGTTCATGATGATCACCACAAGGAGGTGAGTGATCTTAAAGCTTCTCTAAGCAAGGTTGGGAAACAAAGTTTTGAAAAAGCAAGTTCTTCAAAACCCAACTATGTGAAGAGAAACTTTAATGCATACAAACAAAGAGGCTTCCCAAGGCCCTCATATGGTAAGAAGGTTAGAAGTGTGTGGGTTCATAAGGAACTAATTGCTTCTAACAACATTAGTTCTTTGTCTTCTTGGATTCCCAAGGGAACCAAGATTTTGGGAGCTAGTACTCATGGACCCAAAATGATTTGGGTACTAAAAACAAAGGTTTAATTCTTTTTTTGTAGAGGGAGCATTGCTACAAGGCCAAAGCTACATGTACATACTCATGGTACCTTGATAGTGGATGCTCGAGACACATGACCGGTGACAAGAGTCGGTTCTTGGAGCTAAAACCAAAGAGTAGAAGAGTAGTGACTTTTGGTGACAACTCCAAAGGTCACATTAAAGGAATTGGTTCCATTGGTAATCACTCTTCTATCCTTATAGACAATGTTTTATATGTCAATGGTCTAAAACATAACCTTTTAAGCATAAGCCAACTTTGTGATAAAGGTTTCAATGTTCTTTTGGATGTAAATGGTTGCAAAATTTTAAACATTGAAACTAACAAAATTGTGCTTATTGGTCATCGCATAGGAAACATTTACATGGTGCTTTTAGATGACATTCATATTTCAAATGCATGTTTTGTTGCAAAAGATGAACATGACTCATGGTTATGGTATAGAAAACTAGGGCATGCAAGCATGAGTTTTTTAGAAAAATTGGTTCCAAAAGATCTAGTAAGAGGTTTGCCAAAAATAAAGTTTTCTCTTGATAAAATTTGTGATGCTTGTGCAAAAGGCAAACATAAAAGAGTTTCTTTTAAACCTATTAATGATGTTTCTACTAGTAGAGTTTTACAATTGATTCTTATTGATCTTTTTGGCCTTATTAGGACTATGAACTTGGGTGAAAAATAATATGCATTTGTTTTAGTAGAAGATTACTCTAGATACACTTGGGTTATATTCTTAAGTACCAAGGATGAGGCTTTAGAAAAATTCTTCACATTTTCAAAAATTACTCAAAATGGTGTTGGTCAGTCTATTTCTCATATTAGAAGTGACCATGGTATCGAATTTCAAAATTTAGGTTTTGGGGATTTTTGTAATTCAAATGGTATAAGCCATAATTTTTCTGCTCCTCGCACTCCTCAACAAAATGGTGTTGTTGAGAGGAAAAATCGAACTTTAGAAGAAATGGCTAGAACCATGCTTTGTGAAAACAATTTGCCAAAGTATTTTTGGGTGGAAGCCACTAATACCGCTTGTTACATTGTTAACTGAGTAATGATTAGGCTAATTTTAAAGAAAACTCCTTATGTGATTTTAAAATCACATTAATTTATTGTATTTAGAGTAAAGTGAGTAGGTTCATGAGTATGGATGCTTAAATTAGGAAACATACTCATGGTGAATCTTCCATTCGAATAGCCTGGTGTTCTATGTATGTAAATATAATCTTTGTTCGATTCATGCTTAGGAAAGGTCGAATTGGTTCAATTCTATTGTAAGATTTTTTTGATTCAAATAGTATTGTGACATGCCATGTTACTTGGATCGATTTAGGGCAGTTCCTAAATGAAATTGTTTGGGTATTGAGTTAAAAACAAGAGTTAAGAGTGATTATAAGAATTAATCTTGCTTAAGGACCAAATGACAAGAAAGTGAAAAGGGTAGAGGTTAATTAGTACTTTTACAACAATGTATAGTCTTGTTCTTATGATGAATGAATCATGTATATTACAACTACCCTGTTTTGGTATTTATAGGATCGAATGGATGTTGTAATTGATTGCTTAGGGATTTACTTGAACTTGGATGACTAAATTTGCATGTTTTGTTACATGTGAGGACTGTGTCGTATGTACCCTTGTTTATAGGACAGTTTTGAAATGTCCATTGTGCATGAACAAATTTTACGGGCTGTATTTATGCATTTTAATTGCTTGAATATGGCCTAATGAAAATCTAGTATAAATGCATGTGAAGGTATTCTAACAAGCATATAGGTACATCAGGAGTTAAGTGATATATATATATATATATATATATATATTTGTATAACATAGCTTGGGACAGTTTGATTGAGTGAATGTATGAATTGGAGTTTAATTGGCTAAATCGGTGATTGAGTAGTAAATCGAGTCCTAATTCATGGTTACATTTTTGCTAGACAAAAAGGAAGGTGACCAAATTGGTGAAAAGCTTAAGGGGATCGTGATACGAGAACGAGAGTAGCTCAGATCATTCTGTGAGTGTGGTTTATAGACTCGGGATAGGCTAACAACCTTCCCGAGAAAATCTTTATTATTTTAAATTACTTTACATTAAATTGATTTAGATTGTGTTGAGCAAGCTTGGACAAGAGGTATGACTTTACATGTTACAATGGTATTACAAGCATTGTTGTGATAGTTTAATGTAGTTATCAGATATCCCTGTATTGGTAACTATACATGTTATTTGAGAGTTTTTTCATGATGTCTTTCGATGCAATGAATTCAATTAATATGAACTTTCACATGGTATGAACACTCAATTTACATGAAAGGAAGTGACGAGGCTATGCTGTGATATCTTGACATGGAGCTATGCTCTTTAAGCCTTTAAATGAAATAAAAAATATGGAAGCCTTGGATTCGAGTCAGTTGTTAGGTATAGTTGGCATGCCATTGAGTCTATTGAGCTCGTGTTTAGGGTGGACTACTGTCCTTACTTTGTGACTGTAGGAGGGAAGTTGTGTGGTCATTTGGTGACAGTAGGAGGGATTGACCGGTACCATGAGTACTATATGTTTGGTGACAGTTGGTTGGGGATTCGTATACCTAGACTATTACTTCAGTCTCAAGGCCAAGTTAAAATGAAACATGATAATTTAATTTATACCTTGAAAATTATGGAAATCTGCTCTATATGTACGGTGTTGTAAAAAATGAAATTTGAATATTACCATGTTAAGAAAAATTACTTACATTGAGAATAGAATACCTTCATGAATGGATAAATTGTTTGAGTTGAAGATGGCGTATATAATATATATATATATATATATATGTTTTCTTTCTTGAAGCCTATTTGATAGAATTACTACATGCTTGTTTGTTCTTATAAATAACTTGAAGATCATGTTCGTTCCAAACATGCCATGTTACTTCTAGTTGCTTGTTCAAATAGATCTTGCTAGAATTTTAGCTTGTATTGAAAGATATCATTGCTATCCTATTGTTTTAAGTTTGAAACCACATCACTAAGGGATTATACTTACAAGCTACCTTCAATTCGTTGCAGGAAATCTTAAGCCTTGTTCCTCGTAGAGCTTTGAATCACAAGTACCGCTCTTGAGGTATGTTTCAATATTTTGTTCTTAAATACTCCTAGTATGGTGGCATTAGGGTTCAAGTTAACATTCGTAGTCCAATCCTTTGTTGTGTGGCTTGCATCTTGGTGCTTATTAGTTGGTTGCATTCGGTGGTTGATTCTTTTGATTGATCATTGGATGTTGGATGACATTGCTTAAGAATTGAGGCATGTTTTTTTTATGAGATTTCCTGACATGGATTATAGTGCAAACTATTAGGCTGTCTAAAGCTCTATATTATGATAAAAGGAACAAAACTGTCAAATTCAATTATATGGTGCATTCTATTAATAGCCTTAAACATCTGATTAAACTTTATCTATACGAATCATTCGTTGATACCTTAGATTTGGGTAAGTTTATTGTTAAATCTCAAGTGTTTGGTAATAATATTACTTATGTCTTGTAATAATTTGGTAACACCTTAATAGACAAGTACTCTGCTTGCTTAGATCATTAGCATGCTTAGCTCATAAGTCAGATTGAAATTTTTATTCAATACTTCCTTGTATGAGTATCTTCTCGTGCCCTTCATTTGAATGTTACATGGTGGATAAACACTATTTTGTATATAGTTTCGAATGTTAGTTCAGGTTAACTCCTTGTCTTATCATTCTTGAATTGTGGTTACTTTGTGTTCCAAATCATTTCTATTTTGACTCGCATAATAACTTGGGTATCAAGTTAGCTACCCGTAGCCTCCTACATTGCTTATTGACTTGGTATACTACTAAGCCAAGTAGGGGATGTTTCACTTTTCAAAGTGAATCTCTAGTTTTTATGGTGTCCAGCGTACCTTACCCAAGTGGCCGGTGGCGACTCCAAATCTTTATTGTTTTCAAAAATACAAATTTTCAAAAGAAATCCCTTAAGAACCAAATTTCAGAAAATATGGGGATAACCCGTAGCCAATTTCGGATTTAGCAAAAAGTTGCTGCAGACAAGTCGAGACTAGGTAGATCTTGGTGAAGTCCATTGGCTCGCAGTTAAAAACATCCTTAAGAACTTAAGAAGAACTAAGGATACATTCCTTATATATGGAGGTAAGGAAGAAATAAGTATAAAATGTTATACTAATGCCAGCTTTCAAAACGATAATGATGATTCACGATCACAATAAGGTTTTGTGTTATGCGTTAATAGAGGCATTGTGACTTGGAAAAGTTCAAAGCAAGATACATTAGCTGATTCTACAGTAGAAGCTGAGTAAATTGCAAGAAGTGATGCTGCAAAAGATGTTGTTTGGATTAAGAAGTTCATATTTGAACTAGGGGTTGTGCCGAGCATATTGAATGTTATAGATCTACGATGTGATAACAATAGAGACGTCGTACAAGCAAAATAACCTAGATCTCACAATGATACAAACACATACTTACACGTTACCATCTCATTCGATAAATCATAGATCGAAGAGATGCGGAATATGTAGCGTACCAACATATGATAATATTTTTGATCCACTAACAAAGCCTGTAACGTAGCTGAAGCATGATCACGCACTAAGTCACTTCGTATTAGATACATGAGTAATTGGTGTAAGTGCTAGAGGGAGACTGTTAGAGTATGCCAAAAGACCAATCATAAGATGATTGTAAATGACATTTGTTTTTACCTTGTTTATTAATACATAGGCATTGCCATTATCAATTTTAGTTACTATTCTACGTGCTTAAATAAACTGAATTATAATAAAGTCCTTAGAATAATATGGTTATTCTAAAATGTCCTTAGTCGAGTATTATTGTGAGCATGGACAACAATAATGCATTAAGACTAATATGTAGTTGATTGATGACAAAGTGTTGTCATTGACATGGAGATGTCAAAATCAATACATAAGTATGTGTTAGAGAACGACATACTGGACTGACCCGCTATGAGCACGTTTCTTTGATTATTATGTGACAGTCACAACATTGCTCATCGTGATAACTACATGTCTGATCCTCAGACTTGAGATCATCTTTATTTTAACATCGTGAGTGACATATTTTGATACAGTCAAATGCATGTCGTAACTGACTACAAAATAAAGACTGATATTGGATATGTCACAATCTATGTAGTGGGATATGGTTGATCAAGATAGGATTTGTCCCTCCTACATAATAGGAGTAATATCGTAGGTCACTTGATTGAGTGAGACTAGAAATACATGGCCATGCTTGAATAAGTTGATATGAGATATAAAAGTTATTCGTTTATAATAGTCTTCTCAAGATATAAAGAAATATTAGATGGACTATGTAAGTGTGACTGTTCCATGACTTGTGTCCAATATAGATATAAATGACAAAAAGATGTAATACATGAAAATAGTTAATCACGAAGAGGTTATGTCGAATCATGATTTCTTGTAAATTAGGTGACAATGACATACTGTGAGATATCACTCATTATTTGTAATATTAGAAATGTTCTAATATTTACTACTAACGTTACATGAACCTACAAGGTCACACCCACGATTGAAATGATCATATATTAAACGAATTATATATGTACAAATTTTTTGCACACGAATTTAGTTAAATTAATATATATTTGATATATATATATGTAATTTTACTATTGAATAAATTTAAAAGAAAATAATTATTGAAATTGTGACTATTTTAATATATAAAAAATATAATTCGTTTTAAATCAATATATATTAAAATCCAAATTAAGTTGAATTGAGATTATATATATAATACATATATTGAAATCCTAATATGAGTTGAATTAGGATTACAAAGGCTATATAAAGGCATGAGAGATCTAGCAATAATTAATGCTTTTTGGAAAAACCCTCTAAATAATTTAGAGAGTTTTATATGCTTGTTTCAATTGGGCGAACTAAGTAGAGGTCAGAGCGTTAACGTTGCGGCTTAGGAATCGATATCGTGATTGAATATCTATCTTCTCCAAATTCAAAATTTCAGATCTTAAACAGGTAATTCTTCACCCTTTTTCACCCTGATTCATCCCTCGTACATGGATCTCTGGTGGAGATTGCCAGATAATTTTTTCGTTCTGCCATGGGTTTACTGGCGTGACCCTACACAAAGTTACCTCGGGTCGAGTCATATGGGTCAACGGGTCAAAATGGTTACTACCACTTCTGTTACTGGACCGATTCACTTACTACTTCGTTTCTCAACCTGGTTTGATTCGATTTGGTTCAGTAGCTTGGACAACTCACACACTCTATTTGACTTAACCGAAACTGAGCTTCCCATTTGGCCATTCGAATGGCCTACAATTTTGTCTCTCACTCTCTACGGTTTCAGCCCTATGCAACACATAGCCTATTCCTGGGCATGCTATAGCAAAAAGGGTTCTAGGGTTTCACAACCCTTTATGACGGTGGCGTCCATCGGCAACGCCAATCAGAGACTCAAACGACCTTTCCGACCAAAAGCACCACCTCAAAAACACTAACACATCCTACCAAAAGAAAAGAATGAGAAATCAGACACAGTGCCCTTACTCAAACTTGTTAACGGAGGCGAATGGTGGCACGATTGGCGGTGTAAGAAAAAAGAGAGGGAATTCGAACAGTTCTAGCACCATTTCTCGCAAACGACAATCAGTTGAGACACACGGTGGCGAGGGGTTTGATCATGAAATTGTGGGGATCACAATGGTGGGTGCGGTGCAACCCATAGATGGTCAAAGGGCTCTCGCCAGAGCTTGATCCGAATGCAGAGGCGGGGTTTCTTAAGGAAATCTCGAGAGAGAGAGAGAGAGAGATATGGGCGAGGCTACTAGTAATGGTAGATGAACGATTTCTAGGGCAGATGAAAAGAGATTTACATACCACAAACAAAAGGGTAATTTGCAGAGAAAGGTCTCATGTTTAACCCGTTTTTCAGAAAGGTCCTCAAAGTTCTAACTTTTCACAATTAGGTCACTATTTTCGAATAAACTCAAACAAATCCCAAAAATCTCAATTAGGTTTTCAAAATTTTCATTCCCAATTTTTACAGTTTTGAATCTTAATTTCTAGGGTGTTACCGCAACCATAAGAACATTACTCAAATTTCAAATTTTCAATTCTATCCGAAGAATTTACAAATCAAAGACTGATTAAACAACTTTTTTTATTTTCGTTATTATTAAGGTTCATACTACCATTCTCAATATTCATAATTACCATATAGCTTAATCATAAACCAAGATTAACACATGTCTCATATGTTCCTTTTTATTCTTAAAATCTATTTTATGATTTTAATCACAAGCTTACCACTAAGGATCTTTATCACCAAATATAAATGTATACACATGCATAAGAAGACATAACCGAACATATGGAATCATGTCATCAATCCAATGGCTGCTAACAAAAATGGAACTATCGTACTTAGTTCATATGCCACCATCTAGGAGTTGAAAAATGAAAACTTACTTGATTGCCTTAAGAATGACTTACAACCCCTAAATACGATCTTGAGCATTTACAGATATTAAATACCTAAAATGTATGCAAAGAATAAAGTAAGCTTACATAGCTTAGTGAGGTAGATTAAACATAAATATAAACATTACATCGTGGTTTAATCATTGTATACAAAATAAATTACAATCGAAGGGTGGAAACGAAACATTTATAGCAAAACAATATAATCTTCTAATCATACCATATTCTTATACACACTTATGCCAAAAATCAATCAAAGGATTCCATTTTCCCTTATTCAAAATTCATTCTTATAAGATCATATTCATTATCATAAGTATTCTTTTGTTTTACCTTGGATCACAATTACACATAAGGGTACACAAATTCCCAACCAAATGTCTACACAAATATGAGAAACTAAGAATAGGATCGTAATCCTTTAATAGAGAATGGTCAACCCTCCAACTGTCTCTAATGACCAAAAAACACATCCCTCTTATTGTCTCCACATAAGGGTCATAACCCATGGATCGTAATGCAACCTATATAAGAGTTCAAATGAATTCTATGGTATGCCAATTGTACCCAAAGTCAACTTGTGTCCAAGGTTCTCCAAAGTACCATAACATAATTTCATAATGAGCTTATATATCTAAAGTACCATAAAATAATTTTATAATGTGCTTAAAGCTCTAAAGAATGATATCAAGGATTCATAGTGAGCTTGGGGCTCCAAAGTATCATATCTTCATCTTTCATAGTTTAACATAGTATAACATTTCCTTACATAGTTCATCTCATATTCCATAATCATAATTCATAATATGGTTTCATAACTTATTCATATGCCAATTATCTCATTTCATAATATAACACATCAAATTTATACAAAGTACTTGCAAAACAATTTCAAAGTAAGCAAGCTTACCATACAATATGTTGCCACCAAAGAATGCTCAACATGAGCAGGCAAACAAGTCACATAGCATGTCATATATAATCAAATAAATCAAATGCAATCGGGATGGTACTAAACTAATTCCGAGACTCATAACTACACTCACTGCTATACCGAAATTTATGAAGCAATCCAAAATGCTAATCCGAGCTTAGTTCTCCATCGTTTCCATTGCCAAAATGATAATTGGTTGTTGTGGCATCTCATTTCGTCTGGATATTGATTCTGTACACTGACAATGATCACACCGTTGTGCAAACTCATGGACGTCCTTAGGTAATGAAGGCCAATAAAATCCCGACTAAAGGACTTTTGCAGTAATTCACATTCCACCGAAGTACCCTTCATATAGAGCATTATAACTATTGTAAAATTGGTATCTTTTCTTCCTTAGGAATGCAACGTATGATAATATTATCATTGCAATCCTTAAATAAATAACGTTCATTCCAATGATATTTAGTTGCATTGTGAAAGAATATTGCCTTCTTATGCCCAATGATACCTAGAGGAGTTTTTTCCGCACACTAGGTATTTGACAAAATCTGCATACCAAGGTGTTGCATCCACAACAAGGAGTTTTTCATCTAGAAATAGGGGTGAGCAAAATTGGGTTCGGTTAACCATTAGCAAATTGTTTCAATTGTCAACCTTAAACCGTAACCATTCAACCGGTTAATAGTTTATTCGGTTAACCAAAATATTTTGTGCGGTTCAATTTGGGTAACATTTTTTTACTTTGTTTATTAAAAATACAAATTTTAATAATATGTTAGAAAAAAGTATATACTTTTAAAAACTGACATATGATATTAATATATTTTTTAATACTAGCAAGTGAAACACTTAATTTTATAAAATGAAACTAAGGTTTAATTTTGGGGGAATGAGAATATGAAAAAATTCAAAATTTTTAATATAAAATATTATAAAGACATATAATATACTAAAAAATATTATATAACTGGTCAGCTTGATTACCTAATTTTTTTTCAAAATCGTAACCGAACCAATTTCTTTTTTTTTAAAAAAAACCCAAACCGAAACCAAATTTTTTGGCTTGGTTAACCAATTTTAAAAAAACCCAAACCGTAACTGAACCAATTGCTTCATCGAGTCTTGAAGACCAATCTTTCCTCTTGGGGTTAACTATCTTTTCTAAAATCTACTTTATTTCTCGTTTCGAGATTTTGGCTTGGCCATTGGTCTAAGGATGGTATGCTGTAGCCGCACTCCATACCTCTGCAATGCTTTAGCAATGAACCTATTGTCAAAGTGGGTTCCTTCATCACTTATAATGTCTCTTGGGGCTCCAAATCTTGTGAAGATATTCTTGTGAAGGAACTTCAAGATAGTCTTGGAGTCATTCTTCAGAGTAGCTATTGCTTCGACCTATTTTGACACATAGTCAATGGCTAATAGAATGTAGAGATCTCCAAATGATGATGGGAAGGGTCCCATAAAATCTATCCCCCATACATCAAGGCGTTCCACCTCTAGAATGCATTGCAATGGCATTTCATGCCTTCAAGAAATATTCCCCATCCTTTGGCATCTATTGCATGCCTTGCCGAATTTATGCGCATCCTTGAAAAGTGTGGGCCAATAGAATCCAGATTGTAGGACCTTTGCAGCAGTCCTAGTTCCTCCAAAATGGCTTCCACATGAAGAAGAATGACAATGATATAAAATCTCCTTTTGCTCCTCTTTGGGGACACATCTCTGAATCATTTGGTCGGCACATTGCTTGAACAAATAGGGCTCGTCCCAAAAGTATAATCGCACGTAATGCCTAAACTTCTTTTCACCATGGCTATTCAAATTAGGAGGAAAAATACCACTACCAAGAAAGTTAACAATATCATCATAACATGGAATTGTTGTAGCATATAATAATTTCTCATCAGGGAATTCTTCCTTAATTTCTAAAATCTCATTATTTTTAGCTTTATTTTCTATCCTAGAAAGATGGTTAGAAACCTAATTTTTGCAACCCTTTCTATTTTTAACCTCCAAGTCGAATTCTTGCAAAAGAAATATCCATCTAATAAGTCTAGGTTTAGCATCCTTTTTAGTCACTAAGTACTTTATATCAGAATAATCAGTGTGTACAATGACCTTAGTTCCTATCAAGTATGCCCTAAACTTATCAAAGGCAAACAAAACGAATAGCAGTTCTCTTTCAGTGGCTGTGTAATTTATTTGTGCATCATTCAAGGTGTGGCTAGCATAATAAATAACATGGAAAATTTTACCTCAACGTTGCCCAAGTGTAGCCCCTACTGAGTCACTTACGTCACACATCAACTCTAATTGTGACGTCCAATATGGGGGAACAACTGAGGGTGCTGAGATGAGCATCAACGACGAAGGGCTAGTTTTGCTGAATCAAATTACACAATGGCTTGGAGATTTTGGAGAAGTCCTTAATGAACCTCCTATAGAAGCCAGCATGCCCCAAGAAACTCTGAATCCTCTTCACAGGGTAGGTGGTGGTAGCTTCTCCATTACTTCAACCTTGGACTTGTCTACTTCTATCCCTTGTTGAGAGATTTTGTGGCCTAGAACAGTCCTTTTAGTCACTATAAAATGACATTTCTCCCAACTAAGCACTAGGTCTGATTCTTCGCATGTTTTGTGTACCTTGGCCAAGTTGCCTATACATGATTCAAAAGTATCTTCGGAGATTTGAAAAATCATTCATGAAGATCTCCAAAAATTCTTCAACCATGTCAAAAAAGATGGCCAACATGCATCTTTGAAAAGTAGCTGGAGCATTGCAAAGCCTAAAGGGCATCCGTCGAAATGCGTAAGTACCGTAAGGGCAAGTGAAGGTTGTATTCTCTTGATCTTCCGTTGCTATAGCAATCTGGTTGTAACTTGGATATTCATCAAGGAAAAAATAGAAGGATTTTCTAGTCAATCGATCTAGCATTTGATCAATGAATGGGAGGAGAAAGTGGTCCTTCTTGGTTGCCTTGTTGAGCTTTCGATAGTCCATGCAAATTATCCACCCCGTGACAGTCCTTGTTGGTAAGAATTCATTGTCTTTGTTGCTCACCATAGTCATGCCTCCCTTCTTGGTACACATTGTATCAGACTGACCCATGAACTGTTAGATATTGGGTAGATAACTCCCGCATTGAGCCATTTGATTATCTACTTCATCACCACCTTCTTCTTGACTAGATTGAGCCTTCTTTGGGGTTCAACACAATTGTTGTGACAATCATCAAGAAAAATTTTGTGCATGCAAATAGTAGTGCTCATACCCTTCAAATCAGCCATAGTTATTAAGCTACATTTTTGCTTATTGGTTAGACTAGAAGAGATTATCATAGGTAAAGTCACATAACTACCCAAATAAACATATTTAAGATATAAAGGTAAAGGCTTTAATTCTAATGTAGGTGCTTGCTCGAGTGAGGGTTTAGGAGAGGCAAAATTAGTAAAATTTAAAGGTTCAAAATGTGTACATGGTCTAGCGATGAGCAAATTAGACTGCTGCACCTCTAGTGGGAATTCCTCAAGCTCTTCATTATCTTCCTCATTAAGTTTCACATAGTCTTCAATTTGCACAAAATTACTGCAGCATAATTCTGCAGCTTCCGCTTCTGTCATAGCATCTATGTGTTGACACTCCTCATATTCATCCACATATTTGAGGGTGTTGTAGACATTTATAGTCACCCTCTGGTTAGCCACTCATATGGTAAACTCAACCTTTTCACAATTGATTAAGATTCGACCAGTTGCCAAGAAAGGTCATCCCAAGATAATAAGTCCTTTGTCATCTACTTCACAATCAAGGATGAGGAAATCATCTGGTAAGACAAATCTGCCCACTTTGACCACAACGTCTTCTATCTTTCCTTCCGGTCGGGCATGAGATCTATCCGCTAGTTGCAAAATCATTAGGGTGGGTCTTGCCTCTCTCATTCCAAGCTTCCTAAAGACTGACTTGGGAATTAGATTTACACTCGACCTAAGATTGCATAAAGCTTTTCCCACGTAATTATCTCTTATAGAACATGGAATGATGAAGCTACCCATATCACTTCTTTTAGGTGGCAAGTAGCTCAATACAGAACATCATTCTTTTGTTCTGGCAATAGTCTCATACTTCTCAACTTTCCTTTTCTTGGTGACAATATCCTTGAGAAACTTAGCATATGTAGGCATTTGATCAATGGCCTTTAGAAATGGGACATTGATGTGCAACTGGTCAATAATATCTACGAATTTTTTGAATTGAAGGTCATCTTTTTGCTTCTGCAACCGTTAAGGGAAGGGTGGTGGGGTCTGACTTCTTCCTCCACTTGTAGGGATCTTTATTTTGCTATAGCAATGTTCTATTCTCCATCAACAGGTTCGTTTGTCAGGCCATCATTCTCTTACATTCTTGAGCTGACTCTTCTTGCATAGCTGATTCCTTAGCCACAAAATTATGGTTGGGGTCTTCCACTTTCTTTCCCCCTAACTTATATTCTTTGTTAAGTTGGGTGCCACTCCTCAAAATGAGTGCACTACACTGCTATTTTCCATGATTTTGAGTGACTTCAGTATCACTAGGCAAACTACTTTGAGGACAAGCAAGAAGAGCTTGTGCAATCTGTCCCATTTGGGTTTCCAAAGCCTTCAAGGAAGAGCTATGGCTTTGAAGCAATGCACCTTGGCTCTTTATAGACACTGCATGGTCTTGAAATAAAGCCTTCGTGGTGGACATGAAATCTTGGAAAGTAGCTTCCAAGGAACTGTTGTTCGATGAAGAGGTTGAACCCTTGTTGTCATTTTGCCATGGCATATTTTGCTGAAAACCTTAGGATTCAGTCTGATTGTGGTGCCTACTCAAGCTGCCCGCATTTTGGTTTCCTTGATTCCTCCAAGCAAGATTCGGATGCTAACTCCACCCTGGATTATAAGTGTTTGAGTAGGGGTTGTGATTACTCATGTTAAAGTTTCCCACATAGTTGGTAGACTCATGATTTTCAGGACACTTGCTGACATGGTGGGTTCCATCGCACCGAACACAAGAAGTGGCCACTTTTGTTTCCTTCACCTCACTCGGATGTTGGAGATTCTTTAGCATTATGGTGATGGCCGACAATTGGGCTGAAATTGATTCGTTGTTATCGAGCTCACGCGTCCCATGAGTTCTCATTCCCGTACTTAGTATCGAAGTAGGAAATTGGTAGTCATTGTTTGTGATCCTATTAAGGATACCAAATGCTTCTTGAGGTGACTTGTCCAGCAAAGTGTCATTTGGTGAAGCATCCAACATCATCCTTTTGGGAGCATTGACACCATTGTAGATCATGACGACTTGCGTCCAGTCTTGAAATCTATGATTTGCACACTTGCGGAGTAGTCCTTTATATCTATCCCAACACTCATACATTGACTCGTCATTAGCTTGACAAAATGAGGCTATGTCATTCCTCAACTAAGTGTTCATGTTAGGTGGATTATATCGTAACCAAAAAAATTCACAGATCTGACCATGATTCCATAGAACCGGCTGGTACTCTACTCAACCAAGCTCGTGCCCGATCGTGGAAAGAATAAGGAAATAGCTTGAGCTTCAATACATCTTAATGCACACCCTATTGTCGAAAAGAATCACATACTTCCAGAAATGCTGGAATGTGTTGTCTTGCATCTTCATGAGGCGATCCACCAAACTGCCGAATGGGATTCAACATATTGAACATTACGGGCTTGAGTTCAAAATGAACTACTTGAATCTCGGGAGCTACAATTCAAGGACTAATGGTCTCTAATAGCTCGAGGTCGAACTATCGCTCCAGGATTTACTACAGCATTAAGGTTATCCTGATTTTCATCAACTTGATTCCCTTGATTGCCACCTCTATACATGGTTCTTAAGGTTTCTTGTATGTGTCTTTATTGGCGAAACAAGTGCTCGATTTCAGGTACTATAGGTGTTAAGGGTTCTTCGGGTCTTCCTCTGGTCATGCAACAACACAACTCCTCAAAAAGAATAAACAAAATAGCAAATAAAATTAAACAAAAAGAAGAAATAAATTGGTGTAAAAACTAAACTCTAAATAACCAATTGCCAATCCCCGACAATGGTGCCAAAAACTTGTTTCATGCTATGATGTACTATAAATGATACGCAAATAGTGCAAGCATACATATCGAACAAGTAATAAAGTGATGAGTGAGTATCGTCTCCATAAGGATTCGAGGCCAAACTAGCTTAGTCAAAACACACAAATTTACAAGTTGAAAATAAATGCAATAGCAAAAGGAAGCAGGTTCAGAAATGTTGTAGCAATTAACTATAATGAAAACTGAGCTAAAATAAAGATACTTCGAACGTCCTCTCAAGTGTACAAAACTCACTAATGAGATGTAGGCTAAGCTTGCTAAGGATCTCTATGTCTAAGCCTAAACAATGTCTCGAACTATCTTGCCCACAACATGCTCGGTAGATCTTACCAAGATGTCTGTACACTATCTCTAGCAAGAAACCTGATAGGAAGAATGCTATAGCAATACCTCTCAGCGTAAACCCTACATACCACTATCCTTTAAGTTCTCTTTTTAGCAGTTGAAACTCTATCCTTATCTCTAAGGTGAGTTACGGTTTTGCCTCTCAGCATTAAACCCCATTGTCTACGTGGATCTAAGCCCAACTCTCTAGAATATTAAGCTATCCAACACTTAAGCAAAGGCTAACTCTCGAAAGCTCTTACAAGCTTAAGGCATAAGAGAACAATGGACAAAGCATGAAAGGAACAAGAAAGCAACAAAACATTCATTCAAACTTAAAACATAAAAACCATCACAAGCCCAAGCCACTTAAAATCAGTTTATGGCTGGGAAAATATCGTCCACAATCATTCGTTTAAAACAACCTATCGAAATAATAGGAAATGAAACAGTAGAAGCAACTAAAGGAAGGGAAAAACTCCAAACCCGCCTTGGACTGCCGTGAACCACTCTAAGCTTGCTGCTTCTCTCTAAGGCCAGCAAGAACACCCCTTAGAGCTTCAATAATGGAGGACACCACGATTGAGAGGATGAAGAAAGGCAGCCACCTTTTTCTCTTTTTTTTAGCTCACCACGTAACTTTTTTCGGCTCTTTTTTAGCCCCCCTATAATGTGGGTGTCCTTTTGTTCATATATTAGGGGCTCCTAGGGTTTTGTGCCCTTAATTCCTAGTGTACAATAGGGAATATTCCTTTCACATGTGGCGGCACAGCTGGCTAGTGGAATCACGTGTGGGGGCTGTAAAATATCTTCAGTTCGTTGTCCTCTAGCGCGCCCAAAAATGCTATCCAAAATGCTCAGGCATTTTTCCTTTTCTCCTACATTGCTCCTCATTTCCCTACACATCAACACCCTAAACAAAACCTTTCCAAGCAACACCATTGTTGCGTGTTGTGATGTACTATAAATGGTACGCAATTGGTGCAAGTATACACGTCGAAACAAGTAATAAAGTGGTAAGTTAGTATCGTCTCCATAGGGATTTGAGGTATTTCAGTGTTTAGTTTAAGCACCCAAAATAAGAACTGAAAGATCATATGAAAGAGTTGATATGAGCAATGAAATGAATTGTTGTAGAAAAATACAATAAGCAAAACCGGAATGAACTGAATAGGCTTCAATAGTCCTTACACGTGCGTGAAACTCGCTATTGGGATGATAGGCTGGGTTTATTAAGGAATCCTATGTCTAGTTCTTAAGTTAGGTTAGCACTTTCCAGCTTATAACATGCTCGACAGAGCTTTCTAAGGTGTTTCTAAGCTATCTCTAGTAGAAGCCCGATAGCCAGAATGTTACGGCAATACCTCTCAGCGTGAACCTTAGCAAGCTACTTATCGATGAAGCTCTACTCCTCTTAGTCGTTGAAATCCTTCTCTTATCTCTAAGGTAAGTTAGAGTTGTGACTCTCAACATCCAACACCATTGTCTACGTGGATCTAAGATTAACTCTCTCGACCATTAAGCTAATCAAACACCCAAGTAAAGGCTAACTCTCGAGAGCTCTTACAAACTTAAGGCAGTAAAACAGTAGACAAAGCATGAATGAAACTGGAAAATGCAAACACATCCATTAAAAGAAACTAAAACATAATCATCCAAAACAAAGACAAGCCACCTAAGGTTAGTTCATGGCTAGGTACAAATCATCCATAATCGTTCGTATTAAATAACCCATACCTAGAATAAAAATGTTAAAGCAAAACAATAGAAGGAAAAGAAATCTCCCGAGCCGCCTTGGTCTATCGTGAACCACCTTAGGCTTGCTGCTTCTCTTAAAGGGCAGCAAGATCGTCCCTTGGAGCTTCAACAATGGAGGACACGAAGATGAAGAAGAAGGAGGAATGTAGATGCCTTTGCTCTTCTCTTTCTTAGCTCAAAAAGCACTTTTTTTAGCCACCCTTTAATGTAGGTGTCTTGTCCTTTATATAGTGGGAGCTCCTAGGTTTTGTGCCCTAAATATTCCTTGTGTGACCTAAGGAATATTCTTTAGGTCACATGAGTGGAACAACTGGCTGGAGGAATCACATGTGGCGGCTCTCAAAATATCTTCTCTTTTTGTCTTTTCTCCACCCAAAAATGTCGTCCATAATGCCACGACATTTTTGCTTTGCCCTGCAATGTTCCTTGGCTAACCTGCACATCACCACCCAGAAACAAACCTTCCTCAAGCAGCATCCATTACATAAATAAATAAAAGTAGCAAGCAAGCAACACCATATGCAACTGAATGAACTAAATGCGTCCTAAATGCAATGAATTGAGCTTTAAAACAACCAATAACCTAAGTAAAAAGGTATGAAATGTGCACTTTTTACAGGGTTAACACGCCCCCAAACTTAAGCTATTGCTTGTCCTCAAGCAATAATTAGAGAAAAATCAAAGAAATGCTATGACAAAAATTTAGTTCAAGACAGTGCTATGGCAAAATTTCAGTCCTCAGAAAAATGTAGGCTTCAACAAGCTAGACAAAGTCAATATTTTAAGAACTTTTCCCATAGGGCAAATTCTTTGCATGTGTGTACGTAATTGCATCTAACCTATGCTTAATAGAGTTAGAAAATTTTTAGTTAAGCTCTCTAATACACGTTAATATTTCTAATCCAATTAAGCACAATTTTTACTCCCATAGTTGTAACTTCTTTCTTTTCTCTCTTTTTTTGAAACTGAACAAAGGGGTGCCAGCTCATCACACCACCGTCCTTAACTCTAGATGAGTATGGAGCAAACATCTCACCCCGAGCTAGTAGGCAGAGTTATCCCGTGATAGCTTCCATTCACTCATTTGCTGTTGTTACCATTTATTTAAGCATGGTTTCCAGGCAATGCAACACAAAGCAGAGTGTCCCTCTACAGTTATGTCGTAGCATTTATTCACAATTTAACAAACTCATTAAGCATAGAAAAATCTAATAAAGCCTTTGATTCTTTCATTTATCTTTCAAGTTCATTAAGATCAATCATATTAAGGTATGTAAGAGTCCTTTCATAAAGATTTTTTAACACCCTTAAGCATAGAGAACATGCAATCGTATAACAATTAAATCATAAAGCATCAAGCCCTAAAGTAAGTTCTACCAATCTCATCAGTCATATACAATTAATCCATTCATAGCCATAAAAAATTCATCATCGAACATAATTATATTATTCATAAAACTTTCTTTAACCAAACAAAATACCATAGAAAAAATTATATTTCTAACTACAAATGCAAATGACTAACTATGAACACTAACACCCCTAAACATGGAAAATACAGTGTCCTCAATGCATGAAATTTAAATAAATGAAACTAATCTAAATGAAATGCAAGAGAGGTACCTCACTGGGGTCCTACTTTGGTGTTGCTTTTTTGGTTGCCTTATGCTTGATGCTCGTTTTCTTGAGCAAAGCAATGGGTGGGTCTTCCTCTGTTGGTGCTGGTGGCGGGGTTGCTTCATCCTAGGTAGGCTGGTTGGGCTGGTCATCATCATTATCAGTCTCACTCTCTGGAACAGGGGTGTTCTATACATGACCGGCGATACGCTTCTAGCGACGCCTTGTCCTTGTCGTGGCTTCCGGGGTGAGTTTGCCTGTTTTGTTTTGTTCAGGAGTAGGGTTGGGCTTGACCATCTCTTCATTGTCACTCTCAATAGTGACTACTTTAGTGGCAGGTTCCTCAGGGGGTAGGGTAGAGATCAGAGTTTTCGCTTTTCTCTTTCTCTTCTTGCGCTGGCTTGTTGTGGCATTAGTAGGTGCTAGGTCTTGCGGGGTTGCCTCTCTTTGGACAGGTGGTGAACGCGGAGCAATACTTTTCTTTGCAACATGAGTTGAGCGGGAGGTGCTAGCTCTTGTGGTGGTAGGAGGGTCTTTTAGTGCAACAAATAAGTCCTCAGGGAAGGTGGGAAAATCTACATCCATATGCGATAGCATCTCCTTTAGATTGACATTGAGAACAACATCCCTCTCCTTAACATACCTAAAAAAGGATGCTAAGTTGCCACGCATCTCTTCCATGTCACCTCGCAGGCATTTTGTTGTGGCTACCAAGGATGCAACTCTTGCTGCTGCAAATGCTTTGGCTCCTCTCTCAACAGTTTCTGCTGGGGTATCTTCAACAAATCCTCTCAGTTTAGGGATTTGTTCTGGGGTTATTAGATTCTTTCCCTTCTCTTTCCCATCTTCCTCAAGGTCCTCAAATACTTGCTTCTTGCGGCAAAGTGTTGTGATAAGTTTTGGAAAAATCAGAGGGCTCGACTTCCTCTTTAGGCATGCATAGACTTCATCAACGATGGTTTTTCCCACATCTATGGGTCTGCAATTGAGGATGGAATGTAAAAGGAGCAGCCTGGTGACGTGGATAGTGGCCAAGTGAGAAGTAGGCATGAGGCGGGTCTTCAAGTAGTGGTTCCAAATCTTGGCTTCTGGCTTAAGGCGTCCCCGCTCCAATGACCTAGTAGTTATGTCCAACTCGGTCCCATTAAAGCACAAGTACTCAAGGACTTCCTTGCACGTCTGGGCATCCGCACGCGCAGCAAAAGTGTATGTTGGTCCACCATATTCCTTAGGCCATAGAATTTGTTGATTGTTGTGGCGGTGAACTTGATCTACTCCCCTCTTACATACACACTATACTAGGCAGGGCTTGTCAGGTGGGTGTAGAATTCTCTCACCAGGGGCACCAAGATGTCACCTGGGTGTTTCACAAAGGTTTCCCAAATGTGTATAGTGATGATGTCCATCACCTCCTTATCAAAACCCACTTCCCCTTAGTGGGAAATTTAAAACCTTGTTCAACAATAGAATTTCTCTCCTTGAGAAGTTGATATCGTTCTTTGGACGCTTCATCAAAGAACTTCTTAATCTCAATGATGGGTGGAGCTTGTGCACTACTGGAGGCATCAGTGACGTTCTTGCAGCGAAACATGGTTGCTAGGGGGTACAACAAATATTTTGGGAGGAATATTTGGGGATTTTGGTGAGGGTGAAGTTTTGTTTTGATGGAGTTGAGAGGAAGAAACAAATAGCTAAATGGAGAAGATGAAGTTGATGAAAGAGGTTTAAGTGAAAGAGAAAGTGTTATGGTGTGGGGAGTTGGAGAAAGTTTTGGCAACTGCCACAAGCAATTGGAGATAGAAGGTGATGGTGACGGTTATGCGACGTGGGTTAGAGAAAAGAGGTAATGGCTATTTAGTGAAAAGGTGGAGAGAGAATGTGTAGGGTTACGGTGAGTTGGGTTTAAAAATTAAAAGGGAATAAATCCCCCCATTTTGCTTTATTTTAATGCTGCCTCCTCCAAACCTTGGAAATATTCTTGGCCCCTTTTAACTTCCCTTATTGGGATAGAGACAAAACCCTAACCCTAATAAGAAAAAGCTATTTTCTTTAAATTAAGCCCTAGCATGCCACCTGCTACCTTGAGGACAATTCTGACATTGGGTAATAGAGAAAAAACATAAAATAAAAACAAGAAAAGAAAACTAAAAGATTACTAATAAAAAGACAAGCTAAATTATTTATAAATATAAAAACATGAAAATGCTATAGCATAATAAAAAGAGTGGGGAGGTGCAAACTCTCAAAGGTCATGGAGGAGTATAAATGACATGTCTCTTAATATCGGAGCTCCATTGTAGACCTTCAAGAGCTGGCCGTTAACCTTGAAGATTGTGTCATCATCGAGGTTCTTGATTTCAACAGCTCCATAAGGGTAAACCTTGTGCACGAGAAAGGGGCCTGACCATCTTGATTTCAATTTGCCAGGGAAAAGCTTGTGCCTTGAGTTGTAGAGAAGCACATGTTGGCCTTCAAAAAAATGCCGTGGTAGAAGATGCTTGTCATGCCACTTCTTAGTCTTCACCTTGTACATCCGTGCGTTCTTATAAACATGGGCTTGGAACTCTTCCATCTCGTTAAGCTCCA
This sequence comes from Hibiscus mutabilis, assembly GCA_019671005.1. NCBI lineage: Eukaryota > Viridiplantae > Streptophyta > Magnoliopsida > Malvales > Malvaceae > Hibiscus > Hibiscus mutabilis. The sequence continues at coordinate 20,474,428 of CM033730.1, forward strand.
ACGGTCTTCTTTCTCCAGCTAGCTGGGCATCCATATTGAGCTTTTTGATAGCCCAAACGCCTTGTGTTCAAGCTCAATGGGAAGATGACATGCCTTTCCATAGATGAACTTGAAAAGGGACATGCCCAAGGGTGTCTTGAAAGCTGTTCGATAAGCCCATAAAGCCTCATCAAAACTTGGAGACCAATCTTTCCTCTTGGGGTTGACCACCTTCTCTAAAATTTGTTTAATCTCTCGATTGGAGATTTTAGCTTGACCATTGGTCTAGGGGTGATATGCCGTAGCAATCTTGTGTCTCACTCTATATCTTTGTAATGCCTTGGCAATAAACTTCTTGTCGAAGTGGGTGCCCTCATCACTGGTGATGGCTTGTGGTGCTCTAAACCTTGAGAAGATATTCTTGTGAAGGAACTTCAGAACTGTTTTGGAATCATTATTTTGTATGGCCAATGCTTCAACCCGTTTTGACACATATTCCACTGCCAACAATATGTAGAGATCCCCAAATGATGAAGGGAATGGTCCCATGAAATCTACCCCGTTCTTTGACATCGGTCGCAAGCCTTGCAAAATTCATGTGCGTCCTTAAAGAGTGTGGGTCAATAGAACCCTGATTGTAGCACCTTTGGAGTAGTCCTAGCTTCTCCAAAATGGCCTCCACACGACGATGAATGGTAATGGAATATAATCTCTTTTTGCTCCTCTTCAGGGATACATCTTCTTATCATTTGGTCAACACATTACTTGAACAAATAAGGCTCGTCCCAAAAGTAGAATCTCACATCATGCTTGAACTTCTTTCTACCCTGGCTATTCAAATCAGGAGGCAAAATACCACTAACAAGAAAGTTCACGATATCAGCATACCACAGAATTGGGGCAACATATAATATTCTCTCATCAGGAAATTCATCCTTAATTTCTTACTCATCATTGTTTTTAACTTTGTTTTCTAACCTAGATAGATGGTCAGCCACTTGGTTTTCACAACCTTTTCTATCCCTAACTTCCAAGTCAAATTCTTGCAAGAGAAATATCCACCTAATAAGTCTAGGTTTTATAACATCCCCTACCCGGTTTAGTAGTAAACCAAGTCTGAAGGGTTAAGAGATCACAAGCAAGCTAACTTGTTAGCCAAGTTAATAACCAAACAATCAAAATCTAGATGCTTAGCTTCCTAGAGCGTTCAAAACAAACATGTAGAGATATCATAATATGCGATAACCATCAAGTCTTGATGAATTTCGGTCCTAATCCAAACATAACATACACAAAAAGACATGAATTGGTACTTTATGTGATAATACCTGATTCAATTGATTCTAGAAACACATAAAATAAGGAATTATAACCGGGTTGATTAGCTATTTGGCCAGATATGCTATTATTATTTCTGTTAGTCCATTATATTTGGAAGGAGTCATTTAGGTATATATTTGAATAGATTCAAGCATTCAGTAATTTCGCAAATTGTAAATAACAGTAACTTAAATCTCATTTACTTCAACCTAACAATTGAGAATTTAAACTAGCATGATAACTTATATCCTTCCAACCAAAACTCAAACAACATGATTTTCAAGTAAGATCTAAAGGGTTACCTACTAATAACCTAACTTGCTATCCACTATTTTGCTCAAACAACCATTACATACAAAAGCATGCATCGACTATATCATAATAAAGCCAAAGGTAGTTTTATAGATATTTACATGCCACCACAAAATATAACATCACTTTAATTACATACCAAAGACACAACAAACCATACTAGTCAAGCAAGTGCCACCATTCTAGGAGTTAAATAAAAAAGACAAAACATACACTTATATCCCTTGTGATCTTGCTTCACTCCTCTAATTCAATCTACTAGCATCAAGCTGGCTTGGAACACATTCAGAAGAATTAATAAGTTCAAGAATGATGACTTGTATGCAACGAATAAACTTTTACTAGTCCAATCTCTTAATGTGTTCAAACAATTCAACCTATTTGTTTTCATGAACATTTAAGGGTTTTGATATTCGATTCCAAGCAAGAATGTTCACATACCAAAAAGGACCAAAGTCTCAAGCAACTCATTCGAGTCAAGATTCTATTACAAGAATGTTCATAGACTTATAAATATGTAGATTTATTTCAATTGTCTAAGATTTTCTATGATCAAGTTTGAAACAATTTCTTACAAGAGTTATATAAACTATTATCAACTCAATGGATCTATTCAATCTATTATGCAAGCAACACAATTTCTTCGCGCAAGTTGTAGTAGGCAGATATCTATTATACTTGTTAGAATATCTTGAGCCTTGATCGATAGTTAATAGACACGTGAATCCAACATAAAGGCAACATTAACAAGGGTACATATAGTACCATTTCAAGGACACTCAAGGCGTCAATTCAATATCAACTTTGAACAAGAGTACCAAAGGTACTAAAAGATCACTTGATCTTAACAACAAGGGACCATAGTCCTAACTAGCGAGCTCGACGGACACTATGGCATGCCATTTGTGTCTAACTAACTCGAACCAAGGCTTGCTTATTTAAGTTACTTTCAATCAATTCAAGAGGCAATAAGTGCCTTATTCCAATTAGTTAATCATTCAACTTTTCCATTCAACTAACATAGTTTACCTCAAGAATACTTACCTTGACCATAAATCAATCATATCTCAATCAAGCTGGAACTTAGTGCATTTTCTTTAATGTATTTAGCATAGTATAACTACAATAGGGAAGCAACACTCATACATAAAATCTAGGTTACACTAACAGTAGTTTCCAAGCTATTGATGGTCTCATATCACAATCCCTTTTTTTCTTATCGTTGTTTTGATCTACGAGTGCCTTTTTTCTTTCTGTATCGTCTTGATCTTTTAATATATAACATTATAATTCTTATTAACCATAAAGTTTGATTGATCAAATTCCAATTCCATTCAATTTCATAGTTAACATCTAGACTCTCTATCTCAGAAATATTCAAGCATAGAAACAAATAATTCAAGAATCTCACATCAGTTATTGTTTAAAATTTTTCCAATTAACTGTACTCTTATTCTTCAAATTTTAGCATATATCCTAATTGCCAAAATAGGATAGCATTACATTAATCAACTTCCTTGGACTAAAATAGTCCCGAGAGTCATTATAGTTCCCATTAATCAATTTAGCAAACAATCACATAATTTAGAACATCAAAATTGTCTCGATTTTTCACTCTAACAACAGGGCAGTTTCACTACTCATCTATAAATATTTTCATTTTCAATTAAATACTCGAAATAGTCCCCGACACTACTCAAATTAAAGACAACGAAATAGCCCAAATGAAGGAGTTCAAGATCATCAACAAAACAGTTTCATAATACCATCATATTTCTAAGCAAGCAACTCAATATTATACCTATTACACCAAATACTTCGCACTTTTATTTGTACCTACTTTAGCATATAAAAGTAGAACACATACAGTCCATTCTACCTATATACATTTCAACAACCAAAGATAAAAATCAAGAGGCAATTTAGCAAATCATTCGAATATCCACTATCAACCAAACAACATGTCAAACATTTCATACTTCAATCTCTATTTGTTCATACTAATTCTTCTAGTCACAAAGCAACTAATTCCAAGCTCATCTATAAACATGCAAGTCTTACTCCAATCAAACCGATTCCATGTTTCCATCAACAATCAAGTGTACAAGGAACTAAGAGATAGACAATACCTTGATGGAAAATAACAATTTCCGATTTAACAATCCTAAGCTTCTTCCATCGATCCCTTGTTCTCACCAAATTATGAATTTTCCATGACCTCATTTTCTCTCTAACTACATTCAATTCAATAAGGAAAGGAGAAGAAGATGGTCCACCGATCCTTTGACCAAGTTTTCCTAAGGGACATTTGGCTTTGGTCCTCTAGTTAGGTAGTGTTTAGCATGCAAACATGTTAAATAGAAATTCATACAAAGTGGTCCTTTAAGAAATGGCCATTCAGTTATTTAAGTTCACACTTTAGTCCCCTTAATTCAAAGTCAAAACATATGATAGCTAAAAAAATCAAAATTTAACATAGTATCCTTCTAGACCCTATTTTAGGATGTTACAAGTTTAGCATCCTTTTTAGTCACTAAGTACTTAAAAGCTGAGTGATCAGTGTGAACAATGACCTTAGTGCCTATCATGTATGCTCTAAACTTATCAAATGCAAACACAACAGCCAACAGTTCTTTTTCAGTGGTGGTGTAGTTGATTTGTGCATCATTTAAGGTGTGGTTAGCATAATAAATAACATGAAAGAGTTTACCTCGGCGTTGCCCAAGTGCCGCCCCCACTGCGTAGTCGCTCGAGTCACACATTATCTCGAAAGGTTCGATCCAATCTGGTGGAACGACAATGGGTGTTGAGATAAACTTCTCCTCCAGTTCCTTGAATGTGCTGTAGCAATCTTCGTCAAACACGAAGGGATGGTTTTGTTGTAGCAAAGTGCATAGTGGCTTGGAGATCTTGGAAAAATCCTTGATGAACCTCCTATAGAAGCTTGTATGACCTAAGAAACTCCATATGCCTTTTACTGTGGTGGGAGAAGGTAACTTCTCAATCACCTCAACCTTCACTTTGTCCACATCTATGTCCTTCTTCGAGATCTTGTGACCCAAAATAGTCCCTTCGGTCACCATACAATGGCACTTCTCCCAATTGAGAACTAAATCGTCTTCTTCACATCTCTTGAGTACCTTTTCCAGGTTGTCCAAGCATGACTCAAAATCATCTTCGAAAACTGAAAAGTCGTCCATGAAGATTTCCAAGAACTCTTCGACCATGTCCGAGAAAATGGCTAGCATACATCTCTGAAAAGTGGCTAGAGCATTGCAAAGTCCAAAGGGCATCCTCCTAAAGGAATGAGTGCCATAGGGACATGTGAAAGTTGTCTTCTCTTGATCTTCTGGTGCTATAGCAATCTGGTTGTACCCTGAGTATCCATCGAGGAAACAATAAAAGGCCTTGCCCGCCAATCAATCTAGAATTTGGTCGATGACTAGGAGGGGGAATGGTCCTTCTTGGTTGCCTTGTTGAGATTCCGATAGTCCATGCATATCCTCCACCCCGTGACAGTTCTTCTTGGTAACAACTTATAGTCTTCATTGCTCACAACAGTCATCCCTCCCTTCTTGGGTACACGTTGCACCAGGCTGACCCATTAACTGTTGGATATTGGGTAAATGACACCAGCATCGAGCCACTTGATTATCTCTTTCATCACTACCTTCTTCATGACTGGATTGAGCCTTGTTTAGGGTTAAACAGAATTGTTGTGGCAATCATCAAGCAAAATTTTATGCATACAAATAGTAGGCTTATACCCTTCAAGTCAGCCATAGTCCAACCTAAAGCTTTCTTATGTTGAGCTAACATACTTATCAATCTAGATTCTTGCTTACATGTAAGACTAGAAGAAATTATCACAGGCAAAGTCTCATTGCTACCCAAATAAGCATATTTAAGGTGTGATGGCAAATGTTTTAATTCTAATGTGGGTTCATGCTCAAGTGAAGGTTTCAGAGGAGTAAATTCAAAAAATCTAAAGGCTTGAAGTGCGTACATGGTCTAGTTATGAGTAAGCTAGACTGTTGCACCTCCAATGGGAAATCCTCGAGCTCCTAATTGTTATCCTCATTGATTTTCACATAGTCTTCAATTTGCAAGAAATTGCTACAACAAAACTCTGCAGCCTCTTCTTTTACCATAGCATCTATGTATTGACATTCCTCAAATTCATCCACATATTTGAGGGTGATAAAGAAATTTATGGTCACCCTCTGATCAGCCACTCTCATGGTGAACTCACCATTCTCACAGTCAATCAAGATACGGCTGGCGGCTAGAAAAGGTCTCCCCAAGATTATAGGTGCGTTGTCATCCGCTTCACAATTGAGAATGAGGAAGTCAAATGGGAAGACAAATCTGTCAACTCTCACCACAACATCTTCAATCCTTCCTTTCGAACGGACATGGGATCGATCGGCTAGTTGCAAAATAACTGTTGAAGGCCTTGCATCTCCCATACTGAGCTTCATAAAAATAGACTTGGGCATTAGATCGACACTAGACCCAAGATCACATAAGGTTTTCCCCCACATAATTGTCACCAATGGAGCATGGAATGATAAAACTGCCTGGAACTTGCCGTTTAGGTGGCAACTTGCTCTATACAGAATAACATTCTTTTGCTATGGCAACTGTCTCATACTTTTTAACCTTCCTTTTCTTCATAACAATATCATTGAGGAATTTAGCATAAGTGGGCATTTGATCAATAGCCTCCAAAAAATGAAACCTTAATATGTAGTTGGTTAAGAATGTCTACAAATTTATTGAACTAAAGGTCTTCATTGTGCCTCTTCAACCTTTGAGGGAAGGGAGGTGGGGGTCTGACTTCTTCCTCTACTAGTGGGGATTTGTCTTTTGCCGTAACAAAGTTGCTCTTTCCTCATCAGATTCTTTAGTCGAGCCCTCATCCTTGTCCTTCTCACGATATGTATCCTTGTGCAAAACAGATTCCTCTTGCATAATTTTTGGGTTGGAGTCTTCCTCTTTCTTTCCCCCAAACTAATCTTCTTTGTTGAGTTGTGTGCCAATCCTTAAAGTGAGTGCACTATACTGCTCTTTGCCATGATGTTTATTGACTTCAGTGTCACTAGGCAAACTTCCTCGAGGTCGCACATGCAAGGCTTGTGCAATTTGACCTACTTGTGTTTCCAAAGCTCTTAAGGATGAGCTATGACTTTGCAGCAATACACCTTGGTTCTTGATGGACGCAACATGGTCTTGAAGTAGAACCTTTGTAGTAGCCATAAAGTCATTTGTTGTTAACATAAAGTCCTTCGTTGTTAACATAAAGTGCTTCCAAAGAATTGTTATTTGATGAAGACGCTAAACCTCTGTTGTTTTGCCATGGCATAATCTACCGGGAACCTAGCGTTTCAATCAAATTTTGTTGTTGAGTCGAGCTGCCAATATTGTTGTTTCCTTGGTTCCCCCAAGAAAGGTTAGGATGTTGACGTCATCCTGGATTGTAGGTGTTTGACTAGGGGTTATTATTCCTATTGTAGTTCCCCACATAGTTGGTAGATTCTTGGTTTTCTGGGCACTCACTCAAATGATGGTTTCCCTCACATCGAAGACAAGTAGAAGTAGCCTTCACTTCCTTTACCTCATTTAGACGTTGAAAATTCTTCAACATGTTGGTAATGGCTGATAATTGAGCTGAAACCAAGTCATCAACATCATACTCTCGCATCCCTAGAGTCTTTCTCCCCGTTCCGAACCTTGAGATAGGGAATTGGTAGTCGTTGTTTACTATCCTATCAAGGATATCAAACACTTCTTTGAGTGACTTGTCCAGCAAATTCCCATTTGCTGAGGCATCTAACATCATTCTTGTGGGGCATTGACACCATTATAGAACATCACCACTTGTGTCCAATCATGAAAGCCATTATTCGTGCACTTGCGCAGCAGTCCCTTGAATCTATCCCAACACTCGTACATCGATTCGTTGGGTGGATTATACCACAACAAAAAACTCTTGCAAAGGTCTGTCCATGTCTCCATCGAACCAGTAGGTACTCCACTCAACCAAGCTCTTGCTCGATCACGCAATGAATAAGGGAACAACTTCAGCTTCAACACATCTTCATGCACCCCTTACTGTCTAAATGAATCACAAACCTCCAAGAATGCACAGATGTGTTGTCTCGTATCTTCATGAGGTGAGCCACCAAACTGTCCAATAGAGTTCAACATATTGAACATCACGGGTTTAAGCTCGAACTAGGCTACCTGAATTTTGGGAGCTACAATCCCAGTGTTAAGATCATCCAAGATAGGATTTAAGTGATCTCTTATAGCACATGGGCGAGCTTCCACTCCCTGGTTTGCTGTGCCATCAGGATTTCCTTGATTATCATCTAGGTATCCTTGGTTTTGAGGTCTATTCATGATTCTTAGAGCCTCTTGTATACACCTTTTTTAGAAAAGGTGTTCAATTTCAGGAATGATCAATGGTACAGCCTCGTCGGGTCTTCCTCGAGTCATGCGCTAGAGCAACACCTGAAAAAGACAAACAAAAACAACAAGTAAATCTATACAAACATGAGAAATAAAATGATGCCAAAAACTAAACCTAAAATGACCAATTGCCAATCCCCAGCAACGGCTCCAAAAACTTGTTGCGTGTTGTGATGTACTATAAATGATACGCAATTGGTGCAAGTATACACGTTGAAACAAGTAATAAAGTGGTAAGTGAGTATCGTCTCCACAAGGATTGAAGGTATTTTACTGTTTAGTTTAAGCACCCAAAAAAAGAACTAAAAGATTAGATGAAAGAGTAGATATGAGCAATGAAATGAATTGTTGTAGCAAAAGACAATAAGCAAATCCAGAATGAACTGAATAGGCTTCAATAGTCCTCACACATGCGTGAAACTCTCTATTTGGATGACAGGCTGGGTTTATTAAGGAATCCAATGTTTAGTTCTTAAGTCAGGTTAGCACTTTTCATCTTATAACATGCTCGACAGAGCTTTCTAAGGTGCTTCTAAGCTATCGCTAGTAAGAAGCCCAACAGCCAGAATGCTACGGCAATACCTCTCAGTGTGAACCCTAGCAAGCTACTTATCCATGAAGCTCTACTCCTTTTAGTCGTTGAAACCCTTCCCTTATCTCTAAGGTGTGTTAGAGTTGTACCTCTCAGCATCCAACCCTATTGTCTACATAGATCTAAGCGTAACCCTCTCAACCGTTAAGCTAATCAATCACCCAAGTAAAGCTAACTCTCGAGAGCTCTTACAAACTTAGAGAAATAAAATAGTAGACAAAGCATGAATGAAACTGGAAAATGCAAACACATCCCTTAAAAGAAACTAAAACATAATCATCCAAAACAAACCCAAGCCAGCTAAGGTTAGTTCATGGTTGGGTACAAATCATCCATAATCGTTCGTCTTAAACAACCCATATCCAGAATAAAAATGTTAAAGCAAAACAACAGAAGGAAAAGAAATCTTCTGAGCCACCTTGGCCTGTCTTGAACCACCTTAGGCTTGCTTCTTCTCTCAAAGGGCAGCAAGATCGTCCCTTGGAGCTTCAACAATGGAGGACACCAAGATGAAGAAGGAGGAATGTAGCTGCCTTTGCTCTTCTCTTTCTTAGCTCAAAAAGTACTTTTTTCAGCCCCCTTTAATGTAGGTGTCTTATCATTTATATAGTGGGGGCTCTTAGGGTCTTGTGCCGTAAATATTCCTTGTGTGACCTAAGGAATATTCTCTAGGTCACATGAGTGGCACAACTGGCTGGAGGAATAACATGTGGGGGCTCTCAAAATATCTTCTCTTTTGTCTTTTTTGCACCCAGAAATGTCATCCAGAATGCCACATCATTTTTCTTTTGCCCTGCAATGTTCCTTGGCTCACCTGCACATCATCACCCAGAAACAAACCTTCCTCAAGCAGCATCCATTACATAAATAAATAAAAGCAACAAGCAAGCAACACCATATGCAAATGTATGAACTAAATGCGTCCTAAATGCAATGAATTGGGCTTTAAAACAAGCTACAACCTAAGTAAAAAGCTATGAAATGTGCACCTTTTACAGGGTTAACAACCATTCTTACAAATAAACAAAGAAAACAAAACCAACAACACCAAATGCAACTATATGAACTAAATGCATCCATATGCCATGATATGAGATGAAATGGGTTTGATTTCATACAATAACTTAAGTAAAAATGCATAAAATGTTAACCTTTTGCAAGGTTAACAGGCGAAATGCTTCGAAAGAAGATGTTCAAGTAGATGAGATTACTTCTGAAGTGGATCTACCTCTTAGGAGTAAAGGTTGAGACTTAATCAAATTGATTTATGAAAAAACATTTCTATAGAGATATAGGGGTTTTTACAAGGTCAATTTAGGGCATTGACCATCGAGAGAGGCAGTACTAATTTTGAAACTACTCGTTAAACGATGCCAAGGCATTACATTATTAAAGGCTGACATGGCATGAATAGCGTGAAAAGCAGGCATGTCTTGCCAACGCTCATCATTCATTTTAAACACTCTCATTGACAAAGCTATTTTATTTTTATTTATTTTCTAAACTATTTTCAAAACCAATTTCAACTCAAGCAACATCTTTCCTTTAACAAGTAACAATCAAAGCAGTCAAATTCCTAGTCAATCCCCGTGGGATTGATACTCAGCTTACTACTGTATTACTTGTTGATCGTGTATACTTGCACGTAAAAGACTAAATCTTGGCACTGTTCTATGCATTTCCAGTACATTTTCTACCCCTTTTGCAAAGCACTCTCACAGTCAAACAAGTTTTTGGCGTTGTTACCAAGGACTGCAACAAAGTTTATTGTTTTCATATTTTTACTTGTTTTCTGTTTACTTTAGCTTTTTATTTTATTTTATTTTTGTTTTGACCGGTATATGACCAGAAACCGCCCTGTGGTGGAAGATTGACTATACGACCTGGAAATCGAACGAACCTTGCGAAGGTTAAAGAAAAAGATTCGAGAGATGGCTCAATAAGGAAATGGAGGAAATGATGTGTTAAACAATGATGAAAATCCACCCAATAACAATGGGATACCGGCAGCTCCTGTTGCCCCAACTGTTAATGTGGAGGAAGAGAGACCTATTAGAGAACACTCAGCACCAAACATTGACATTTTGATGCCAAGACTAATTGTTCCAGAGGTAAATACACCAAATTCTGAACTTAAATCGGTAATGATACAAATGTTGTTGAATGTAGGACAATTTGATGGAGCACCTACTGGATATCCGAGGCAACACTTGAAGCAATTCATGGAAGTTTTCCAGCTATTTCAACAACCTGGAGTATTGGATGATACAATGAAACTGAAGTTATTTACATTTTCCCTAAGAGATAGAGCAAAAGCATGGCTAAGTTCTTTGCCACCTGGTTCTGTTACCTCATGGGGAGATCTATGCCAGAAATTTTTACTATGATTCTAGCCACCTAGACTCATTGCCAAGCTCAGGGGTGAGATCATCACATTTAGGTAGGTTGATGATGATACCCTATATGATGCCTAGGAGAGATATAAAGACCTGTTGAGGAGATTCCCTATGCATGGATTCCCAAAATGAACCCAAATAGAGACCTTTTACAATGGACTTAATGCGTAAAATAAAACAGTTGTTGATGCTTCGGCAAATGGTTCATTACTTGACAAAAACTACATATAGGCCGTTGGTATCCTTGAGAGGATTTCAATCAATAACTTTGAAAATCCTACTGCAAGACTTGGGATTGACGCTAAAACTGAAGGGAAATTACAGATAGATGAGCTTACATCCATCCACGCTGAAATTTACAACCTTACTACCATGGTGAGAACCTTGCAAAAGAGCAATGAGGTCCAAGAAATGAAGGCATTACCCCTATCCTGTACGATATGTGGAGAGGATCATCACACGAAAGATTTCCCTGCCAACCCTGAGTTGGTAAATTTCATTGGTAATTTAATCGTAATTATAATTCGAATTCCAATACTTACAATGCAAGATGAAGGAAACACCCAAACTTAGCTTGGGAAATCAAGGAGGAAACCAGTACAATACCCAACATCAGAACAACAATGCCCAGCTCCAATATAATGCCCAATGTCAGAACAATGCCATGCCAAGGGTCAACTAGAATGTCGTGCCAGAGTGGGCACAAAATAATTTTTATGCAGGGAAAAGAACAACTAGGGGACATTGACAGATTACATGGAGAGGAATAATGCAACTGTCCAGAGTATGGCAGCATCTATACGAAACTTGGAGGTATAGATTGGACAGATTGCCAGTCCCCTCAACAACAGACCCAGAGAGCTTTTCCAAATGATACAGAAGATGCCAGACAAAACCACAACGATCAATGCAAAGTTGTAACTCTTTGGAGTGGCAAACAATGTGACGTTGAGATAGCTACCAAGTAGCCAAATAGTTTCCATGAGAAGGAGAAAGTACCAGTAGATGAACCAAGAGAACCAAAAAAGAAAGAAGCAGACATAAGCGATGCCAGACTGCAAACTGATGCCACACATCTGTTTGATGCCAGACCTTAGTCAGATGCCAGCAAAACCTTGGCAAAGCCGACAGAACTAGCATGTGCTTATCCATCACCACCATTTCCACAAAGACTACAAAAGCACAATCGGATCATCAATTTAAGCGCTTCTTGGAAGTCCTTAAGAAATTTCAAATCAATCTACCATTGGTGGAAGCTTTCGAGCAAATGGCCAACTATGTCAAATTCATGAAGGACATCTTGTCCAAAAAGAGGAAGCTGGGTGATTTCAAAACTATAGCTCTCACTGAGGGATGTAGTGCAATGATACTCAATCAGTTGCCACCAAAACTAAAAGATCCAGGAAGTTTTACTATTCCTTGTACCATTGGCAACATATTTATGAGTAAGGCATTGTGTGACTTGAGAGCCAGCATCAATTTGATGCCAATGCCTGTTTCCAAGAAGCTTGACATAGAAGCAAGGCCTACCACGGTGACACTCCAACTGGCAGACTGATCTTTTGCACATCCTAAGGTAAGATTGAGGATGTGTTGTTAAAGGTAGACAAATTCAAATTCTTAGCTGATTTTATCATTTTAGATTATGAGGAAGATGTTAATGTCCCAATTATATTGCGAAGACCTTTTCTTGCTACTAGTAGAGCTTTAATAGATATACATAAAAGAGAATTAACAATGCATATGAATGATCAACAGGTTACACTTAACGTGTTTCATGCTTTGAAATGTGCAGATGAATCAGAGGAATGCCAAGCTAATGAAATGATAGAGTCCATTTCTAAAGTGGACGTGGCGCAGCTGTGCCAAGATGCAGATAATGATGCGAGATAGTTGGATGGCAATGATGAGATGAGTAAGGAGCCTAGAGAAACTTTAGAAATTGAAAAGGTGAGCTATTTTGTGCCACTAGAGTTGGTTGGCAGAGAAAGTAAGGCACCCAAGCCATCAATTGAAGAACCGCTAGAATTGGAGTTGAAATCGTTGCCATACCATCTCAAATATGTTGATCTAGGTAAACACTCAACCTTGTCAGTGATCATTGCTATTGATCTCACTCGTCATTAGGAGGAAAGATTGCTGGAAATTCTAAGCAATTATAAGCAAGCGTTGGGATGGACTTTGGCTGATACCCGAGGAATAAGCCCAACCATTTGCATGCACAAAATCATCTTGGAGGAATATCACGGTAAGACCGTTAAGGGTTAGAGAAGACTGAACTGGAGCATGAAAGAGGTTGTTAAAAAGGAGATTATCAAGTGGGTGGATGCATGGATAATCTATCTCATTTTTGATAGCTCGTGGGTCAGCCTGATGCAATGTGTGCCAAAGAAATGTGGCATAACCATGGTGTAAAACAACAAAGAAGAATTGATTCCCTTCGGGACTATCATAGGATTGAGAGTGTGCATGGACTACAAGAAGCTAAACATCGCCATAAGGAAGGATCACTTCCTATTTCCTTTCATCGATCAGATGTTAGACAGGCTGGCAGGTAAAGATTTTTATTATTTTTTGGATGGTTATTCAGGTTATAACCAGATTGCCATCGATTAGAAGTTTTTTAGGACATGCATGTTTTTACCGACGTTTTATCATACTTTTCTAAAATTTCTAAACCTTTATGGTTGTTGTTAGAACAAAATGTCACTTTTACATTTGATGATTCTTTTTTAAGAGAATTTTCGAAACTTAAGGAGAAATTGATTAATGCCCCTATAGTCATGGCACCAGATTGGAATGAGCCATTTGAGCTCATGTGTGATTCCAGTGACTATACCATCAGAGCAGTGTTGTTACAGAGGCATGGCAAAGTCTTTCATACCATTTACTACGCCATCCGAACACTAAATGGAGCTCAGCTGAATTACTCTACAACTTAGAAAGAAATTTCTTGTAGTCGTATTTTCTTTTGATAAATCCTGATCTTATTTAGTTAGTAACAAATTTGTGGTGTATACAGATCATTCGACACTAAAGTACCTCTTGGAAAAGAAGGATGCCAAGCTCAGACTAATCCAATGGATGCTTTTACTACAAGAATTTAACCTTGAGATCCTGGACAAAAAAGGCAGTGAAAATTTGGTAGTTGACCACCTATCACGCCTAGAGCATCACCTTGAAGATGGTAAGACCGCTGCTATAAGAGATGATTTCTAGATGAGCACTTGCTTGCAGTTAATGCTATGCCATGGTACGATGACATAGTCAACTACCTGGTAAGCAACATTCTGCCACCAGATTTGGTATACAATATTAGGAAACATTTCCTCCTAGATGTTAGGTAGTATTATTGGGATAAGCCGATTCTATTCAAACAATGTGCCCACCAAGTGATCCTGCGATGTGTGCCAAAGGATGAGCAGCACAATATACTGCAATTATGCCATGCCGCACCGTATATAGGTCACTTTTCTGGGATGAAGACTGTTGCCGAGGTGTTACAGTCAGGATTCTTTTTGCCCACCCTATACAAAGATGCCCACAATTATGCCAAGGCATGCGATCAATGCCAACATACAGGAACCATCTCTGGAAGACACCAACTGCTACTACAAAACATTATGCTAGTGGATTTATTTGATGTATGGAGGATAGACTTCATGGATCCATTTCCTCCATCATTTGGTAACATGTATATCCTTGTAGTCGCTGACTATGTATCAAAATAGATAGAGGTTGTTGCTCTACCAAGGAACAATTCCAAGGCTTTTGCCAAATTCTTGCACAAACACATATTTACATGATTTGGTGCCCCAGAGTGATTATTCATGATGAGGGTACCCATTTTAAATGCAATCTAATCTCTAAAGCTTTATGCAGATATAGAATTCAGCAGAGGATTGCCACGGCATACCATACACAAACAAATGTGCAAGACGAGATTTTAAACAAGAAGATCAAGATTATTCTTGAAAAGACCTTGAATCCAGCAAGGAAAGAGTGGTGATGGAGCACCGTGCATATTGGGCTATCAAAAAGCATTTAAAACTCCTTTGGGTACTTCACCATTTAGACTTATTTTTGGAAAAGCATGCCACCTATTGGTTGTGATGGAGCACCGTGCATATTGGGCTATCAAAAAGCTTGATATGGCATAGAGAGCTACTGGAGAAAAAAGGTTACTAGACCTAAATGAGTTGGAAGAGTTTAGAACACAAGCCTATAAGAATACCAACCTCTACAAAAAGAGGACAAAAGGCTGGCATGGCAGTAGGATAATGCCGAGACAATTCGAGGTAGGCCAACGTGTTTTGTTATTTAACTCACGGCTAAAATTGTTTCCAAGTATTCTTGAATATCTTTGGATAAGGTAGAGGTGGAATTTCTGTTGACTGCTTCGTCAGTTGAATTACACCAATAGCTTAGATTGCAAAACTGGTGGTAATGGAGTAATAACTGAAAGTGTGTCATCCACCATGCCATCCTCCATTCCATCTTTCAACTTTGGTTCAGTTTTTAAGGATTCCCTCGCTTTTGAATAGATGGGTGATTGTTGAGTCAAATCACTAGTTTACTTTCCACTTCGGAGAGTGATAGCCTTGCATTGTTCTTTGCCCTTGATAACCAAACTCTCATTATTGCTAGAAAGTGTGCTCGGTTGTTGAGAGTTCATATCATTAGCTAATTGCCTTAGTTAAGCTTCCAAATTGCCGATCGAAAAAGAGTGACCTTATACTATAGCTTTAGTCTGAGATAAGTGTTCTCGCATCATTTCCTCAAAAAGAGAAAATGGATCAAATATAGATGATGGAGCATAGTCACTAGTTTGTGATTGTATCTAAGACAGTGCTCCATACTGTGATTGTGCATCATACTGTGATTGTTGAGTCTGTGAAGAAGAATATTGGGGTTGCACCTTGTTCTGTTGTGACCGTAATGGAGCTTGTTGTGTATATTGTTGTTGCGGATAACTGATATTCCCTTGTTGCACACTAAAGTTTCCTTGTAAAGTATTATTCCCAAAGAGGAATACTTTAGAGTTTTACATAGAATTAGAATTCCCCCAAGATTGCCTATTAGCTGTGTTGTAAGAATTTCCCATAGCATTTCCCCTCATGTTGCTTACATAACTCACATAAGCTTTCTCACCAACCTCGTACTGAATGTCCCTTCTTAAATCAGCATAAGCTTTTTGCCGGTTGAATGCAGCTTTGAGCCAGTCGCGAATAATGGTTACTCTTTCTTCAGTTTCCCGAAGTAAGTTAGGGCCTAACACCTTGCCTTCACCAAGTTTAGTCAAACAAAGAGGAGTCCTACATCTCCTCCCATAAAGAGCTTCATAGGGTGCCATTTGAATCGAGGCATGGTAGCTATTATTGTAAGCAAATTCTACCAAAGGCGGGGATTTCTCCCACGTATTCCCGAAGTCAATAACACAGGCTCGGACATATCTTCCAGAATCTACAAGGAAGAATTAGAATTGATATATAACACTTATACATATGGATAAATGAGAAATAAGGTCACTTGAATAACCCTTTCGGAATGACCTTAGGTCTGAGGATGGAAAGTAGTGTTTAGGTGCACTCGGGTTCCCAAAGCCTCTTGTAGGGTCCTCCAAAATCGAAATGCAAAGCGTGAATCACTATTGGAAATAATTGACATAAGAACTACATGCAAATGAATAACTTCTCAAATGTACAAATCAGCAAGATTAGGCAAGCCAAAGTCCATTCTCGTCGGAATGAAATAAGCAAATTTGGTGAATTGGTCTACAATGACCCAAATAGCATCATTTTTCTTCGGTATCACTAGTAAGCTACTTACGAAGTCCATTGTAATACGCTCCCATTTCCACTGTGGAAGCTCGATAGGTTGCAAGAGACCTATAGGTACCTTGTGCTCGGTATTAACTCGTTGGCAAGTCAAGCACCTAGCCACGAAGTCTATGATCTCACTTTTCATGCTGGACCACCAATACAACTCCTTTAGATCCTTATACATCTTGATAGCTCCATGATGGATAGAAAATGGTCTTGAATGAGCCTCATTCAGGATTTGATCCTGAAGATCATCATCATCGGGGACACAGATACGGTTCTGGAAACATAATAGACTTCAGAATTCACAGCAAAGTTAGGATCTGGCTTATTCTTGATATTTTCAATAAGAATTCGCAACTCCTCATTAGATTCTTGGAGTGCTTTGATTTGAGACACAATGGTTGATTGAACTCTCAATTCAACCAATAACTTGCCATGCTTCTTGAGCCAGAAGTGAGCATTCAAACTCTTGGAGAGAAAGTGGGCTTCCGACATAGAGCGTTAGCCACAACATTGTCTTTACCAGAATGGTAATCAATGACCAAGTCATAGTCTTTCAAAAGCTTCATCCATCGATGTTGAAGAAGATTCAACTCTTTCTGAGTTAGAAGATACTCTAGGCTCTTATGATCAGTGTACAAGTAACACTTTTCACCGTATAGATAGTGCCTCCAAATCTTTAAGGCAGACACAACAACAACTAACTCCAAATCATGCGTAGGGTAGTTCAGCTCGTGTGGTTTAAGCTGACGTGAGGCATAAGCAATGACTTTTCCTTTTTGAATAAGTACATATCCTAATCCCAGGTGGGATGCATCACTATATACGGTGAAGTCCTTGCCTAACTCAAGTTGCACCAAAATATGGGCATGAGTTACGACTTTCTTAAGTTGATCAAAACTCCTTTTTTGTTCCACTTTCCACACAAATGGAGTTTTTTTATGGAGAAGCTTCGTCAAGGGTGCAACAATCATCGAGAACCCTTTAACGAATCTACGATAGTAGCCTGCAAGACCTAGAAAGCTACGAACTTCTCCTACATTCCTCGGGGGAATCCAGTCACGAACTGCTTGAATCTTCTTTGGGTCCACCTGAATTCTTGAACAAGAAATCACATGACCCAAAAAGGATACTTTAGATAGCCAAAACTCACATTTACTAAACTTAGCATATAGTTGTTTATCTCAAAGAATTTGAAGTACAATCCAGAGGTGTTCTTCATGAGTGGTAAAGTCCTTAGAATATATCAAGATGTCATCTATAAACACAACCACGAATCTATCTAGATAGAGCTGGAACACACAGTTCATCATGTCCATAAAGGCTGTAGGTGCAATGGTAAGCCCAAAAGGCATTACCAAGAACTCATAGTGGTCGTATCTAGTTCGGAAGGCAGTCTTTGGAACATCAAACTCCTTAACTTGCATTTGATAGTATCCAAATCGTAACTCTATCTTAGAGAAGACAGAAGCACCTTTAAATTGACCGAAGAGGTCATCAGTCCTCGGCAATGAATACTTATTCTTGATTATTACTATGTTCAAGTGACAGTAATCAATGCATAGTCGCATCGATCCGTCCTTTTTCTTGACGAACAAAACGGGTGCTCCCTAGGGTAAGGAACTCGTTCGAATGAATCCTTTATCCAAAAGGTATTGGATTTGGGCCTTCAATTCGATTAGAGCCATTCTATGCAGAGCAATGGAGACTGGTGTAGTCTGCTGTTTCACTTCAATTCTGAATTCCACTTCTTGAGTCAGAATGAGTCTTGGAAATTCATTGGGTAATACATCAGAGAATTCTTTCACTACCAGCAGATTCTCAAACTTTGGATCTTCTTTGGACTCCATTGTACACAAGGTAGCCTTACTAGGCTCGGATTCGGTCTTCATCAAGGTTAGGCGCTCTTTGCTGAGTCCACGGAGGTATTGCTTTTTCTTTGAACAATCTACCCAAGCCTGATGTTCAGCTAGCCAATCAAGGCCTAGGATAAGTTCAAACACATAGAAGGGCAAAGCCATCAAATTAGCCAAAAATGGGATCCTTTAGACTTCAAATGATAAGATTTACAGATCGATCGAATAACCACACTATCTTCTAGTGGGTTAGAGATAACAATCTCAGAAGTGACTGACTCAGATTTTAAGGCACAATTTACAATCAATGGTTCACTAATGAAGGAATGCGTAGAGCCTGGATCTACCAAAGAATAAACAAGACCAGAACATAATTCCTCCATACCTGCAATCACATCTGGATCATCCTATTGCTCTTGGCCTCGTACATGATATATTTGGGCCAAGGTCTAAGGATCACGTCCAATTGAAGGGGCACTGGTGTTGTAAGGTCTCCCCGCGGATCCATATGTCACTTGTCTCGCTCCCCTTCCTTTGTTTGGATTATTTTGATAAGCCATAGAGGTATAAGCGTTTAGATTCTGTGGACACTGCCTGCTAAAGTGACCAGATTCACCATACAGGTAACATGATCCTGACTGTCTATTGCACTGTTCGGGGTGCCTTTTCTGACAAAAATTACATAAGGGAATCTGTGAACCTTTCCCAGAACTGCCCGTACTATCAATAGATGTTGTACGAGCAACACATGTCCCCAGAGATTGGGACTGTGACACATATCCCAATTTTGGTAGCTGTTGAAAAGTGGCAGACTTCTGGTTCCATTGTCTACCTTTCTTCTAAGGTATTGGAGGTCTAGAATCGTCTCAAAATCTCTTTTTGGATCTGGATTGGTCCCCTTCCTTATTTCATAAGCCTTCTAGGAGGCTTTAGTAGCAATCACCTGGTTGAGCAGACTCTAAAAGTCCTCCAGCTCCAAAGCAGTGAAGAGAGAACGCAACTCAATGCAAAGGCCATCGATGAACATTCTACACTTCTCCTTTTCAGTACGTATGATTTTAGCACCATACCTCAAGTACTTGCAAAAGTCGTGGATATACTACTCCACGGGTCGTCCCCCTTATCTCAAATAGAGGAACTTCTTACACCTCTTCGAAATGTAGTACTCGCTAATGTATTTTTTGCGGAACTCTTGAAGAAAGAAGTCCCATGTAACTCGGTGCTCCAGTACGGTGAGTGTCACGGTGTCCCACCAACTTTGAGCTTCTTCAGAAATTAATTCTAGAGCACACTCCATCTTGTGCTCCTCGGGGCACTTCATTTGCTTATTCAAAGCATTGAGAGTATCGTCCAGCCAATACTCTACTACTTCAGGGTTGTCCAGGTCTTAGCCGGTAAAAGTGTAGATTGGATACTAACGAAGCTTGTCAATATGGGCTCTTGAGACAGATGGGAGTGCTTTATCATGCTGAGGTGGCTGCTCTTGCCTGAGTGAAACGACCACCTGTTCCGGTTGGACTTCAACTCCCATGTTATCCCCTTGTGTCGAGGAGGAGCCAGGGTGTGGTTCATTTAAGACATGCCTATCAGTAGTTGCAGATATTTTCAGATCTAATCATATAAAAAGAATTAAATCGTGTAAGTTGCAAGTCACAAATAACATCTAAAAATAAACTCCTAGGCGGCATATACAAATGTAAGCTCATAATAGACTTCAGTTTAGTCCTATAACCGACTAAACCTAGGCTATAATACCACAAATGTAACACCCCATTCCCGGCCTAGTAGAGAGCCGAGTCGGGAAGTGTTATCAGAAACTGATTCGAAGATCGAAAGTTTAACCGAGTTCAAAATATTGTTCAGAATGTCTTAATAGTCTCTTTTAAGACTTATCGAACTAACTTATTAATAGCTTATTTAGTTTGGGGTCACTTTTAACCTTTTTCCAAACTTAGGGACTAAATTGCAAATTTTACAAATTAAGGGACTTTGTTAGATTTTCTTTTTACAAATCTCCAATTAAACTTACCAATTTAACCTGTGAAATTTCGTTATTAACAGAGGTCGTTTACCTATCAAATTAGACTATTTAAAGATTAGTGACCATTCTGTAAACTATTTAAAACTGTAGTTTAAGTCTTTTAACGGAATTAACTAACACCGTACTGATACGCTTAAGACCATATCGATACACTAAGTCGAATTTCATAAATTCCATATTCAAAGATAACAAGCCCGTACCGATATGTCTAAGCTCGTATCGATACGCGTTGACTAGGGTTGACTTGTTTCGGTACACCCAAGGTAGTACCAATGCAATGAATTTCCTAGTCCTTACTGCCAAGGTCCGTATCAGTACACTCCCTAGCGTATCGATACACCATATCTTAACAAGTCCAAATATGTAAGGTCGTATCGATACAGCTTGACCCGTATCGATACGCCTGCCTTGTAATGACGTATTTTATCTGGTGTTTAGCAGATTTAACCTGTTGAACGATGTCCAAAAGCCATGAAATTGTACCAGCAAGTTATTAATCCATAATTCTAATAGCATAAAATTTTTTAGGGTATTTCAAATTCATTTACTAGGATTTTTCCTTTTGGTGCCTTTAAGCTCATTTTAACTAGTTTTCCATTTCACAAACATGCTAAGTTTCACATTCAACACCTAGGCACTATTAGGCTATTACACACATATCCAAATATGCAAACATGACATGTTTGAGTCATATGCCACCTTACTAGGAGTTAAAAGCAAGAGTTAAGCATACATATGATTGGTGAAAGTGACTAGCAACCGCAACTACACGATCGGCACTCAGGTAACAAACCACACGGATGTTAGGTTTACATAGCCTAGTGAGGTTGTTATAACAAATGCACAATAATTTATCAAATACGTGAATGACATGTAGGCATGCTTGGGGTAACAATTTACATGGCATCAATCACATAAAATATATTTTCAAAGCCAATAGTCATGATTCCATATAATTATTAAAAATCATATAAACATATCATTTCCCTTGGACATAGTGACCGATGGATACACGAATTCCCCTATACACCAAATCATATCGAAGGTAGGCCTTAGCCTTGAGCCGTAGCTCCAAAAAATATATCATTTACTCAAACCAACCTGATCTCACCACTTATAGGCTGTAGCCCCGGACCATAGTCCAATCCCTTATTAGTGAGCTCGAATAACCCTATGGCATGCCAATTGTATCCAATGTCCACAAGTGTCCAAGGATTACACAAATCATCATAGTTCTTACCTTTGTGCCCGTAGGCTATAACATGCCGGATCACAAATTAAGCCTTAGCTCCACATATCATATCATAACATATCAAAATTCACACATAGCATGTTTCAAATGTCATATACGAACTTCACGACATAGCAAAACTTTGAGAACTTACCATGCTTACCATTAGCATCCACATATGCTTGCTCTACTTCAGCCCTTAAGAAATGCAATTATAATCACAAAACGAATGCAATGGGATGGCAACTTGCCTATCCCTTGACACAACTACACTCAACTTGACTCTAAAGATTTCAAGGTTATGGGCTTACAACTCCTTGATGCCTAGCTTTCGTTGGAGATGACGAGGGGTCCTTCTCTACTTTTTGAGCTAGCACAAAATTAGAGGTTGCATTAGAATTTAAACTAAGGATTCGTAAACGTTTTTAAAGCTTACCGGAGCTTGTAGACAACATCGAAATAATGGAATTACCTTCCTAATCTGTGGGCTTCCATTGAATATTCAAAACCTAATCTTAAAATTAAACCTTGATGAATGACAAAATCATTGAATTATCTTAGGGGTTTTACTTACCGAGATACGACCTTTCAAATGACGTATTAAAATTGAACAAAGGATGAAAATTGTATCGAGGTGTTTGCTTAGCTTGAGGTTGAAGATGACAATGGTGGTGTGAGCTTTCTTTTAAGACAAGTATGAGGTTTTGGTTTCGGGATATTCCAAAAACAAGGACATAGACTTCCTTAATCATTTAAACCATCATAAATACTTTTGGTCAATTCCCACCTCCCTCATATCCAATAGAAGGCTTTCCCTCAAACAAGGAAAGCTTAAACAACTATTATTCATCTTTTCAAGCCATCACGCAAGTTGAAGACATTTGATGACTAATTGTCATTTCTGACCACTTTCATGTGAAGGGTGGCAAGCAAGGAGGTGAGTTAGCCCCCAAGTTTCAATTTCTTCAATTTAGTCACCAAAATAGATTTCTGCAGTGACCCGTATCGATACACCTTATGGTTGTATCAATACGGCTAGGCCAAATCTGGTATGTTAGTTATGGGCAGTTAGGTCGTGCTGATACTGGTCTTACCGTATTCGATACGTCTGACTCAGATTTTACATTTCTAGCTTCAAACATCTTACAAAGGGATCCAATTGATCATATCAAGTCCACATAGCTTTATTACTAACAAAAAGGGGTACAGAGATTGAATATTTACATCATTTGGGTACACCGGATTCAAAATTTCTGATCATCGAAACCTAATTCTAACTAGGCTAGTTTTCGGGATGTGACAAGCAACCTTTGAAAAACCATCCACAAACCTACGTTAGTATCATGCCAAACCAAGGAAACTATGAACCTCCTACACTGACTTAGGTGACTTCTTATTCATCACCGCCTCAATCTTATAGGGATCAACCCGAATCCCTTCGGTCGACACCACATGTCCAAGAAAAACAACTTCCCTAAGACAAAACTCACACTTGCTTAACTTAGCATACAATTGATTATCCAACAAAGCCAGCAATACAATTCGCAAGTGTCAATCATGATCTTTCTCAGTCCGAGAGTACACAAGAATATCATTGATAAACACAACCATAAACTGATCCAAAAACTCATGGAACACCTGATTCATCATATCCATGAATGCAACAGGGGCATTAGTCAAACCAAAACATCACCAAAACCTCATAATGTCGTACCTTGTACGAAAAGTTGTCTTAGGCACATCCACATCCTTCACCTTCAACTGATAGTACCCAGATCTCAAATTAATCTTAGTGAACACAAAATCACCTCAAAACTGATCAAAAAAATCATCAATCCTTCACAAAGGATACTTATTCTTAATCATCAACTTGTTCAGTTGCCAATAATCAATGCACATCCGCATTGTGCCATCCTTCTTTTTCACAAACAACACCGGTACACCCCAAGACGAAAAACTAGGCCTAATAAACCCTCGATCAAGTAACTCCTAAAGTTGGTTCTTCAACTCTTTCGGTGTCATACAACTCAATGCAAAACTCAACCTCTCTATTCGGCGGAAAACTAGGCAATTTTTCTGAAAAAACACCCAGAAACTCACATACCGTACGTATGTCCTATATACGCACTTCCTTCAATCCCAAAATCATAACATAGGCCAAGAAAGCCTCGCATCCAGAATCCACCAACCGACTCACTTCCAAAGCCAAAATAGCATTAGACAAGAATTTAACATTCTCGCTCATGACTACCACTTCGTAATCATCAGCAAAGTTTCAAGGTAACTCGCTTGGATTCAAAATCAACCACAAATCTATGTTTGAACAATCAATCCATATCTAGGATTCATCAAAACCATGTAACGACAACTCCATCAAATCAACCGCAAACACATGTCCTTGAATAGACAAAGGGCACCTCCTAAACATCCTTCTTGTAACAACCGTTTCACCAAAAGAATTCGTTACTTGCATTCCAACATCTAACACCTCAACAAGCATACCAAGCAAATGTTCATGTTCACGCAACATGTATGAATGCGTAGAACCAGAATCAACCAAAGAAAACAACGGCAAATACTGCAAAGTAAAGGGATCTGCAATTACATTGGTATCCTTACATCCCTCGTGATGTGCATACACCACCGCAGGACCATCACCCTTAGGTTGAATTGCAACAGCATGAGAAACCATCCTCAGACCCTCATCTCTACGCTGGAACAGACCTCGACCACAACCACGACCTTGCTGAGGCACCCTAGCCTGACCACCACCAACCAACAACAGACAATCACGTCTCAGATGATCACTCAACCCGTAACTCCAACAAACATTACCAACCGTAGCAACATGAGCCTTTCCATCATGAGCCACATGTGGACAATCTCACCTCATATGCTCGCGCGATCCACATGTCCAACATGTGTTACTGCCCGTTCTAGCCTGAGCACCTTGACCCTGTGGTCCACGCCTAACATTCCTCCACCACGTCTCACCTTAGAGCGGTACTTCTTATCCATGTGCCTCTTATACTGACCACCACTGTAGCTAGAGTCTGCAACACTCTTGCCCGAGCCAGAACCACTCACACGCGATGACAAATTCAAGTTCTACTCAATATCCTTCAGCCGTGTAACCAACATATTAAAATCAGTATAGTTAGAGGCTAACATGTACGTCTCAACCTCTTGCACCAAACCATAGAGAAAATAATCACAACGATTCCTATCAATCGGCACCAACTCAGGGGCATACTAGCTCAAACGAACAAAATGAACCTTATACTCAGCCACGAACATGCTACCCTGAACCAAAGACATAAACTCACATTTTTTGTTACTAAGTATCTAACTCCCAGATACTTCCTCTTAAAGGCAGCTTGGAAAAACTCCCAATCCACATCATTAGGCTCCATAGCCGCAATTACAATCTTCCACCAACTATAAGCATCACCCTGCGACAGGGACACAACATATCCCAACTTAAGGGCTTTATTAGACCCCATCTAATCCAAAATCTAAACTGTAGTGGCCATCCATGCCTCGGGCAACAAACCACAATACTCAACATCGGCCAAACTATGTAAACGCTCTAATGACAAACCCGTATGCCCAGCAGCTCCTCCTGATTTCCCTGCCCACTAGTAGTAGCAATCTCCCTAGATCGCAACTCCCTCCTCGATCTCATCGTGCTAAAATAATTAAGGCATGATAATAAACCAAAAAAAATAGTTAGGTCAGCTTCAAGCAAGGATCCAAGACTTCCATTTTAAATCAAAACACATCAGTCCATATTAATAAGGCAACGGGTTTCCCACATTTCCCCCCAACATGGCATAAAGCAAACAATGTGCATATTGCAATCACCATACAAAACAAACAACAGTTTACAACTCATAGAAACATTACAAAAACTTATCGACATCCCAATTATCATAAACATGGCTCTGCAAACAACATTTTACAACTCACAGAAACATTTCCCCTTAACATGGCATAAAGCAAACAATGTGCATACCACCAAATGTAACCCTCTGACCCGACCTAGTCGCAAGACTGAACAGAACGAGTCACACGAGGAATATTGAAGTAAACCAGGATGATTTACCTTAATAAACGACCCTTTTTTCTTGTATCTTATCTAGATGAAATATTAATAACCTATGTGTACACGCAAGCAGCGGGTTAAATCTCAACAGAATCGGGCGTCGAATTGACATCTAATTGCACCAATTTGCAATTAGGGACTGAACTGCAAATTTGAAAAAATATAGGAACTAACTTAACTATATTTGCAATATTCAATTAGTTAAGGTTCATGTGTACGTGTCAAAGTTTAGCTCAATTTGATCATCCAATCAACCATATTTGTATCCACAACATTCAGGGACCAAAACATAAGAAAACAAAACATCAGGAAGCCTCAAATAACTAACTTAACTACCAACCGTGTCGGTACACTTGGGCATGTATCGGTACGGTCTTGAGGAATTGGAAATCCCAGATTCTAGTAGCTTGAACTCGTATCGATACGCCCTCGCATATTGAAACACCCAACCTTTTTGCTCTAAACCCGTACCGATATGGTACCCTGCGTGATTTTGCTTACCCGTACTAATACGGTGAGTCACATACCGATACGCCTAGACCCAAATTGTCCACTAGTACTGGTTTAACATACATTTAAGCAAACCAAACCACTCTATCATGCTTCTAACACATAGCCATCATATTCAAGGATCGATCCTCAACTAAACATATTCGAAACATCATCACAACATAGCATCATGCTTCAAAAGGTAATATATTGGCATGCTTCTTATAAACCAAGTCAAGCAAGATAGCAAAAGTGTAATACCCCTAAAATCGGGTCAACGATATTTAATGATAATTGTACCTAAATACTCCGTTGAGACAATAAGCTTGTAAGATTTTAATTGGTTGCTGTTAAAACGTACTTTGAGTTGGATTTAAATATGAAAATAATTCAAATGTTAACATTTCACAAGGTGACTTAAATTGGTCTATATTAGAATTGGATAAGATAGGTGAATGACCTAATTGGATTAATAATGACAATGGGAGGCTATTTTAGAATGACCAAATCAGAAAATTTAGTAAATCATGGGATTGCATGCTTATAAGAAAAGAAAAAAGGGGAAAATCTAATTTATTTTTTAGGGTTCAGTGACTCACCTAATCTCTTGATTCTCCCTCACCCTCATTTAGTCTTTCCTCTCTCCTTGCAGTATCTTAGACTCTTAGTTAAGCCAAGAGTAGAGCGAGCAGAAGGGAGAGAGAAGCCAATCTTCTTCCTTGTTGTTTGGCCGAAAGCTAGGGAGGAAGGGTGAAGAGGGAGAAACCTTGTCTTGTTCGAGAGTTTAGCCACAGAAGAGTGTATGGTTGTCTCGAATTTCATTATCATCTTAAGATAGGTAATCACTCTCCCTTGTATTGATGCATGATTAATTATTTAAATAAATCCAAGGTGTGTATTTGTTAGGGTAAATGTTTTGTGTGTTTCTTTGAGTTGGAAACCTTGTGTTGTGATTTATGAATTGAGAAGATGAACAAGAAATTCATGGGTGAATACTGAATCTTAGAATAGTTTAATTTAGCTGAATTTGTAACTTGGTTGAAGTGATAGAATGTTCTATTTTACATCATGAACTTGATGTTGTTAGGGAAAGATTTATATTCAAAATTAATCCTTCATTGAACATGACTTGCTTAAGTATTTGGTAGTGAAACAAAATGAATTACAATGCTGATTTTGTCCCATAGGGATTAAATTGAACTATTCAGCTAGACCCAAACGAAAAAGGGGAATGTTTATGCAAAATTATATATATACTTGAATCTGGGCTGTTTGTATAAGAAGAAAAGCTATAAGATTGTCTTTATACATGTAAATAATTGTGGATTCCAAATTAGTATGTTAGAAGTTGTTTGGAAAGAGTATGGATATGTGGTGAGTTGCTTTGGGTAACCGAAACAGGGGAAAACACTTAAGAATGTTTAAAGTAATTGTATCATGAGTTAAGGACTGTTTCTAAATGATAAATCTATCATGGATTGTATTTGTAAGATAATTTTGATAAATAGATGAATTGCCTTGTTTTGAGCTGAATTTGTGATTGTTGGGAGAGATATATATGTATGTTTGAATGAGAAGAGTATGTGCAAACTGTCATATTGGATCAGAGACAATTTGGAGCTATTTTGGGAACTTGGCTTGTGGGAATGAATTAGAAATTGGTTACTAAATAGTTCAAACTGTATGTAGTCAGTTTTAGGCAAAATTGGCTATAACAAATTGTTTTATAGTGATAACTTGTGTGTATATAGTAGGTTGGGCAGTTCTGGGCTGCTTAAAATACATGATTGTGTGATTATAGAATGGAAACTATTTTTGATTATTAGAACAATAATGGGACTATTTGGATAGATATAGAAGCATGCTGGATTGATTCAATATGTAGGTACATGTATACAAGTATAATGGACTAATTGGACATGAAAATAAATAGTAATGTACTATTTTAACTCATATGTTTCTATGTATGTAATCGAATGGAAACTGTTTTATTAGACTTAAAATGATGTTGTTTTAAAAAGAAACTAAGGGGAAGAAATGAATTGTATTAGAATGCAATTTTAATTAAGTGAATAATAGTGCAGTTTCATAAGTAAAATTGTGCAGATTCGAGTTTAAAAATGTGCAGTTTCGAACGGTTTTGAATGTAGTTTTGTGTGCAGTCTTGTATGCAGTTTCGAGCAGTTTGAATGTACATACTTACTAACTTGAGGATAAATGAACTTTTATAGTATATTGGTGATAGGAATGATGTATTTACATGTATAAAAATGTACATATACATAATCCAGACTGTTTGTATATACATATACGAATAGTGGACTTTCTTGATGAATACGAATGTGTATACATGTGTTATGTACTATTTTACTTAATTAAGAAACCATAGGGGCAGTTTGACAATGAACAATGTGTGTATAGTTTGGTAGAATAGATTGTCTTGTATGATGTGGTTGGTAACATTTGATTATATGTTTTGAGGTACACTTTGTCAAGGATGGCTAAGTGATGAAGTAGATTGGAGTTTGTGGAATTCGAGTATTCCATAACTTTGGAATAACCAGGTGAGTGTAGCTATTCATTTGGGATTGACAAGGTGTCATCCTAATTTTGTTTGATGATAAGTCTTAAATGTACACATGTTGCATCAAGCTCACGTAGAGCACATTGGGAATGAGGTTCAAGCATGGCATTCAAGAAAGGCTTGTGATAATGTCGCATTTCATATGCATTACATGCCATGTTATGTATGCTATGATTCTTATCTTGATGATATTATGTTTGGTTGTAATACATGAGATAATTTATAAATACTTTGATCATAAAACTCCTTTTTAATAAGAAAAACTTAAAATATAATGAGTTAAGACTCCTTAAGCCTACTAGAGCTTTGAGCTTGACATAAGACACGAAGTTACGCAATAAAGTAAGATTACTTGTACAATAAGGTACTTCCCCAATATCAAAAGTAAGAACAGAAATAAGGTTACTTGTAACCTAAGAAATCTTTGTTAGCTTTAAAAGTAAAGCTACTTGTACAACTAGTAACTTCCTAAATATCAAAACTAAGATAAAACACGTAAGTAGCCTTTTAAATGGAAGACCTCAGATTTATTGGTTGATGCCTATTATATTTAGACTACGGTCCCTTGTTATTAAGATCAAATGATCTTTTAGTACCTTTGGTACTCTTGTTCAAAGTATTGCTCAGGGGGCGTCCCATTGATATGTTTTGATGGCACTAATTACCATCGCTTGTTGATATAATTCGATATTAGCTATTGCTGTGTGCTCTGAGTTAAGTATCGCCAGAACTAATGTTATTCATCACCAATAACGATCCAAGGAAAACCCGTAAAGGATATGAAAAGTTTACATTAAGCCAAGAATGTAAAAGAAATGTGATCAAACACTGTGTGGTAGCTCATGATGAGCCTGGTAAGGGATAACTCGTGGTGAGTCTTGTAATTGAAAACTCTTGTGGAGAATTGTAATTAAGAGCTTTTGTAGCCATGGAGATTGACAGCTCTTAGTGAGCAATTGAATGATACAAGCTAGAATAATTTGAACAATTCTAAAGGACTGATTACTAAAGAATCTTCAATAAACAAGATATGTGTGTACTAACATAACTTGCAAGAAAGTTCCTGGATGATCATGGTCTTGAAGTGTTTGGTTACTTAATGAGCTATGACTATTATTGTACATTACATGTATTGCTACCTCACTTACGCTATAAAAGCCTAATGCATTTCATAATCATGCATTGCAGGTTATTTATGGCTCGTGTAATCCAATCGTGTTCAAAAGATTGCAAGTCACTTCTTGGGATCCAAGTGGAATTGGATTTTTCTTAGTTAATACTTCTATAATGGTGGCAATATGGTCATGTCTATATATGTAGAAGCTTTCATTGTTTGGCATGTAAATATTAAGGATAACCAATGTTTGTAATCATAAGCTTGCTATGATGTTTGGTTGGTTGTCTTAAACTATTACGGTTGAATTTAAAGGAAACCTTGGATTGATGATTGTTCAAATGGTTACTTGGAATGTAAGTTATGTTTTATGATGTTTTATCGGTGACTTGAGGATTTAATGATCTGTTATGTATTGTTCGGGTATCATGGCTTGAGAATTTGCATAGGTCTGACCCATTATAATGTTTATAGTTAAAATGAGAAAAATATCTTAATCATAAAGAATTAAGAGTTAGTAAGCAGATAATTACCATACTTCGAACTAGGTGTTTTCTTAAATGAAGATTTTAATTTACTTTAAGACGATTAGCATAATACACTACGATTGGTTGATATTGATGGCTTATATATAGCCAAATACTTTGACATTAAAATGTTAAGTGAACAAGCATGTTGGTTGTACTGTGATCAGGGAATGGAAGTCCGATTGCTTAATTTCTCGCAAGTTAGAGATATGTATAGTTTGAATGACTAAACTGTTAACTACATTAGTTGTTTGAATCTAAAAGCCTTTATTGAAATATCTGTTTCGATCTCATTGATAATTTAAGACAAGTTAACTCCAATTGATAATGATCAAAACATAAATTATGGGCCTTGATTGTTGAAAAGCCTATACGTTAATTTGTTGATCTTACTTGTATTAAGCTTGGTTAATTGTAATTCAAGTGAGTTAGAAAAAGAATTGAATGTTTACTGAATTTGTTGATCTTACTTGTATTACACTTGGTTAATTGTACTAAGTTATCTTGAGAAGTTTTGTGAACTAGATTCACGTTGTAATACGAATGATAAAACCCTGAATTGTATTGACATAAATTTGGAAAATGAAAAGAATTAATTTTAGTCCAAAAGGAACATGACTCGATCATTGTCATGGTTTATTAAGTCTAGTGTTTTTGTCAAATGACTGATTTTAACTTTATAGATTATCTTCAATTAGGAAATGCTTAAGTATAAGTAATGACTTTCTTGCATGATCCATGCTTGAAAATAGTCTCGAATAAAAAAGTTAAATTAAAAAGTTTAAAATTATTGCCCCATTTTCTTTGATCAAGTCTTAACTTGTAAAACACGTTAATCTCTCTTTGTTTGTTTTTTTAACACTCTAGATTCGGTTTACTACTAAGCCGGGTTTAGGGTGTTACAATTTGGTATCAGAGCATGGTTTAGTCGATTCTCGGACTAACCATGAATTCACTGCGTCTCCATAAGTCTATTGTGACACATAGGAGTTTGAATTCTTGTTTTGTTTTGGTAAATTTCAACCAAAACAAATTTGTTTACTCTGTCTGATCCTCAGAATGTATGGAAATATTCTGAGCTTGATAATCCAAATTGGTTGTCCTTGTTAATAGAATAGATACATTGATCAAAAATGATTTTTTCGTATGTTGGAGTATTCGAATAATGCATGGCTTATTCTATTAGACATTCTTAATCATGAATTGAGGTCATAATATGTATAATAGTGTGAAATCGAAACGGGAAAGTGTCGTATGTGTGAATTCTCTTTTGAATTGCTATGGACAGCCCTAAATTATTAAGTTATTGTTACCAATTGTGATAACAATATTGGGCAGGTAATCTTTAAGTTGTTAGTAATCAAATTTAAAGAAATGACTCCTAATAAGGGTGGATAACATTTATTAAGGGCTGTTATAGTGCTTTCAATAGATTGAATGGTTTGGTGTGTGTATGGGTACCTTGGATCTAGATAGACTGTGTTGATGATGAACAAATGTGAATACATATTAATTTGGAAAGGTTTGAGTAATTAGAAAAGTATGCAAGCTGCTTTGAATTTTAGGTATATACATATGTGAAGCTTGGACTGTTTTGCTATATTAAGAAAGTATGCAGGCTGTCTTGGAGTTATATGTATGTATGTTATGATTTACATACTGCTTTAGTATAAAATTCTATGAACATTTGAGCAGTAAACCGTTTTGAGTATGGTGCTTGGATATATACAATTATAAACACCATAGACTATTTTGAATGTATTATAGTGTAATAGACTGTTTTGTAGTAATTAAAGACTATAAGGGATGTTTTACATAAGTGAGAACTAATGGACTGTTGAGTAAATAAGTGATTGTAATAGGATTAAAAATTTAGATAATTAGAGAACTGTAATAGTAAAATGCAGTCTTAAATTCATTAAAGTACAGTCTTTAAAAATTAAACAATGCAGTTTTGTTGTTATTAAAATATGTAGTTTTGTTACTATGAGAATGTGCAGTCTTAAATTCATTAAAGTACAGTCTTTAAAAATTAAACAATGCAGTTTTGTTGTTATTAAAATATGTAGTTTTGTTACTATGAGAATGTGCAGTTTTGAAGATTAAATTGTGCGGAATTAAAGAATAGAGCAGTGTAGATTTTAGGATCAAAACTATACAGTTTGGTGCAGTTTTGGAAGACAAAATATTATACAGTTTTGAATGTTATAAAATGCAGTTTATAAGGGTAAATTAATGTTGTTTTATAGTTATCAATAGAAGTTGTTTGATATGTTGTTTGGTAAGTAATGTAAGGCTATGTGGAAATATTCTGAGGAAATATTCTGAGACTAATATCACTAATCTGTTGTCATTAGAGAAATTCAAGGACAAATTTCTTTTAAGGGGAAGGAATTGTAATACCCCTAAAATCGGGTCAACGGTATTTAGTGATAATTGTACTTAAATACTCCGTTGAGACAATAAGCTTGTATGATTTTAATTGGTTGTTGTTAAAACATACTTTGAGTTAGATTTAAATATGAAAATAATTTGAATATTAACATTTCGCAAGGTGACTTAAATTAGTCTTTATTAGAATTGAATAAGATAGGTCTAGGACCTAATTAGATTAATAATGACAATGGATGGCTATTTTAGAATGACCAAATCAGAAAATTTAGTAAATCATGGGATTGCATGCTTATAAGAAAAGAAAAAAGAGGAAAAATCTAATTTATTTTTAGGGTTCAGTAACTCACCTAATCTCTCGACTCTCCCTCACCCTCATTTAGTCTCTCCCGACTCAACTCCCTCTCGGTCTCACTCTCTCCTTCCAGCATCTTAGACTCTTAGTTAAGCCAAGAGTAGAGGGAGAAGGAGGGAGAGAAACCAATCTTCTTCTTCCTTGTTGTTTGGCCGAAAGCTAGGGAGGAAGGGTGAAGAAGGAGAAACCTTGTCTTGTTCGAGAGTTTAGCCACAAAAGAATGTATGGTTGTCTTGAATTTCATTATCATCTTAAGATAGGTAATCACTCTCCCTCTTATTGATGCATGATTAATTATCTGAATGAATCCAAGGTTTGTATTTGTTAGGGTAAATGTTTTGTGTGTTTCTTTGAGTTGGAAACCTTGTGTTGTGATTTATGAATTGAGAAGATGAACAAGAAATTCATGGGTGAATACCAAATCTTAGAACAGTTTAATTTAGTTGAATTTGTAACTTGGTTGAAGTGATAGAATGTTCTGTTTTACATCATGAACTTGATGTTGTTAGGGAATGAACCATATTCGAAATTAATCCTTCATTGAACATGACTTGCTTAAGTATTTGGTAGTGAAACAAAACGAGTTAAAATATTGATTTTGGTCCCCTAGGGATTAAATTGAACTATTCGGTTAGACCCAAATGAAAAAGGGGAATGTTTATGCAAAGATTATATATATACTTGAATCTGGGCAGTTTGTATAAGTAGAAAAGCTATAAGATTGTCTTTATACATGTAAATAATTGTGGATTCCAAATTAGTATGTTAGAAGTTGTTTGGAAAGAGTATGGATATGTGGTGAGTTGCTTTGGGTAACCGAAACAGGGGAAAAACACTTAAGAATGTTTAAAGTAGTTGTATCATGAGTTGAGGACTGTTTCTAAATGATAAATCTATCATGGATTGTATTTGTAAGATAATTTTGATGAATAGATGAATTGCCTTGTTTTGTGCTGAATCTGTGATAGTTGGGAGAGATATATATGTATGTTTGAATGAGAAGAGTATGTGCAAACTGTAATATTGGATTAGAGACAGTTGGGAGCTATTTTGGAAACTTGGCTGTGTGGGAATGAATTGGAAATTGGTTACTAAATAGTTCAAACTGTATATAGTCAGTTTTAGTCAAAATTGGCTATAACAAATTGTTTTATAGTGATAACCAGTGTGTATATAAGTAGGTTGGGCAGTTTTGGGCTGCTTAAAATACATGATTGTGTGATTATAGAATGGAAAGTGTTTTTGATTATTTGAACAATAATGGGACTGTTTGGATAGATATAGAAGCATGCTGGATTGATTCAGTATGTAGGTACATGTATACAAGTTTAATGCACTAATTGGACATGAAAATAAATAGTAATGGACTGTTTTAACTCATATGTTTCTGTGTATGTAATCGAATGGAAACTGTTTTATTGGACTTCAAATGATGCTGTTTTAAAAGGAACTAAGGGGCAGAATTGAATTGTATTAGAACACAATTTTAATTAAGTGAATAACAGTGCAGTTTCATAAGTAAAATTGTGCAGATTCGAGTTTAAAACTGTGCAGTTTTAAACGGTTTTGAATGCAGTTTTGTGTGCAGTCTTGTATGCAGTTTCGAACGGTTTGAATGTACACATTTACTAACTTGAGTATAAATGAACTGTTATAGTATATTATTATTAAAAAACTTTTTTTGTTATTATTATTTTGTTTTTTTTTATTAATTTTATATTAATAATATTATTATTAAAATAATACTAATAACACTAAAACCTGATCAAAAATGAGTGATTACACCTGGTAAGGGATAACTCGTGGTGAGTCTTGTAATTGAAAACTCTTGGGGAGCACTGTAATTAAGAGCTTTTGTAGCCATGGAGATTGACAGCTCTTAGTGAGCAATTGAATGATATAACCTAGAATAATTTGAACAATTCTAAAGGATTGAAATTACTAAAGAGTCTTCAATAAACAAGATATGTTTGTACTAACATAACTTGCAAGAAAGTTCCTTGATGATCATGGTCTTGAAGTGTTTGGTTACTTAATGAGCTATGACTATTATTGTACATTACATGTATTGCTACCTCACTTAGGCTATAAAAGCCTAATACATTTCATAATCATGCATTGCAGGTTATTTATGGCTCGTGTAATCCAATAGTGTTCAAAAAATTGCAAGTCACTTCTTGGGATCCAAGTGGAATTGGATTTTTCTTAGTTAATACTCTATAATGGTGGCAATATGGTGTATATATATGTAGAAACTTTCATTGTTTGGCATGTAAATATTAAGGATAACCTATGTTTGTAATCCTAAGCTTGCTATGATGTTTGGTTGGTTGTCTTAAACTATTATGGTTGAATTTAAAGGAAACCTTGGATTGATGATTGTTCAAATGGTTACTTGGAATGTAAGTTATGTTTTATGATGTTTTATCGGTGACTTGAGGATTTAATGATTTGTTATGTATTGTTCAGGTATCATGGCTTGAGAATTTGCATAGGTCTGACTCATTATAATGTTTATAGTTAAAATGAGAAAAATATCTTAATCATAAAGAATTAAGAGTTAGTAAGCAGATAATTACCATATTTTGAACTAGGTGTTTTCTTAAATGAAGATTTTAATTTACTTTAAGACGATTAGCATAATACACTCTGATTGGTTGATATTGATGGCATATATATAGCCAAATACTTTGACATTAAAATGTTAAGTGAACAAGCATGTTGGGTGTGATCGGGAATGGAAGTCAGAGATATTTATAGTTTGATATGTATAGTTTGAAACTGTTAACTACATTAGTTGTTTGAATCTAAAAGCCTTTATTGAAATATCTGTTTTGATCTCATTGATAATTTAAGACAAGTTAACTCCAATTGATAATGATCAAAACATAAATTATGGGTCTTGATTGTTGAAAAGCCTATACGTTAATTAATCATTATTTATTGTAATTCAAGTGAGTTAGAAAAAGAATTGAATGTTTACTGAATTTGTTGATCTTACTTGTATTACACTTGGTTAATTGTAAAGTTATCTTGAGAAGTTTTGTGAACTAGATTCACGTTGTAATACGAATGATAAAACCCTGAATTGTATTGACATAAATTTGGAAAATGAAAAGAATTAATTTTAGTCCAAAAGGAACATGACTCGATCATTGTCATGGTTTATTAAGTCTAGTGTTTTTGTCAAATGACTGATTTTAACTTTATAGATTATCTTCAATTAGGAAATGCTTAAGTATAAGTAATGACTTTCTTGCATGATCCATGCTTGAAAATAGTCTCGAATAAAAAAGTTAAATTAAAAAGTTTAAAATTATTGCCCCATTTTCTTTGATCAAGTCTTAACTTGTAAAACACGTTAATCTCTCTTTGTTTGTTTTTTTAACACTCTAGATTCGGTTTACTACTAAGCCGGGTTTAGGGTGTTACAATTTGGTATCAGAGCATGGTTTAGTCGATTCTCGGACTAACCATGAATTCACTGCGTCTCCATAAGTCTATTGTGACACATAGGAGTTTGAATTCTTGTTTTGTTTTGGTAAATTTCAACCAAAACAAATTTGTTTACTCATTCGATCCTCGAATGTATGGAAATATTCTGAGCTTGATAATCCAAATTGGTTGTCCTTGTTAATAGAATAGATACATTGATCAAAAATGATTTTTTCGTATGTTGGAGTATTCGAATAATGCATGGCTTATTCTATTAGACATTCTTAATCATGAATTGAGGTCATAATATGTATAATAGTGTGAAATCGAAACGGGAAAGTGTCGTATGTGTGAATTCTCTTTTGAATTGCTATGGACAGCCCTAAATTATTAAGTTATTGTTACCAATTGTGATAACAATATTGGGCAGGTAATCTTTAAGTTGTTAGTAATCAAATTTAAAGAAATGACTCCTAATAAGGGTGGATAACATTTATTAAGGGCTGTTATAGTGCTTTCAATAGATTGAATGGTTTGGTGTGTGTATGGGTACCTTGGATCTAGATAGACTGTGTTGATGATGAACAAATGTGAATACATATTAATTTGGAAAGGTTTGAGTAATTAGAAAAGTATGCAAGCTGCTTTGAATTTTAGGTATATACATATGTGAAGCTTGGACTGTTTTGCTATATTAAGAAAGTATGCAGGCTGTCTTGGAGTTATATGTATGTATGTTATGATTTACATACTGCTTTAGTATAAAATTCTATGAACATTTGAGCAGTAAACCGTTTTGAGTATGGTGCTTGGATATATACAATTATAAACACCATAGACTATTTTGAATGTATTATAGTGTAATAGACTGTTTTGTAGTAATTAAAGACTATAAGGGATGTTTTACATAAGTGAGAACTAATGGACTGTTGAGTAAATAAGTGATTGTAATAGGATTAAAAATTTAGATAATTAGAGAACTGTAATAGTAAAATGCAGTCTTAAATTCATTAAAGTACAGTCTTTAAAAATTAAACAATGCAGTTTTGTTGTTATTAAAATATGTAGTTTTGTTACTATGAGAATGTGCAGTCTTAAATTCATTAAAGTACAGTCTTTAAAAATTAAACAATGCAGTTTTGTTGTTATTAAAATATGTAGTTTTGTTACTATGAGAATGTGCAGTTTTGAAGATTAAATTGTGCGGAATTAAAGAATAGAGCAGTGTAGATTTTAGGATCAAAACTATACAGTTTGGTGCAGTTTTGGAAGACAAAATATTATACAGTTTTGAATGTTATAAAATGCAGTTTATAAGGGTAAATTAATGTTGTTTTATAGTTATCAATAGAAGTTGTTTGATATGTTGTTTGGTAAGTAATGTAAGGCTATGTGGAAATATTCTGAGGAAATATTCTGAGACTAATATCACTAATCTGTTGTCATTAGAGAAATTCAAGGACAAATTTCTTTTAAGGGGAAGGAATTGTAATACCCCTAAAATCGGGTCAACGGTATTTAGTGATAATTGTACTTAAATACTCCGTTGAGACAATAAGCTTGTATGATTTTAATTGGTTGTTGTTAAAACATACTTTGAGTTAGATTTAAATATGAAAATAATTTGAATATTAACATTTCGCAAGGTGACTTAAATTAGTCTTTATTAGAATTGAATAAGATAGGTCTAGGACCTAATTAGATTAATAATGACAATGGATGGCTATTTTAGAATGACCAAATCAGAAAATTTAGTAAATCATGGGATTGCATGCTTATAAGAAAAGAAAAAGAGGGAAAAATCTAATTTATTTTTTAGGGTTCAGTAACTCACCTAATCTCTCGACTCTCCCTCACCCTCATTTA
The DNA here is from genome assembly GCA_019671005.1 of Hibiscus mutabilis. NCBI lineage: Eukaryota > Viridiplantae > Streptophyta > Magnoliopsida > Malvales > Malvaceae > Hibiscus > Hibiscus mutabilis. Next base: position 20,513,320 of record CM033730.1, read on the forward strand.
GTCTCTCCCGACTCAACTCCCTCTCGGTCTCACTCTCTCCTTCCAGCATCTTAGACTCTTAGTTAAGCCAAGAGTAGAGGGAGAAGGAGGGAGAGAAACCAATCTTCTTCTTCCTTGTTGTTTGGCCGAAAGCTAGGGAGGAAGGGTGAAGAAGGAGAAACCTTGTCTTGTTCGAGAGTTTAGCCACAAAAGAATGTATGGTTGTCTTGAATTTCATTATCATCTTAAGATAGGTAATCACTCTCCCTCTTATTGATGCATGATTAATTATCTGAATGAATCCAAGGTTTGTATTTGTTAGGGTAAATGTTTTGTGTGTTTCTTTGAGTTGGAAACCTTGTGTTGTGATTTATGAATTGAGAAGATGAACAAGAAATTCATGGGTGAATACCAAATCTTAGAACAGTTTAATTTAGTTGAATTTGTAACTTGGTTGAAGTGATAGAATGTTCTGTTTTACATCATGAACTTGATGTTGTTAGGGAATGAACCATATTCGAAATTAATCCTTCATTGAACATGACTTGCTTAAGTATTTGGTAGTGAAACAAAACGAGTTAAAATATTGATTTTGGTCCCCTAGGGATTAAATTGAACTATTCGGTTAGACCCAAAATGAAAAGGGGAATGTTTATGCAAAGATTATATATATACTTGAATCTGGGCAGTTTGTATAAGTAGAAAAGCTATAAGATTGTCTTTATACATGTAAATAATTGTGGATTCCAAATTAGTATGTTAGAAGTTGTTTGGAAAGAGTATGGATATGTGGTGAGTTGCTTTGGGTAACTTGAAACAGGGAAAAACACTTAAGAATGTTTAAAGTAGTTGTATCATGAGTTGAGGACTGTTTCTAAATGATAAATCTATCATGGATTGTATTTGTAAGATAATTTTGATGAATAGATGAATTGCCTTGTTTTGTGCTGAATCTGTGATAGTTGGGAGAGATATATATGTATGTTTGAATGAGAAGAGTATGTGCAAACTGTAATATTGGATTAGAGACAGTTGGGAGCTATTTTGGAAACTTGGCTGTGTGGGAATGAATTGGAAATTGGTTACTAAATAGTTCAAACTGTATATAGTCAGTTTTAGTCAAAATTGGCTATAACAAATTGTTTTATAGTGATAACCAGTGTGTATATAAGTAGGTTGGGCAGTTTTGGGCTGCTTAAAATACATGATTGTGTGATTATAGAATGGAAAGTGTTTTTGATTATTTGAACAATAATGGGACTGTTTGGATAGATATAGAAGCATGCTGGATTGATTCAGTATGTAGGTACATGTATACAAGTTTAATGCACTAATTGGACATGAAAATAAATAGTAATGGACTGTTTTAACTCATATGTTTCTGTGTATGTAATCGAATGGAAACTGTTTTATTGGACTTCAAATGATGCTGTTTTAAAAAGGAACTAAGGGGCAGAATTGAATTGTATTAGAACACAATTTTAATTAAGTGAATAACAGTGCAGTTTCATAAGTAAAATTGTGCAGATTCGAGTTTAAAACTGTGCAGTTTTAAACGGTTTTGAATGCAGTTTTGTGTGCAGTCTTGTATGCAGTTTCGAACGGTTTGAATGTACACATTTACTAACTTGAGTATAAATGAACTGTTATAGTATATTATTATTAAAAAACTTTTTTTGTTATTATTATTTTGTTTTTTTTTATTAATTTTATATTAATAATATTATTATTAAAATAATACTAATAACACTAAAACCTGATCAAAAATGAGTGATTACACCTGGTAAGGGATAACTCGTGGTGAGTCTTGTAATTGAAAACTCTTGGGGAGCACTGTAATTAAGAGCTTTTGTAGCCATGGAGATTGACAGCTCTTAGTGAGCAATTGAATGATATAACCTAGAATAATTTGAACAATTCTAAAGGATTGAAATTACTAAAGAGTCTTCAATAAACAAGATATGTTTGTACTAACTTAACTTGCAAGAAAGTTCCTTGATGATCATGGTCTTGAAGTGTTTGGTTACTTAATGAGCTATGACTATTATTGTACATTACATGTATTGCTACCTCACTTAGGCTATAAAAGCCTAATACATTTCATAATCATGCATTGCAGGTTATTTATGGCTCGTGTAATCCAATAGTGTTCAAAAAATTGCAAGTCACTTCTTGGGATCCAAGTGGAATTGGATTTTTCTTAGTTAATACTCCTATAATGGTGGCAATATGGTGTATATACATGTAGAAACTTTCATTGTTTGGCATGTAAATATTAAGGATAACCTATGTTTGTAATCCTAAGCTTGCTATGATGTTTGGTTGGTTGTCTTAAACTATTATGGTTGAATTTAAAGGAAACCTTGGATTGATGGTTGTTCAAATGGTTGCTTGGAATGTAAGTTATGTTGTATGATGTTTTATCGGTGACTTGAGGATTGAATGATTTGTTATGTATTGCTCAGGTATCATGGCTTGAGAATTTGCATAGGTCTGACTCATTATAATGTTTATAGTTAAAATGAGAAAAATATCTTAATCATAAAGAATTAAGAGTTAGTAAGCAGATAATTACCATATTTCGAACTAGGTGTTTTCTTAAATGAAGATTTTAATTTACTTCAAGACGATTAGCATAATACACTCTGATTGGTTGATATTGATGGCATATATATAGCCAAGTACTTTGATGTTAAAATGTTAAGTGAACAAGCATGTTGGGTGTATCGCAAGTCAGAGATATGTATAGTTTGAATGACTAAACTGTTAACTACGTTAGTTGTTTGAATCTAAAAGCCTTTATTGAAATCTCTGTTTCGATCTCATTGATAATTTAGGACAAGTTAACTCCAATTGATAATGATCAAAACATAAATTATGGGTCTTGATTGTGGAAAAGCTATACATTAATCATATTTAGTAATTCAAGTAAGTTAGAAAAAGACTTGACTGTTTACTGAATTTGCTAATCTTACATGTATTATGCTTGGTTAATTGTAAAGTTATCTTGAGAAGTTCTATGAACTAGATTCACGTTGTAATACGTATGATAAAACCCTGAATTGTATTGACATAAATTTGGAAAATAAAAAGAATTAATTTTAGTCCAAAAGGAGCATGACTCGATCATTGTCAAGGTTTATTAAGTTTAGTGTTTTTATCAAATGACTGATTTTAACTTTATGGATTATCTTCAATTAGGAAATGCCTAAGTATAAGTAATGACTTGCTTGCATGATCCATGCTTGAAAATAGTCTTGAATAAAAAAAATTAAATAAAAAATTTTTAAATTATTGCCCCATTTTCTTTTATCAGTCTAGACTCGGTTTACTACTAAGCCGGGTTTAGGGTGTTACAAAAAGCCATGACAAAGCAAAAACCAACTATCACATGCCATTTACAACCTAAAACAGAAACACAAACTTGTACAAAACCGGGAGTTTAACATCATCTTCCAAAACCATAAAGGAAACCCCCAGCACCCTTATTACATATAGTCTAAAATGAAAACATACTTTCAACAACAAAGTTTTTCCTGATCCCTTGCTTTCACCCTGACTTTGAACCTTTTAATTCTCCGCATTGATGGACAAAGAGAGGGTAAGCACACAAGGCTTAGTGAGGAGTGCTCAAAAACAACACATCATCAATGCATTCAAAACTGCTTTCAAATCCACATTGAAATCTCATTTCAATCCATGTTTAAAACAACATTTAAACCATCATGCCTTGAAAATCGTGCACTAAAACCTTCCAAAGATTAGCATATTAAACCATATGCAACATGTATCATAAACCAATAGCAAATCACATTGCTAACCTCAATTTAAGCCTTCGCATGCATAACATACCATATGCAAAGTGTTAAGTGTTCAAAAGTTCTATTTTTATAACCCTTTTTACTCAGTTTATTATTAGACTTAGGAGCATTCTAGTTGCATTTTTAGTCATTCATGCATAATTGCATAGTTTCCTTCACCGTCATGCATGATTTCATAATCTAAGTTTTTTTGTGGAACAAGATACAGCGGATATGTGTTTTGTGTGTGCAGGATCAAATTGCCCAAGCAAGTAGGAAATTGCCAAGGCAATTGAGGATAAGAAGAAGGAGAGCTGCCAATTTCTTGAAGGATAAATCCTATAAATTTGAATTAATTACGAGGAGCAAAGATAAATCCTAGAAGAGTTGGAATTCCATGAAGAAATCAAAAGGAGATTAAATTCCAAGAGTTTTATGAGGAGTTTTTGGAGGAATAAAAATATAATAATAAAAGAGATTTATTTCTTTTATTCTATTTAATTCCAACTTAACTTCCTCCTCAAGAAAGACTTTGACCTATCAATCTCCTATAAAATACAAGCCCTAGACTAGAGAGAAAAACCAATGGGCTGTTCGAAATCTTCATCTTCATCCTTTTTTTGTTCGATTAGATTCATGTTAGGGAATTTTATCTTGTGTTTCTTTTGCACCCTACCATGAACTAATTTTATTTGGCTTGGGTTATTGTGTTTTTGTGGTTGTGAGAACGATTGGATTTGTTTACGTATTTGAGTTTGCAATTTTAATTCAAAGTTTGTTCATTCTTGGTTTTTAATTTTGCAAGTGAATTGGGAGAGGATCTCATGAATTCATTCATTTATCTAATATCAGGAGAGTTAGATTCAAGAAAAAAATGAGCATGGTCTTTATTCAATCAATCGATGATGAAGACTAATTCGACTTAAGGATAAGTTGTGAATTTCAACAGCTAAAAGGAGCGCAAGATAGGTTGTTGTCCACCCTTGGTTCACTCAGGGATGTATTATAAAGGCATGCATAATTAACAGTGTTTTGAGTTAGGGATAAGGAGAAACTGTTGAAGAATGCTTCGCTGAACTTTGAAGGTTGTCGCCCAATTGCCCAGGCAATCGCAGAATTGCCCAGGCAATCCGACTGGATTCAATTGAAGAGCAATTGAGCTATTGTAGCACTCAAATACCATGACTTACATTAACCCAGCCTACTCTCTCTCTTATTCGATTACATCTTTTTTATTTAATTGCTCTTTTATTTTGTTGTTAATTAGAACTCCTACAATTTGTGTTTTTACTTTCAATGTGAAAAGTTAGATTTACGAAGTAGCACCAATCCCTGTGGAGATGATATCTATTGTATACTATAACTTGCAACGTGTACACTTGTACCAATTGTGAAGCACTCAATATGCACAACAAGTTTTTGGCACCATTGCCGGGGATTGGCAATTGGTGTTAGTTGTTTTTGTTATTGCATTTTTCTTATTATTTTTACAAACTTTTCTTTTTGTTTGTTTTATAAAAAAAAATAGGTGCGCTACAAGTTAAGGAACATCAACATGTCGGGAAATAAAAGCCGATCTATTCGAGAGTTGATGATGGAAAATAGGAATCAATCCAATCAAGAGTTTCTTACACTCACTGATGATTAACTATACCAACCGAGAAAAGCCTATACTGTGTTGAACTCGTGCGCTTGTTGTGGAGAACATCATGTGTTTGAAGATTGCCCTTATAATCTTGGTGCATATGGCTACGTGGACGACCATAGATGTAACCAACAACAAAATCCTTCATGGTATGATCAAAAAGCTCAAATTTTTTTTACCATGACAATTTTGCCGCAACAACAGATATGCCATGTCAATATAGTCCTTTTCAAGAGCATTCAAATTCCTTGGAGGAAACGCTTCTAGCTTCCTTGGCTAGACTTGGCAGATCAATTGAAGAGATTCGAGAGCTATCAAAGCCTATGGATGCAAGGAGAGCTAAGTCGGATGCACCCTTAAGGGATTCAAAAGATCAATTGAGGAGATCCACATATGCCATGGATAACATGCCCCAACAATCAATTGCTAGGGATACTGAAATCCTAAGGTAAGATAAGAAGAAACAATACAATGAGAGATCCCTGATGTGTGAGGATCAATTAAAACCTCCATGTCGAGAGCCTACCAATGAGAAAGACTACCCAACACTTGATGAGCCTATGCAACGAATTGCCACGGCAATGATTGAGGAGCCCGAACAAAGCAATGCCGCAACAACATTTTGAGAGGCTGAGAAGACTGATGCTACAACAAATTGCTCTCACCCACCTTTTCCACGGTAATTGCACGACCACATGCAAGATCAACAAGATGACAATACTTTGCCAATGGAATATGAGCAGGTGATGGTTGAACCTTTTGAATTCTTTAAAAACTCACCTCATCCATTGTAGGTATTTCTTGAGGAATCGACGTTGGTAGATTTGAAGCCATCAAAATCTCTACTGATGGAGATGTTTGAGGAGCCTAAAGAAAACGGCGTTTAGATTCGTGACGCTTTTCAGAAAATTGTTTTTTCCCTTGACTTACAGTGAATTTTGGCTGATGATTGCCACAGCAATTGACTTGAGCAGCAATTGCCATGACAATGAAGGCTACATCCAACCATGATGGAGGTCGACGAGATTGAGGTAATTAAATGGTTGGGTGTTGATAAAACTTTACCTATTAATATATCCATGCCTTCAGGAACAGTAGCAAGATGAAGGGTATACATGGACTACAAGGAAACACGAAAGAAAGGCACCTCCACCATTGTAATGCAAAAGGGAGTAGCTGCAAGCACATTGACCCAACTCTTTCTGGCAATATTGTCACCCGATGGAGGTTACAATTGGACTATAAGAAATTTAGGAAACGAACCTTCTAAAGCTTTCTTTTTATCTATATTTTTATTTTCATTTTTTCCTTTATTTTGATAGTTATCCTTTTATGTTTATTTTTTAGGATTAGAGTTTCAAGGGATAAGGAGTTTCCCATCTTCCTTCTTCCTTTGAACTCCTAAGTTTTTCTTTCTTGTTTTACTTTATTTTCCAATCAAAAACCCACAGGAACCACAAACCCATGGAAAATTTCCAATCATGAACCATGCTCTAACAATTGCCAGGGCAACTAACAATGACGCGGCAAGTTCACATGCCTTGGCAAGCCTCGATAAGATTGCCGAATTACACAACCCTTTGGCGTAACGATTGGAGCGACTCGAGGCCCGACAACTATTTTTATGCGGTATATGAAGGATCACGATGTGGCCATCAGATTCGGATGAGACCATCTTTGAATTAGTGACATCGCCACCAGATGAACCACCAAAGCCGAAGCATAAATCTCTAATCATTAAAGAGTTTGACCAGGAGCAAGAAGTGAGCGATGAGGTTCCAAAAGTGAGGGTTCAAACCGCACCACCAGCCACACGCATTAAACCACCGCGAACCAACAAACAAATCAAGCAAATGGCTCGAAGGAAACTCATCATTCAAGGTGATACACGCATTGAAGAAAATGCTTCTCTCGAATTTGGGGGAGGGTATTTGTTTCTAGTTAGTTTCATGTTTAGTTGCATTCATCTTTAGTAATCACATATAGGTTGCATATATTACTTGCCATCCCTTTGATTGTATTTAATTTGCATAGATTTGTTGGATATTTAATGATGATTTTGTCACTGCACTTAATTGATAGAACTTTTGAATTTAGGATTTACATGGAAAACATTTAGAATTTTACTATGATGCTGAATATTTATTGACACGGTTGTGACTTGATTGATTAAAGGAGACTTAGTGAATTTAGGTTGCTTAAAAATTGGGTAAAAAATTGGTAGAGGTGCCTAAAACTGGCTCTAGTGTTGCACTTTAAAGAATCTCTAGAGGTGCTCGAAATTGGCTCTAGTCGACTAAAAATTGAAATAAGAAATTGCATGCTTTGCTAGAGGTGCCTGGAATTGGCTTTAGTAAAAATAAAAATAAATACCCAGTAATTAATTTGATAAAAAACCTATTGTTCACATGGAATCCTTAAAATCAAGTTGTACACAACTCCACACACACATAGTCAGGAGCATTATAGTTCAATTCTGAGTAAATTTTGTGCCATCCGAAAAATTGAAAGGCAATCATACTTTGTGCCACAGTTCTGAGGATTGAAGTCAGGTACGAAGCAAATTTTTAATGATTAGAGTCTTGGCAGGTAATTGTTAGTTCTGCATTGCTTGAGGACAAGCTATAGTTCGAGTTTGGGCGTGTGATAAGTGTGTAAAAGTACTATTTTTCTTGCCTTTTTTACTCATATTATTGTTAGAGTTAGGCTCATTTTAGTTGCATTTATAGGCATTCATGCATAGTTTCCTAGTTTCCTTGATTCATGAGCTTGGTATTACATTTTGTTGGTTTTTCATGGAAAAGTCGCTGCTTTGGTGCTTTATTTTGTGCAGGTGAGGATTGCCATGGCAAAGTGCAAATTGTCGAGGCAATTAAGGAGAATAAAGAAGGACTTGTCAAACCAATTGCCCAAGCAATTCGAGATAAATCTTCCTAGCTATGGATGAACTCGAAATTCAATGGATAAGCCCCCAAAACCCAGATTTACAAGGGGAATTTGATGGAGATAAAGACTCCATTATTGAGGAGTTCTTGGAGATAAAGATGGAAGATATTAATCCAATTTAATCAAGCCTAATCCTATCCAAATTAAAAGAGTTTGATCGGATAGAAATTCTAATTCCATGGAACTCCAACGCAATCCAACTTCAACACAACTCAACTCCTCTTATCAACAAACAAGTAACTCATTTTATCAGCAAACAACTGATCGAATCATCCCTATAAATAAGATGAAGTCAACAACAAGAAGAGAGTTCGACTTGAGAGAGAAAGCTAGGGGTTTTTTGACATATTCTTCTTTTTTATTGTTTCCATTCGATTCATGGCTGGGAATATATCCTTTGTATATGTTTCGAACCCAACTATGAATTTATGTAAATTGGTTTGGGTTATTGTGCTTTTGTGGTTGTGAAAACGATTGGATTTGTTTAGGTATTTGAGTTTGCAATTTTAATTCATAGTTTGTTCATTCTTGGTTCTTAATTTTGCGAGTGAATTGGGAGAGGATCTCGTGAATTCATCCACTTATCTAATATTAGGAGAGTTAGATTCAAGAAACGAATGAGCATGGTCTTTATTCAATCAATCGATGGTGAAGATTAATTTGACTTTGGGATAAATTGCGAATTTCAAAGGCAACAAAGAGAGCAAGATAGGTTGTTGTCCACCTTTGATTCACGCAGGGATGTATTATCAAGGCATGCACAATTAACAGTGTTTTGAGTCAGGGATAACAAGAAACCATTGAAGAACGCTTCACCGAACTTTGAAGGTTGTCGCCTAATTTCCCAGGCAATCACTCCATTCCCAATTGCCCACGCAATCGCAGAATTGCCCAGGCAATCCGACTGGTTTCAATTGAAGAGCAATTGAGCTACTCTAGCACTCAATTACCACGAAGGTCCATTCAACTATCACTCCACGACTCATGATAACTTGGCCTACTCTCTTAAATCGATCACTCCTTTCTATTTTCTTTATTTTGTTTAGTTTATTTTACTTGATATTCATCTCTATCAATCTATTTCTTTTCAACGCAGTAACTTAAGCAAAGTGGCCCAAACCAATCCCTGTGGAGACAATACTCAATACTTATCATATCACTTTATTACTTGCGACGTGTATACTTGCATCGTTTGCGTTGCACTCAATACGCGCAACAAGTTTTTGGTGTCGTTGCCGAGGAAAATAGTATTCCACCCGATGCTAGTATTCCATCCGGATCTATAGGATCTTAGACGAATTTGTGTCGTGATTTCATTGCTAGATTTAATTCTACAAATATGTCTGATAAGTTGCGTAATGATATTACTTCCTTTCGGTTGGCAGACAATGAATCCATGTACGAGGCTTGGGAGCGATACATAGAGCTTTTACATAAATGTCCCATGCACGGATTTCCATTGTGGACACAAGTGTTGATTTTCTACAACTCAGTGAACACACCGACAAGGATGAAGCTAGATGCATTGGCAAAAGGAATATTCCTCGACAAGTCACCTAAGGAAGCAATAGAAATTCTGAACCGTCTTGCCAAGAACGATTATCAGTTCCCTTCCACCCGAAGGGGAATAGTCAAACGCAATGCAATGATCAATGACCTTGATACATCGGGATCTATTTTTGCATAGTTGGCCGCTTTAACCAATATGGTTAAGAACATGTAGCGACCTATCAACACACATGAGATCATGGTAGTAAATTCAATTTGTGATTTATGTAATAGTAACCATGATTCTTCTGAGTGTCCTTAGAACCCAGAATCTAGCTTTTATGTTGGAAATTATAACCGGAACAACAATGTGATGTCCAACATATACAATCCAACCTGGAGGAAGCACCCTAATTTTTCATGGAGCAACCCAAACAACGCCATTAATTATAATAGTTAGAATACACAAGCATTGGGGTTCCAACAGAACATGCCACGATAATAGATGCCGCAGCAACAATCGACACCATCTAGTTCTTTGGAAATTCTCTCAATGTTTTCATGTTAAAAACTGAATCTTATATGATTGAGAAGAGTAATTTCATGAAGAAGACTAGTGCTTTTATGAACAAGATGGAGATGAGATTGCAAAATCAAGCGGCAGCTTTGAAATCCTTGGAGACACAAGTTGGGCAATTCGGCCAGAACTTGAATATGAGACCACTAGGCGATTTACCTAGTGATACTGAGGTCGCCAAAGAAATAGGAAATGAGAAGTGTAAAGTAATCACCACTCAAAGTGGATGGAAGCTTAATGATGCTCCTGCCCAGCCAATAAACAGACCAGGTGCACAATCCCTTACTTAAAATGAAGTAATCACCGAGAACCCCTCATCTAAAATTGGTGAAGTAGAAATTGCCTGGGCAATTCCAGAAGCCCAGGCAATTCCAATTGCCCCGGCAAGTCCAGCTGCACAGGCAAGTTACAATGAAAATCCTAGAAAAAAGGGGCTACAATACATTGGAGTCGAGATTATCTTACAACATAGAAATAATAGATTGGAATTTAGGGTCTTGATCATGCAATGTTTTGATTCTTGAAACAATGGTAGACTAAACCAGAAGTTCAGCTATGAGATAATGATGTTTATGGAGTTGAAAATGAGCATTAATAGCTCAAGGGGCTACAATACAATGGTTTTACAATAAGTCAATGTACATAGCAATGCGTAGATTCAATGTTCATTAACAAAACTTACCATGCAGAGGTTTGCGGCTGAGAGCATCAGCAACAACGTTGGCCTTGCCCAGGTGATAGTCAATAACAAGATCATAATCTTTGAGGGGTTCCATCCATCTCTGTTGTCAAAGATTCAACTCCCTTTGAGTCAATAGATATTTGAAGCTCTTGCGATCGGTAAAAAGGTAGCATTTCTCTTTGTAGAGATAATGTCTCCAGATTTTCAATGCAAGGATTAAATCAGGAATGGGATAATTCATCTCGTGTGGCTTTAGTTGTCTTGAAGTGTAAACAATGATTTCACCCTCTTATATCAATGTACATCCTAACCCGAGATGCGATGCATCACTACAGATTGTGTAGTCCTTTCTGGACTTGGGTTGGGTTAGGACCAATGAATGAGTCAATACTTGTTTCAATTAGTCAAAGGTTCGTTGTTGTTCCTCGTTCCAAACAAACAAGTCATTCTTTTCCCAATAACTTAGTCAATGGAGTTGTTATTATAGAAATCCTTTAATGAACCCTCTATAATAATTAACAAGACCAAGGAAACTCCTTACCTCACCAACATTCTACAGTGGGTGCCAATCAAGATGCCTTGAATTTTCTTTGGATCCACTTGGATACCTGAAGCTGATGCAATGTGCTCAAGGAAAGAAACTCCGGTAAGTCAAAACTCACACTTAGAGAACTTGTCAAACAACTATTTTTCCTAGAGGGTTTGAAGCACCATGCGAAGGTGGTCACAGTGCTCAGCAGCATTCTTGAAATAGATCAGGATGTCATCAATGAATACTACTACGAACTTGTCAAGATAAGGTCTAAAAACTCGATTCATTAGATCCATGAAAGCTGCTGGTGCATTGGTTAGCCCAAAGGGTATTACCAAGAATTTGTAGTGCCCGTACTTCGTACGAAAAATGGTTTTATGTACATCACATTCCTTAAATCTCATCCGATAATACCCAGACCTTAAATTGATATTGGAAAACATAGAGGCATCCTTAAGCTGATCGAATAGGTCATCTATCTTTGGCAATGGATACTTATTCAATTGTCGGTAATTGATGCATAGTCTCATAGAACCATCTTTCTTCTTTATGAAAAGGACCAAAATTTCCCCAAGGCGAAGAACTCAGTCAGATAAAGCCTTTATCAAGTAATTCTTGAATATGAGCTTCCAACTCTTTCAGCTCAATAGTTGCTATTTGATATGGTGCAATGGAGACTGGAGCAGTTCCAATTTGCATTTCAATGCCAAATTCCACTTCACGGGTTTGAGGTAAACATGGAAGCCTATCAACGAACTTGCACACGGTATCAATGTTTTTACAGTCAAGGTTCATTCTCAACATCCAATGTCAAAATAGACCATGAAGGGTTCCTTGAACTTGTAAGGGTATTACTCTTCGTGCCAAGACCATGAAGGGTTCCTTGAACTTGTAAGGGTATTACTCTTCGTGCCAAGGCCTCGAAGATACAACTTATTCTTACTACAATCCACCCAAGCTTGATGTTCGCTGAGCCAAGCCAATCCTAGTATAACATCGAACTTGTGAATTGGAATTACCAATAGGTTGGCCAAAAATGGAATCCCTTGAATCATTAAAGGACAACTCTTACATACGAAACTTATGGTGACATAATCACCTAATGGAATAGTTAAGATGATCAATACAATATTACTATAGTGATTAACCTGGTTTATCAGTGCTTGATCCATATAGGAATGTAATTCAAGGGTACACACGATATCATTTGAATCACCCTCCTTTAGCAATAGGTACAGGAGGGTATCACAATTTCCCGACTCAGACCCATAGTACTATAATCCGTTCTAAAAATGGTCAAAGACATAGCTGGTAACCTTGCAATGCTATAGAGAAGAGAAAATCGAGAATTATCTCGAGATATTTGTTTAGTTGTGAAGGTCATTTAATCTTCTAAACTTCTCCTTACAACTTCTGTAGCAGATTCAAAGACGATGTCAAGATAATCCACTATCAATGCTCGATATAGCTTTGCGATGATTCAATGATAACAATATCAATACAATGATTTAATAACCGACACCTAACAAGTTCAGGGTTATCATTTACCCTGCCAGTGAGGGTGTAAGTCCACTACAGGACAAGCTAGGCAATAAGGGTTTAAAGTGTTGAAATTTCATTCATAGGGGGCGGTACAAGCTTCAATGAGGCCAAAGATTATTCATGTATTTTAGATGTGTTTTCAGTAATTCATTAAGCTCAGCAATCTACCATGATAATTCAAGGCTCAATGATTCTTATCAAGAATCTTACAGACTCAAAAGGTTTCCCCTCTGTCTTCTCGCCGAAAGTCTAGGAGCCGATGACAAGCTCATCTATATGAGCTACATTAGAGTAAAAAATTCTTACGATATAAGAAAAAGAGACTGGGTTAGTTGGCCAGTCACAGTACATAATAAATAACTCCTAGGTGGCGAATACAATGCAATGACAACACAGTAAACGTAGGTTTAGTCATAGAATTAACTAAATTCTTGCTCTAAGACCATAAATGTAACAATCCCTTCTCGGCCTGGTAGAGAAACGGGTCAAAATGTATTACCGGTGTTCAATACAGTGATTGGAATACAATAATCACCAGATAACGATGACTCAGCGACATGATCTCAAAACAATAAGGTCAATGCAACAGTACAATAATCTATTTCTTGAGTTAGGACCAATTTAAAACTTTTACAACCTTTAGGGGATAAATAGTAATTTCTATAGTTTAAGGGTCCATACCGAATAATAAACTTACCGTAATGGAATTCATCTTTTAATAAATGAACATGTAACTTTTTGAAGCTATCAAAAGTCATTTGCTTAGTCAATTAAACAATATACAAAACAGTAACCATATTGCAATTTTTAAAATTGTCTTCCATAGCTTTTAACTAACTTACCTGAACCCGTACTGATACTCGAAGAGGACGTATCGGTACACCTATGTCATGACCGGTAATATAGTTGAAATCAGTGAACATGTATCGATACGTGTCTATGCATATCGATACGCCATGACCAATATCAGATTACACAAATTCCAATAACGAAAACTCATATCGGTATGGCTAGGGACCGTACCGGTACGGGTTGACCCATTTCGATATGTCCTAAGGCCGTATCAATGCATTTATTTTGCCAAATTCTAGTGTTGGCTTTCTGTATCGAACGCCCCTTTGACGTATCGATAGACCATGTTAACCAGTTATTGACCAAGTCCAAATATGCATACCCGTACCGATACGCCATACCTATATCGATATGCCCTGCATTGTAATGATATATTTTGTCTGGTTTTTATCAAATTTAACCCATCAAATTCAATGAAACTTTACCAGCAAGTTTATTACTTGATAATTTACTAGCATGCCAAATTTCAAGTCAAAATTAATCCATTTACTAGATTTTCACTTTCTTGAGCTAATTATGCTAATTTTACCACAATTAGCCAAACTTAAAAGGTCATTTAGGGCCCTTTAGGCTTTTACAAACCACTAGCAATATACACACACAAAAGAGGTAAAAGTGCCTAGTCTAATTACTTTGCCACCATTTTAGGAGGTCATAGGGATGATATACATTACTTTAACCTTGTAATGGCTTGCCAAACTTCCAACAATCCACGACCTTGCAACGATGACTTTCAACCTAAAATGCTTGAAATGAAATGCATTAGGCATACTTTTTCTAGTAAGGTAATCATAATCATCAATAAGTTCAACGGTGTGCAATTCAAATCATGCTAGGACTATACCAATACTATGGATATATCAATCTATGACTATTTCAAAACTATGATAATATCTATTCTATGGAAATATCAATGTTATGACTACATTCAATGCTAGGACAATATTCAATGCTATGACCATAAGCAATGCTATGACAATAATCAATTCTATGACAATAACCAATGCTATGACAGTGTTCAATGCTATGTCCATATTCAATAATATAAATAACATTTAACAATAGTTTTCCTTGGATCGAAATAAGATAGTGCATACGCAAATTCCTATACCTCGCCAAATCAATGAATGGTCTAGTCCCTTCGCCTCGCCAATTAACCAATAACACAAATATCCCTCCACCTCGCCACAATAAAGGTCGTAGCTTAAGGACCGTAGTCCACCCGTACCAATGAGCTCATGAATTCTATGGCATGCCAATTGTATCCAATGTCCTTTTGAGTCCAAGGTTCGGTAGCAATATCAATGTTCAATATTCCAATAGCAATGTCAAATGTCAATATTTCAATGTCAATATCAATATTCGATGCTTCAATATCGATGTCAATGAGAAATGCTTCAATATCAATGCTATAATGCCTATGTTTCAATATCAATGCTATAATGCCTATGCTTCAAAATCATCTTATGTGGGTCAGTTAAGGTACCACCCCAACTCCATGGTCTCCCACCATTCTTGAGCATTCTGCTTTAACATAGAAATGATGCATATCAGCTTGTCCTTGAGTTCCAACTACATCTGTCGCAAGATCCAGTGAGTATTTCTCAACCATTGGTCCTCCTTAACTAGACCAAGAGAACTTGACCCAAGAACCGAGAACCAAACCGATTTACCTAAACTGAGACCCAAAATTGGCCCAAAAACGATGATCCGAATTTGATCTAAAACCCGAAATAAATCGAACCAAAACCAAAACTAATTTCAGTTGAACCAAAATGGACTCAAACTGATTTTCAACTGAACTGAATGGACCCAAACCGATATCACCCGAACCGAAGGCAACCTGAAATAAAGAAAATATAGTAAAATAAATAAAGATAAGATGCGAATTGTCACACAACTCACCAACAAGTCAAATATACATGTGTCGCAACCCCCTTTGAGGCATTTCGACGTTTTAAAAACAAAACAACAGAGTCACCACCAATCTTTTAAAAGGTGTGATTGGATCACCTAAAAATGGTCCATTTTAATAAAATCCTTTTATTTTATTAAAATAACAGTTTTGGTCTGCGAAAACACAAAATCGGGTTCGGGAGTCGGTTATGTGTAACAACCCATTCCTGGGTTAGCCTTAACCCGGTTTCAAAGTGTTACAAAGCGAAAGCAAAGCGTTAGATAGGTTACTTGTCAAACAAGTAACCTCGGGATACTTGCCTTGATACGCAAGTAACCCAATCTAAACCTTCCAATACAAACATTTCATACAACAAATCACATTTAGCAAACTAACAACATATATAGCATACAAATTTAGGTACTATTTTGTTGCTTTTCATGCTTATAAGCTATGCTTACCATTATCATGTTACCATTCCAATCGAATTACATACATCATTCAAACAACAAACCCAAGTGTGGCATACTTCACTTTTAAGTTACTATTAAACATGGTATACCTTTCATTCTTACTACAATTTCATGCACCTTATTCGAGCAACATGTAGGTGATCACTAAACATGCTTAAACTAGCTTACTTGCATCTCTAGTTACTACTTAAACAACCAATTAACAAGTTCAACATAAAGCATCTAACATACATCTTATTACACATTCATGCATCCATTCGAACAACATAGTATTCCTAATCATATTTCAATTGTTTCTTTACAATCAAGCCATCCCATTTCATAGCATATTTGGCTAGTATATTGATAATGCATGCTTAAACATACCTTAAGCTCAACTTAGTCATTGTCGAATCATGTCATTAAACATAGGAACAAATGCATGATCATACAACTTGGGTATAACATTCGATTCATAGTAGGATTCATCAAACATTGGATTTCCATCACAATATGCGCAACATCTATTTCATATATATACATCACCTTAGTTCAAACATAGTTTTAAGTCATCCAAATAGATTACATAATAGGCCCATCAAACATTTCACAAACTAGTCTTATACACATAATCAAATGCATGATCAAGGCTACCTAATACAAAATCTAGTGCCACCAAACTAGGAGTATACAAAGAGTATGAATTCATACTTTCAAGCTTGCCTCAAGTGTTGCTTAAAACTGAAGATATCCTTTTGAAGTATTCTTTAATCTATTATGGGAAGAATGAAGAGTAGAGTGGTAAGTACAAGATACGTACTTAGTGAGGTAACACTAAGTCTAGCCAATTTCAAAGCATACAAATCCAAGTTTTCATGTATTTCAAAGGATCAACCCCATCTCTACAAAAACTCATGCTCATTCGAATTGCATAAGGTAACTTAGGCAACTTTTACAAGTCTTACAATCAACATAACAACAATCCATTATGATACTCAAGGCTATTCGAACAACATGCTTAGAAGACAAGCAAACAATCACTCAATTAATCAAGTAGGCATTTATACATAAAGCCATCATCCATACATTTCTTTCATAACAAGTAACAAGTTTTGCAACCATTCATCTGTCTTCATTCAAAGCAAGGAAGTTCATTCAAGTTTCTTACAATACAAGCAATATTCATTAAGTCATCTTTCAACATTCCTTGGTAAGTAGCTTACTAGATAATCAAATCTTATCAATATGCACCGAGGTGCAAATATGCACCGTAGTGCCAATATGAGCTCAAGATTCTAAGGCATACCCTTCTATCTATCAAACTAGCTACCAAGGTTGTTGATTATCCATTTCATTTAAGCTTTATACATTTCATGATCCAATACAAAATTATGACCTTTAAAGGCCAAGCCCTTAGGCTTATGGAGTCTTAACTCCCAATACAAAACCATCCATGCCATTCGAATAGCATGAATACAAAGTAGTATCCTTGTTCAATTCATTTCAATCAGCCATGTATAACATTCAAAAACACATGCATATGTATGCATTGTGCGTACCTTATTCTCCAAGCAAGCATGCCATTTCATACCTTAGGCATAAGCAATGCAACATGGCACACAATTCATTACATTTGCTTAACACACAAGTAAACACAAAGATCGTGGCATCAATCAAGTTGTTATACATTTCATTCTTCCCTTAATTAGCCAAATATACTTTAAGCCATGTTACATGACATTGACATTTCATTTAGGCAATAACAAGGTTGGCTAGGACCTAAGTCCCAACCCTAAG
Source organism: Hibiscus mutabilis (assembly GCA_019671005.1). NCBI lineage: Eukaryota > Viridiplantae > Streptophyta > Magnoliopsida > Malvales > Malvaceae > Hibiscus > Hibiscus mutabilis. Next base: position 20,531,509 of record CM033730.1, read on the forward strand.
AATAGTTACACTCACAATACTCCTAGCAATTCAAGTGTCTTGAATCCAAATCCCTTTACCTCTAGCTTTGGGATATCCACTCCTATCCTCTTCTTCCCCAATTTTCTACCCTTGGTCTAGCAAGCATAACATATACACATTTCATCAAAATAAGCACATAAAGTCACACAATCAAAGTACCAATGTTACTACATTATACCTAACATTTAGCTATTGTTTTTATGCTTCCTTTTAAGCATTTCTTACTAGTTCAATTCCATATTGTTATTACTTCATTTTATAGCATAATTGGACAGGTTACAATGTCCCAAAATTGTTTTGGAAATAGTTTGTTACTAGGTGCAAAAACAGTCCCAAACTACCCAGGACACTGCTTCCTGGCAGTTTGCACACTGTCCCTTTAATTGGTCATATCTTTTAATCTGATACACCGTTGTAAAGCTAACAAAATTGTCTATAAGACCATAATAGACTTGCATTTTAGTTCTTAGCCAATTAATACAGTTTATTGTTCAAAGACAGGGTATTTACACTGCTTGGACAGTTTGCACTGCCCAGCAATTCATATTTACAGTTTTCAGCATAGAACCCAGTTTTCAATTCTGTTTTCACCTAATGAAAATAGACATTCTAAGTATCATTTCATTAAAATTTCTTCCCTGAATTTGATCTACACAATTTTTGGTGAATTTTCAAAGTGACTGCCCAGAACAGATCAATTCTGGGCAGATTGCACCTAATCACATTTTAACGCCTTAAATTCATTTTAACCTATGTTTTGGCCTTATAATTCTTTTCATATGATATCCTAAACATGTTAAGTCAATTTTAATCCATTATAGAAGGCTGCCAAAATAGGGTAAGTTGATTAAAATGCCTAATCTTGCATGTTTACTCAATTTCAATGCCACAAAACAGTTTCTATGTTACATAACTATGTTCATACTTTTATCTTCCATTTCCAGAATTGTTAGCTAACAATTCAATTTGTTTAACACCTTCTTTACAATATCTAATCACGATCATAATCAATTCATTATTTTCTTAGCTCAATTTTAAGTTCTAATCATTCAATTCTTACTTCAACAACACAATTCAATTTTCCAGCAACCTAGCTTATTTCACCATCATAAACACATAATTTCCATCATAGTACCTAGTGTTCATTCTTCAAATTTGTATAATTCCACAACCAATCAATCATCTAACAACATATTCAATATCTAATTCCATCTATAATCATCAAAACATTCCAATTCCACATATATATTTGCCTAATCAATTAATCACAAGAAGAATCATACTTACTTTGCTTCTAGCTTTAATTTTAATGAAAAATTACTACACATGCGAGCTTAATTCCTTCTCCAATGGTGTTTTCCCTAGCTTTCTTTCTCCCACTTTTCTTTCTCTCTTTTTCGGCAAACAAGGGATAATGGAGAAGATGACAACAACAAATCCATGTTATTGGATTTGTGCATTGTCTAAAATGCCCCTTACTTAATCCTTAATATTAACTTAATCAAGGGCATTAGAGGAAACAAGGAATTTAGCATGCATTCCCCTTCTTTCTCCTTTAATTCAAATTGATCATTTATAATTTGACCACTTATTTCATACATTCTTTCAATTAGGCCCTTATCTAATCAATTTAGCTTAATTCTAGATTCAATTAAGCTATCAATTTATACAATTTTGTTCCAATACTTCTAAGCTAGGATTTGGGGTGTTACAATTCTCCCCCTTAAATTAAATTCGTCCTTGAATTTACCTGAATCGAATAGGTAAGGATATTGCTTCCTCATGACTTCTTCAAATTCCCAGGTAGCTTCTTCCATCTTATGATTTCTCTATAGGATCTTAACAAGGGGAACAATCTTGTTCCGAAGCTTTCTTACTTCTCGGTCAAGAATCTGAATAGGTTCTTCTTCGTAGGACAAATCGAGATTCAATTCTATTTTTTCAGGCTCGAGAATGTGTGAAGGATCAGATCGATACCTTCTGAGCATTGAAACATGGAAGTCATTATGTATTCTATCTAATTCTCTAGGAAGAGCTAATCGATAGGCCACTGGACCAATTCTTTCAATAACTTTGAATGGTCCAATGTATCAGGGATTGAGCTTCCCTTTTATTCCAAATATGAGCACTTTCTTCCAATGTGAGACCTTTAGGAATACTTTGTCTCCAATAGCATACTGAATATCTCTTCTTTTCAAATCAGCATACGCTTTCGGTCTATCGAAAGCTGCCTTCAATTGATCGTGAATAATCTTGATTTGTTCTTCGATCTCCCGAAGCAATTGAGGTCCCAATACTTTGTTTTCTCCCAATTCAGACCAGCATAAGGGAGTTCTACATCTTCTACCATATAGAGCTTCAAATGGTGCCATTTGAATAGAAGATTGATAGCTATTGTTGTAGGGAAACTCTACAAGAGGTAGGGATTTCTCCCAATTCTTCCTGAAGTCAATAACACAAGCTCGTAGCATATCTTTTAACACTTGAATAATTCTCTCAGATTTCCCATCCAATTGAGGATGAAAGGCCGTACTAAGATGTACCTTAGCTCCTAGAGCTTTTTGTAGAGAATTCCAAAATCGAGAAGCAAATTGAGGGTCACAATCAAAGATAATTGCTGTAGGTACACCATGTAACTGAATCACTTCACGGATGTACAGCTCGGCAAGGGTTTCCAAGCTCATGTTCATATGAACAGGGATGAAGTGAGTAGATTTAGTGAATCTATCAACAATCACCCGTACAACATCATTCTTTCTTAGAGTAGAAGGAAGATCATTGACAAAGTCTATAGTAATTCGATCTCACTTCCACTGGGGAAGTTCAGTAGGTTGAAGCAATCCAGTAGGAACTGATGCTTGGTTTTGACTCTTTGACATGTTAAGCACTTGGATACGAAGTCCGTGATTGCAGATTCCATGCCTGGCCACCAGTATAGTGGCTTTAGGTCCCTATACATCTTAACCGATCTAGGGTGGATTGAGAAAGAACTTTGGTATGCTTCTTGTAACATTTCCCGTCTTAATTCTTCATTGTTAGGAACACATACTCTATCCTTGAAATAGAGGAGTCCATTTGACTTAAGGGAGAAGTCGGAGCTAGACTCAGAAGTAAGCTTAGATATGATCCTCTGAAGATCTGGATCAACTTGTTGAAGTTCTTTGATCCTCGAGATAAAATCGGATTGAACTTGAAGTTCAAACAAAATTTTCTGGCCCTTGGATAGTCGGAAATAAGCATTGATAGCCGTATTTGCTATGAAAGCATTAACAAGGTCATTAGAATGTTTTCAATAGATTTCTTGCAATGCAAGGCATTGTTCAAATTGTTTCTTGTATTATAAGGCACTGTTTGAATGCTTTCTTACAAGCTAAGAAAGATTTGATTTTCAATGGTTGCAAGTAATTTAGTCATAATTCTTATTCGAATGGGTTACTTGTATTTCAAGAAAATTTTGAATAATAACTTGTAGCTTAAGAAAACTCTAAATTCTTTGTTTGCAAAACAAGAGAAGGCATGATTCAAATGAATTTAATCAGAATTATAGATTTAGGAGTTACCCGAGTATGGTCTGCGACTAAGGGCGTCAGCAACTACGTTTGCTTTCCCCGGATGGTAGTCGATAACCAAGTCGTAATCCTTAAGTAATTCGAGCCATCTCTTTTACCTCAGATTCAAGTCCTTCTGAGTTATGAGGTATTTGAGACTTTTGTGATCGGTAAATAGATTGCATTTTTCTCCGTATAGATAGTGTCTCCATATCTTGAGAGTAAATACGATAGCTGCTAGTTCTAGATTGTATGTTGGATAATTAGACTCATGTGGCTTCAGTTGCCTTGAAGTGTAAGCAATTACTTTCCCATCTTGCATCAGAACACAACCGAGTCCTAGATGAGAAGCATCACTGTAAACAGTGAATTCTTTGTCTGATTCTGGTTGGATGAGTACCGGGGCATGAGTTAGAGCTTGCTTAAGTCGATCAAAACTTCGTTGTTGGTTCTCTGACCAAACAAAAGGTGTATCTTTGCGAGTAAGCTTGTTAATACTTGCGGCAATAGAGGAAAAGCCCTTAACAAATCTTCTGTAATACTCGGCTAAACCGAGAAAGCTTCAGACCTCGCTTACATTCTTTGGAGGTCTCCAATTTACAATAGACTGAATCTTGCTTGGATCGACTTTAATTCCTTCAGCCGAGATAACGTGGCCAAGGAAAGAAACTTTCGAGAACCAAAATTCACATTTAGAGAACTTGGCATACAATTGATGCTCTCAGAGTGTTTGCAAGACAATTCGGAGGTGTTCAACATGTTATTCCTTATTCCAAGAGTACGCCAGAATGTCATCGATGAATACGACCATGAACTTGTCAAGATAGGGCTTGAATACCCGATTCATAAGATCCATGAAAGCAGCCGAAGCATTCGTTAACCTGAATGGTGTTACGAGGAATTCAAAGTGGCCATATCGAGTATGAAAGGCTATCTTGGGCACGTCTTGTTCTTTCACTTTCATTTGATAGTACCCCGATTGAAGGTTGATCTTAGAGAATACGACATCATCCCTAAGTTGATCAAAAAGATCTTCAATTCTGGGTAGGGGATACTGATTCTTGATAGTGAGCTTGTTTAGTTGACAGTAATCAATACGAAGCCGCATAGTCCCGTCTTTATTCTTCACAAATAAAACTGGTACGCCCTAAGGAGAAATGCTAGACTGTATCTTGCAACTACTGAAGTTGCTTCTTTAATTCTTTCAACTCGACAGGTGCCATTCTATAGGGTGTAATGGACACCGAAGCTGTTCCAGGCTGAACTTCAATCCGAACTCTACTTCTCTAGTCGGAGGGACACCAGGGAGTTCCTTAGGAAAAACATCAGTGAATTTAGAAACAACATGCATGCTAGGCAAACCGAAGTCAATTTCATCTTGCAGAATCATCTTAGCAAAGATTAAAGTTGGTTTCTTGTCTATTAAGATAATGGATTCTTTCCCTAAACCCCAGAGATACAATTTCCGATTTTGGCAATCTACCTAGGCCTCATGTTTACTTAACCAATCTATCCCCAAAATCAGGTCGAATTCACAATATGGTAATACATAAAGATCAATGGGAAATGGTATGTTTCGAATGGTCAAGGGAGCTTTCTTGTGGTACAAGTTAATGGGTGTTTTTCCCCATAATGGATTCGAAACTACAAGATTGGATTCAATAATTTCGGGTTTCAATTTTAATTTGTTGATCAAGGTAGAACAAACAAATGAATGGGTAGACCCCGAATCAATTAAAGCATAAGCAGGACTGGAATTTAACTCAACGGTACCTGTGATAACATCATGAGCTTCTTCATCATCTTTACACGAATGTAGTACATACGAGCAGGGGCTCGAGATTCCTGATGAATTGGAGCATTCGAATAGGGGGCCCTTCTATTTCCCCTGATTCTCGAACTGAGCTTGTTTGGATGCTTTGTTTTGATTAGGAGGAGCTGAGCTAGCAATTACAGAAGCTCGATTCGAAGCCTTGTTGGGATTATGGGGACTATCCCAAATATAATGATCAGAGGCTCCACATGAGAAGCATAAATTCTGTTGAACTCTGCATTGTCCAGTATGATGTTTCTGACAGAACTTGTAAAGAGGGTATTGAGTAGCTTTAGCCTAATTCCCCGTGCTATCAACAGAAATAACAGGGGATGGAGTCTTTATAACCGTTTGAGGTTTTAGAATGTAACTACTCTTCTGATTAGGGTTATAGTTTGAAGAGTGTCCCTTGGAATGTTTGGACTTCTTTGATTACCAGTGTGGCTTATCATCGTTCCTGGTTCGTTTGTCTTTCCAGGAGTGCTCGCTCTTGCGTCTTTCTGAGGCTTTCATCTTCGCCTCAGTAGCAATGGCCTGGTTTACCAAAATCTGGAAGTCAGTAATACCCAAAGCAGTGAATATCGGGCTTAATTCATCATTTAACTCGTCGATGAACATTCGGTACTTGTCGGCCTCAGTTTTGATATATTCAGACCCATACTTGCAATACTTGCAAAAGTCGCTCACATATTGCTCGATAGGTCAGCCAGCTTGTTTGAGATATAGGAATCATTTTCGGCACTCAGCCATATATTTTTTGCTGATGTATTTCTTGTTGAACTCATCAACGAAGAACTTCCAAGTAATAGACTCTGCAGGAGCAGTCAGAGTAGTGATTTACCACTAGCTTAGTGCTTCGTCTGCCAACAGAGCGATGGCACACTCGAGTTTATGCTCATCGGGACATGGCAGTTGTCTTGTCAAAATGCGAGTAGTGGCCTCTAACCAGTACTCAGCTACTTCTGGATTAGCCTCATAGGTGCCAGTGAAGGTATATGCCCGATGCTGAGCCAGCTTGTCAATAGGGGCTTGGTTTGGCACTGTAACAATAGAAGCAATAGGGTGATCTTGTTTTAGGGCAGTTACGAGATGATTGAACATCTCTTTCATACTTATAAGGCCTTCTTGCTGCACAAGATTGATAGTAGGAGCTTCCTATTGAGCAACAGTCTGAGCTCGATATTGAGCTTGCTGTTAAGGAGGATTATGTTCCATCCTCACACTATCTCCTCCGTTTGAGGAGCCTACGGGACTTTAATTATCCTGACCCAATCTTGTTTCTGACATTCTAGTTCAATCAGAACAAATAGAGTCTTAGTTATCAATTTACACATTTATGCAACAACACAAGCTTATATCAAATCTTCTAGGTGGCACATATCCTATATGATGCAAGTGAGCTTATGGAATCAACCAAAAAGCTCTAATTACCAATAAATGTAACACCCCATTCCCAGGTTAGTCGCAACTCGATTCTGGAGCATTACCAAAGCAGAAGCAAAGTGATAGATAGGTTACTTCTCGAACAAGTAACCTCGGGATACTTGCCTTGATGTGCAAGTAACCCAATCTAAACCTTTCAATACAATCATTTCATACAACAAATCACATTTAACAAACTAACAACATACATAGCATACAAATTTAGGTACCATTTTATTTCATTTCATGCTTATAAGCTATGTTTACCATTATCATATTACCATTCCAATCAAATTTCATACATCATTCAAACAACAAACCCAAGTGTGGCATACTTCACTTTTAAGCTACTATTAAACATCGTATATCTTTAATTCTTACTATAGTTTCATGCACCTTATTCGAACAACATGTAGGTGACCACTAAACATGCTTAAACTAGCTTACTTGCATCTCTAGTTACTACTTAAACAACCAATTAACATGTTCAACATAAAGCATCTAACATACATCTTATTACACATCATGCATCCATTCGAACAACATAGTATTCCTAATCATATTTCAATTGTTTCTTTACAATCAAGTCATCCCATTTCATAGCATATTTGGCTAGTATATTGATAATGCATGCTTAAACATACCTTAAGCTCAACTTAGTCATTGCCGAATCATGTTATTAAACATAGGAACAAATGCATGATCCTACAACTTGGGTATAACATTCGATTCATACAAGGATTCATCAAACATTGGATTTCCATCACAATATGCGTAGCATCTATTTCATATATATACATCAACTTAGTTCAAACATAGTTTTAAGTCATCCAAATAGATTACATAATAGGCCTATCAAACATTTCACAAACTAGTCTTATACACATAATCAAATGCATGATCAAGGCTACCTAACTTTCAAGCTTTCCTCAAGTGTTGCTTCAAACCCAAGATAACCTCTTGAAGTATTCTTTAATCTATTATGGGAAGAATGAAGAGTAGAGTGGTAAGTACAAGATATGTACTTAGTGAGGTAACACTAAGTCTAGCCAATTTCAAAGCATACAAATCCAAGTTTTCATGTATTTCAAAGGATCAAACCCATCTCTACAAAAACTCATGCTCATTCGAATTGCATAGGGTAACTTAGGCAACTTTTACATGTCCTACAATCAACATAACAACAATCCATCATGATACTCAAGGCTATTCGAACAACATGCTTAGAAGACAAGCAAACAATCACTCAATTCATCAAGTAGGCATTTATACATAAATCCAACATCCATACATTTCTTTCATGACAAGTAACAAGTTTTGCAACCATTCATGTGTCTTCTTTCAAAGCAAGGAAGTTCATTCGAGTTTCTTACAATACAAGCAATTTTCATTAAGTCATCTTTCAACATTCCTTGGTAAGTAGCTTACTAGATAACCAAATCTTATAAACATGCACTGAAGTGCCAATATGCACTAAAGTGCCAATATGCACCGTAGTGTCAATATGCACCGAATTTCCAATATGCACCGTAATGCCAATATGCACCGTCGTGCCAATCTGTACTGTCGTACCAATATGCACCGTAGTGCCAATATGAGCTCAAGATTCCAAGGCATTCCCTCCTATCTATCAAACTAGCTACCAAGGTTGTTGATTATCCATTTCATTTAAGCTTTATACATTTCATGATCCAATACAACATTATGACCTTTAAAGGCCAAGCCCTTAGGCTTATGGAGTCTTAGCTCCCAATACAAAACCATCCATTTCATTCGAATAACATGAATACAAAGTAGTATCATTGTTCAATTCATTTCAATCAACCATGTATAACATTCACAAACACATGCATATGTATGCATTGTGCGTACCTTATTCTCCAAGCAAGCATGCCATTTCATACGTTAGGCATAAGCAATGCAACATGACACACAATTCATTACATTTGCTTAGCACACAAGTAAACACAAAGATCATGCCATCAATCAAGCTATTATACATTTCATTCTTCCCTTAATTAGCCAAATATACTTTAAGTCATGTTACATGGCATTGATATTTCATTTAGGCAATAACAAGGTTGGTTCGGACCTAAGTCCCAAACCTAAGGATAGTTACACTCACAATACTCCTAGCAATTCAAGTGTCTTGAATCCAAATCCCTTTGCCTCTAGCTTTGGGATGTCCACTCCTATCCTCTTCTTCCCCAATTTGCTGCCCTTGGTCTAGTAAGCATAACATATACACATTTCATCAAAATAAGCACATAAACTCACACAATCAAAGTACCAATGTTACTACATTATACCTAACATTTAGCTATTGTTTTTATGCTTCCTTTTAAGATTTTCTTACTAGTTCAATTCCATATTGTTATTACTTCATTTTATAACATAATTGGACAAGTTACAATTTCCCAAAACTGTTTTGGAAACAGTTTGTTACTAGGTGCAAAAACAGTCCCAAACTGCCCAGGACACTGCTGCCTGGCAGTTTGCACACTGTCCCTTTAAATGGTCATATCTTTTAATCTGATACACCGTTGTAAAGCTAACAAAATTGTCTATAAGACCATAATAGACTTGCATTTTAGTTCTTAGCCAATTAATACAGTTTATTGTTCAAAGACAAGGCATTTGTACTGCCTGGACAGTTTGCACTGCCCAGTAAATCCTATTTACAGTTTTCAGCATAGAACCCAGTTTTCAATTATGTGTTCACCTAATGAAAATAGACATTCTAAGGATCATGTCATTAAAATTTCTACCCTGAATTTGATCTACACAATTTTTGGTGAATTTTCAAAGTGACTGCCCAGAACAGATCAATTTTGGGCAGATTGCACCTAATCACATTTTAATGCCTTAAATTCATTTTAACCTATGTTTTGGCCTTATAATTCTTTTCATATGATATCCGAAACATGTTAAGTCAATTTTAATCCATAATACAAGGCTGCCAAAATAGGGCAAGTTGATTAAAATGCCTAATCTTGCATGTTTACTCAATTTCAATTCCACAAAACAGTTTCTATGTTACATAACTATGTTCATACTTTTATCTTCCATTTCCAGCATTGTTAGCTAACAATTCAATTTTTTAACACCTTCTTTACAATATCTAATAATGATCATAATCAATTCATTATTTCCTTAGCTCAATTTTAAGTTCTAATCATTCAATTCTTACTTCAACAACACAATTCAATTTTCCAGCAACCTAGCTTATTTCACCATCATAAACACATAATTTCCAGCATAGTACCTAGTGTTCATTCTTCAAATTTGTATAATTCCACAACCAAACAATCATCTAACAACATATTCAATATCTAATTCCATCTATAATCATCAAAACAATCCAATTCCACATATATATTTGCCTAATCAATTAATCACAAGAAGAATCATACTTACTTTGCTTCTAGCTTTAATTTCAATGAAAAAATACTACACATGCAAGCTTAATTCCTTCTCCAATGGTGTTTTCCCTAGCTTTCTTTCTCTCACTTTTCTTTCTCTTTTTTTCGGCAAACAAGGGATAATGGAGAAGATGACAACAACAAATCCATGTTATTGGATTTGTGCATTGTCTAAAACGCCCCTTACTTAATCCTTAATATTAACTTAATCAAGGGCATTAGAGGAAAAAAGGAATTTAGCATGCATTCCCCTTCTTTCTCCTTTAATTCAAATTGATCCTTTATAATTTGATCACTTATTTCATACATTCTTTCAATTAGGCCCTTAACTAATCAATTTAGCTTAATCCTAGATTCAATTAAGCTATCAATTTATACAATTTGGTTCCAATAATTCTAAGCGAGGATTAGGGGTGTTACATTACGCGTGGGGAAGGGTTAGCACCCCCACAATGCCCAAAAAATGGTACCTAGCCGATTACAAAAAGTTTAAAATTTGAATTTTGCGAATTCACGTAAAGTTTAAAATTATTGTCCGTTTATGCATTCAATTCCATCTTTTAATGGCCTTACTATTCGAGAATAAACTCCAATCACCGCCCACACTTCTAGCGCTAATCCATCATTTCCGCTTAGTAAGACACCACATTAGTTATGTTTCGCTCTCTTAACAAACAAGCAAAGAAATATTTAGTGTGTTAAGGCTTTTATTATCCTAAATTATTGATTATTAACCCTAGAGATTTGTCTAAATTTTTATCTATTAAGGGTTAAATATAGTTAAGTGTATTTTATGATTTTTTTAAAAGAACATTTGATTCAAAGAGAGAGTCTCTAATTAGGGATTTTAAGATCCTAATCCTAGGGTCACCTAAGCTAATCAAATAAGAAACAAGAAAGAGACAAGGAAAATTATTTTTTTAAAAAAGGGTTTTAGCATTCTTTTGTTTTTATTTTCTTTTTTAAGAAAAGGGAGAAGTAAATTTATTTTAAATTTAATTTTAAAAAAAGACCATATTAAAAAAGAAACAAAGTTCGTAGCCAAAAAAATAGTGATTGATTTGTGAAGTTTTAAAGTTTCATTTTCGGAATAAAAATAATGGGAAAGGGATGATTTAATGAAAAGGAATAACCCATTTTTTTGGTATAAAGCCAAAAAAATTTAAAAAATACCTTTTTGCCTTCTTTTTAGATCCAAATGGATCAAACTCATAAAAAAACAAAACCCCTTGCATGTTCTTGGTGTTCTTCAAGAGTGAAGAACACCGATGAACAACCACTGGCGCCGCCCGCCTACCACCGGTTGTCGCTTGTCGGCGGTGGTGCAAAATTTTCTCTTTTTTCGAAAACTATGTCCAAAAAATGCCTAAAAATCCATTTTAATTCGAATAAAAAATCCGAGTTTAAAGACTACCACTTTCTTTAAACAAACAAAGCAAGAACATCATCCATTTGAACAATAAATTCGAAATAAAAAGTAAAAGAAAAGAAGAAAACTATACCGAAGTGGAGGCGAATTGCTTGCTTCTTATTCCAACAAAAATCCTAACCAAAATACTGAGGATTTACGCTCCTTTTCCAAGGCTTTTCTATGATTTTCCCCCTCCTAATTACAATACGGAATGGGGGTTTATATAGGTTCTAAAACCTAGAATACAAGGAAATTGGGGACAAAAATCCCTCAATTTCGGTGGAATTTCATCACAAATCGAATATGATTGATGACTTGCCCATTATGCTTGAAATTAATCTAATTTGGTTCAAATACGAGCAAATTCGGATGATTTTTTCCTTAAATTCGAGCTAGGATTTTAATTTATTTTCTTCTTCTTGTGCAACTAAATGGAGGCTGCAAGGGACGACGACAGCGGCGGTGGAATGGTGAGGACGTGGTAGATCTCTTGACACCACTAGCAACGACAGCCGGTGACGTTCGTAACAGGGGGAGAGCAGCGATATCAGGCTTTGAAGTAGGAGGGGGTTTGGGGAGAGTCATCCCGCGCGCGTGCAGTGCACGCGCCAGGCGTGTGGCGGCGCGGGTGACTTCTGTTTCCCTATTTTTTTGATTCGATCCGAGCCCTTGGATCCCCTATCCTAGATTTGACGATCCACAATAAACCTGCACATGGAATAAAAAATGGGTTAGTTGGGCTCATTTTAATGTATTTTTTTGGGCCACCAAAGTATGGACCTTTATTTATTTAAAGTGGGTTTTAAAATGGTCCTTATTATTTATTAAATGGACCTCTTTTATTATTTAAAATGAGCTCTTTTATGATATTTTTTTGGGTTTTAATTCTAACAATAATACTAATATTATATAAAATAAATATACATAAATATAATTATATATAAAAAAAAACAATAAAAATGGGTGAAAATTCAGTGACAACAACATGCTATATAAAGTCATATATAGAGTGGAAAACCCTAACTCGGCCTAAAAACCCTACTAAAATCGATCAATCTTCTATTAACCCAATATTGACCCGATCCAAATCAACCAACCCGAATATCAACCAAACCGAAAATCAACTAACCCATCATCCTGACCCGATACCTGAACCGAAATCACCATATACCCAAACTAAAATCGAACTAGACCCGAATTGATCCAAATTGAATTTAAACTGAATATAATTAAACTTGAAATGACCCAAACCAAAACTGAATTGAATGACCCGTTTGCCGCCTTTATCCTTAACCAGATTGTCTTATCTCGCATGCCAAGGAAATTTGTTGTTCCTTGAAATCGAATCCTCTCAATCGGTGTCTCACGAATGGATAGTCAAAGGCCTATGTATGGTCCTCACAATACGGTGAAGGGCTCGATGCAAGTTGGAGAAGTAATTGGCTCTTCGACCTCTTTCGTCCTCCAACATTTTTTCGTGTCGAGAACGTAGTCCTCATTGTAACTCCCTTCCCGGGAGCCCCAACTCTCCTCACGGTCGCGCGCTCTTCTAGGCATGATAAGTTTTGCACAGGCAAACCAATAAGGTTACACCATCAAATATTCAGCTTAAATTGAGTACGACTTCAACTTATGGGTATGTATTCACTAGACACCTTTTTTCGATTCTCTACTACCCTAGGGATCTCCAAGAACCGTCTAAACCTAGGCTGTAATACCACTAAATGCAACGCCCTAAACCCAATGTCACATTTGGGCCTCAAGCCCAACCTGCGAGCATAAAAGTTTTGACCAGATTTAGCCTAATCCACATTAAATTTTCATAAAATCCATCAACATTTAGATTAGAACGATGGAGAATAGTTAAATCGTTTGCAAAGGCAGCTCCAATTTAAAACCAATAAGTTAAATCGTTCGAGATGATTAAATAAATGCAAAATAAGAGTTACAGATATAAAAACAGGGTTATATGAATTTATTGCCCGACAAGTATAAATGTTGTACCCTTGATCACATCAATGAGCTGAAGTCTTATTCTGATGGGGCTCCTTCAATGCAACGTTGCAACCTAAAAACCCGCTAACAAAAACAACGATTCTAAACGTTGAGCTCATAAAGCTCATTGGATACACCTCTACTCTATTATGTCTCAAGCAAATTATAAACATAAGCATGTAACTAGAAAATATGACATGGAAAAGAATAACCAGTATGACATTACCACAAATCATACACCCAAAACATGACATCATAAAACACTTCATCCATTAATCCACTATTTCTGCATCATTTCAATTGAGTTTCAATTCGAGGTCTACCTAGTTTGGGGCATCCTTAATTCGATCAAGAACACGAGTGTGTCAACTTCAACCTCGAGGGTGAGATCATATCAGTGAAGGGGAATGAAGAACAGTTAGAGATTTAGCAAAGTAATAGAAAAAAGGAATTATGAGATTTTATTATGTAAAAATGGTAAAACTAAGAGCAGTAAAGCCCTTTACAATGACGTGGGTTTTTAAAAACCCAATCCAACTAACTAACAGACCCTTAACCGACCCAACTAACTAATTACAACTCATTAGCAAACACTTAAACTAGTTACAATTATTCATCTAACAATAATAATTGATAATATTAATCGACTATTGTACATAAATAATAGCCATGCAATTAAAATTTAAAGGAAATTTAGTCACACCAGTTAACATAATATAAAATAAATTATTTTCAATAATATTGTAGTCACCTATTTTATCTAACCCCTTATTCAAATTTGGTTTTGTACATATGTTAATATTAAATCCATAAAAATATAAAAATATAAACCCAAATATACAAAGAGGCAGTTCATTTAAAAGGATCCAATGTATTACGAAGAGCCCGTATACAACAGGCTCAATTCGGCCTTACACTTGGAAAACCCTAATCTATGCGCAACCGGCCCATGGCCGTTGGATTGCTTCTTAATCTAATGGTCCAGATTGGTGCACAACATGTTAAAGTGTGCCCAAAAATCAATCATAAGATGATTGTAAATTATATTTGTTTTACCTTGTTTATTACATAGGCATTGCCATTATTATTTTTTGTTATGATTCTACGTGCATAAATAAACTAAATTATAATAAAGTCCTTAGAATAATATGGTTATTCTTAAATGTTCTTAGTCAAGTATTATTGTGGGCATGGACAACAATAATGCATTAAGACTAATTTGTAGTTGATTGATGAAAAAGTGTTGTCATTGACATGGAGATGTCAAAATCAATACATAAGTATGTGTTAGAGAACAACATACTGGATTGACCCACTATGAGCATGTTTCTTGAATTATTATGTGACAGACACAATATTGTGCACAGTGATAACTGCATGTATGATTCTCAGACTTGAGATCATCATTATTACAACATCGTGAGTGACATATTTTGATACAGCCAAACGTGTGTCGCAACTAACTACACTATAAAGACTGATATTGGATATGTCACAATCTATGTAGTGAGATATGGTTGGTCAAGAAATGATTTGTTCCTTCTACATAATAGGAGTAATATCATAGGCCATTTGATTGAGTGAGACTAGAAATGCATGGCCATGCTCGAATGAGTTGATATGAGATATCATAGTTATTCGCTTATAATAGTCTACTCAAGATAAAAAAATAAATATTACATGGAATATACAAGTGTGACTATTCCATGACTTGTGTCCAATATAGATATAAGGACAAAAGGATGTAATACATGAAAAGAGTTAATCACGAAGAGGTTATGTTGAATCATGATTTCTTGTAACTTAGGTGACAATGACATATTGCTAGATGTCACTCATTGTTTATAATATTAGAAATGTTCTAATATTTACTACTAAGGTTACAAAGAACCTACAAGGTCACACTCATGGTTGAAATGAGCTTATATTAAACGAATTATTTATGTACAAATTTGTTGTACATGAATTTAGCTAAATTAATATATATATATATATATAATTTAACTATTGGATAAATAGTAAAAGAAAATAATTATTGTAATGATGAATCTTTTAATTAAGTTGAATTAGGATTATATATATTTAATATATATACATGTATTGAAATCCTAGTTAAGTTGAATTGGTATTATATGTATTAATATAGATATATATTGAAATCCTAATTAAGTTGAATTGGGATTCTATATATTTAATATATTGAAATCTTAGTTAAGTCGAATTGGGATTATATATATTTAATATATATATATATTGAAATCCTAATTAAAATTAAATTAGGATTATATATAATAATATAAATATTGAAATCCTAATATGAGTTGAAATACGATTACAAAGGCTATATAAAGGCATGAAAGATCTAGCCGTCATTAATGCTTTCTGGAAAAACCTTCTAAATAGTTTAGAGAGCTTTATATGCTCGTTTCAACTGAGTGAATTAAGTAGAGGTCGGAGCGTTATCGTTGCAACTTAGGAATTGAAATCGTGATTGGATATCTATTTTCTCCAAATTCAGAATTCCAAATTTTAAACAGGTAATTCTCAACCCTTATTCACCCTGATTCGTTCTTCGTACATGAATCTCTAGTGGTGATTGCCGAAAAAATTTTCCGTTGGGCCATGGGGTGTACCGGTGTGACCCAACACAAGAACCCTAGCTTCTTCTCCTTGGCTCCGCATGATCCCGCACTATTGGATCCAAACGAGATCAACAGACCAAACGAAATAAAGGAAGCTCACTTGGATCACCAATCACACGTTTCATTCACATGTTTGACGTTGCAGCCTCCACGCGGCCGCTCGGCTTCCTCGACCAAAATTGCACCTGATGCGGGTCGTCGTGCTTTGCCAATGTCGCAATCATGCCCCTAGGATTTTTTCCCTTATTCAAACGTGCCATGCAAATCAAAAATGAGGTATTAGTGGTTGATTCGAACAAAAATGGAAAAAGATCAAAGATTCAAACCAAATCTGAAGCAAACAAGGCAAGGAATCGATCAAAATTGTATCAAGAAAAAGCGGCAAGATTCAAAGACAAATCAGAAGAATCAAATCATTTTAGATACTAGGGTTTTTCAATTGTTATCCCATGAAGGATTTTCTATTGTTTATACGAATGTAATTGGCCTATAAAAAGCTATGAATATCACCCTTGTAACACACGAATTTTCACAAGAAATAGAAGCATACTTTCAGTTGAATTTTCCAGGTATTTTTAGACCTAAAATCTTGTCCCTTATATATATATATATAAAAATGCCGTGAGTTACCGTTCGAATTACCGGAGGAAATCTTTATCAGAACCTTGAGTTAAAACGGGAGGGAGTTCCCGTCGACAAATAGCTACTAGCAAAGATCCACGGCGATACACGCGGTGAAGTGCAACGATTCTTGGCCGAATTCTAGACTGCTAGGGTGGTGTTCTTCATTTTCATGAAAAACACCCATGAACTTTTCATAGGATTTCTAAGGGGTATGTTTGATCCATTTTGTTAAAGGGAGGGAAAATGATTTTGTTTCTGAATTTTGGCCTTTATACTCTACCCACGGATCAACCCGGAACTGGCCCGCACCAAGGCTGACCCGCGCCCTCTCTCTGATGGATTTACACTTTTGCCCTACTGTTTGCAATTTCTTCACTCTAATTCTTTTTTATTTCAATTCAGATCTTTAATCTTATATTGTGCAACTTAGTCATTTTCCTTGTTTTATTCATGCCTAACATATTGTTTAATTTATTCATCCTTTTGTGCCATTTAACATATTTAAATTTTTAGAGTAATAGATCCCATAATAATTAATAATCTAACTTTCTTTCCTTTAATAAAAAACCTCCAGAAGATAATTTATACACTTTTAGGTCAATTCCTTTAAAGATGTTAGCAAATATCCTTTAGGATCTTAGATTTAATTTTAAGTTGCAAGATATGTTAGGTGGTAAATCCCATCGATTTAGGTCCCATTTAATAATATATATTCCTTTAATTAACATGGTAACTTTTTCTAGATAATTTAATATAGCCTTTAATTAAAATTTTGTCAAGTGAAGAATTTTAAGGTTAGCTTCTCTAAATATTCATTACTTGAAATTCTAGGTTTAGGAATTAATAAAGGCAAATAAAACATCATTCAAAGGGATTTTCTTGCATCATGAAAACAAAATGTTTTCTCAATTAGGGTTAACTCGATCTTCCACTAGCCATTGGGGAATGATCGAAACTCCAATGCAAGACTATATTTTTAGATTTTATGGATTAATGTCTCAATCCCTTTGCGTCTAAAATGACTAGGGTTTCCTCAGTCGTGAGAAAATTCGGGTCACTTTTAGAACTCTGTAGATTTTTTCACTAATCTTTGCACGCATGCATCCAGGTTACAATGAAAATATTAGTTATCAAGTAAGTGTCGTTTTTACGGGCATTGTGAGGGGTTCTAATCCTTCTCCACATGTAACCGTGCCCCAGAACCCTTGAGATTTTGTAATCTATGGTTTGTTTTTAGGTTTTTGGTATGCCTAATATAATAAAAGGGATCGGTGGTGACTCTATTATCACAGCTTGGCGACTCCACTGTGGACTATTTTAAGAGGGCACAACTTTTACTTGATCGCGAGTTATTTTCATTAGTAGTTCGTTGCATTTTTTGCATGTGCATTTTTTTGGTGCTTTTTAAACTATTATTGTATCATAACATAAGCATTATACCTGGTCTTTATCCAAATTAAGTAGAAGAAAATAGTTATGCCTTCATGAGTAACCCTCCGTATGGGCTAGTGAAATTCTTTTGGGCTCTAGAGTACAGATGTTTTCATGAGTAACCCTTCACACGGGCATAACAGAAATGCATCCCCTCGGACTGTGCTAGATACTCAAGCCTATGATGGGATAAGATGAACGTCTTATCTACCTTAGTAGGGGGTAAGAGCGGTTCGAGAACCATTTTAGATCCAAACCCACATGTTTGAGAATCTAAGAAACCTACCCCGTTAGAGCCATGTGGAAAACCCTAGAGAACTAGAATGCATGCAGATTATGAGTTATTTTTTCTATAATATTCTTTGTATTTATGGTTACGTAGTGATGATTTTCTTGCCTTACTTGATTTTTAGAGCATACATCACATTGCATTATGTTAGTATTCCGAAACATCAGTCGGTCAGTGATCATGAGTGTTCGGTTTGCATTATCCAACTCCAGGTCTCTTATTCGAACACCAATTTTAGAAATCAGTCTTCAGAGCTTCAATGCCAACTCGGAGACACTGTGCGGAAGGAAGTTACCTTAGATCTACCAAAGCAAAGGCATATGGGTTTGCCTCACAATCATCTGTCAGGATTGGTTACTATTTGGGAGAGCTTAGGAGTCCAAGACCGAGCCATATTCACTAAACGTATGGAGACATCGCCCTGCTGCTCGGGGTGGAGATAGACGAGCCCATGGTTCTAGCAGCTGTTGAGTTTTGGGATTCGGCGTATCGTTGCTTCGTCTTCAATTAGGAAGACATGACCCCTTCCATAAAAGAGTATGTGATCCTGCTACGCCTAGAGTTAGAGAAGCCTAACAAGATATACTAGAAAGAGAAAAACTCCGATTATTGGAAGAAATTTACCAAGATTGTTGGTCTAGAAGTAAAAGAGGTGGATGCTCATCTTTCCAAAAATAACAAAATCCCTTGCTTCACATGGGAATTCATCTATACCTAGATCATGAAAGACGTAAAGCATGGAAGGGTCCTCTATTTGCACGCCCTGGCCATATATGGGTTAGTAATCTTCCCTAAAGTCTTGTGGCATATTGAGATAACCCTTGTTGATTTGCTAGCCCAGAAGAATTTGAATCATGTCCCAGCAATTATGGCAAAAACCTTTAGGTCCCTAAACTTTTGTCAAACCCGAGGAAGGGTTCATTTCACTAGTTGTTCACAACTCTTTTATTTGCGGTTGCAGATCCATTTTGGGAAACGATAAGATAAGTAAACACCCAACATCCAAAGACTTGGTCCTAATTAGATAAATCTCCAAGAAGCAATGGCTAGGAAATAGGAAGCAAAGAAAAGTGGGTGGCCATCTTCCGAAACCTTTTTGACGATAACGTGACATGGAGAGCCCCATGGATGTACCCAGTTCTGATTCTCTGCAAATACGGAAAGATGGAGTAGGTTCCTCTCATAGGCCTATAGGGAGTCACCAATTATGCACCTTTGCTTGTACATCGCCAATATGGGCCCCGGTAGTTCATTCTTGTTACTCACGGGCTACGGGAAGAGGAGTTCTCCTACACAGAGGATAATTCCACAAAGTGAGTCGCAGAGTTGGCTAGTGAGTGGAAACGAACATACCGAATGAAAGTGGTCATGTTTCTTGGTGTTGTGCCTGAGTATACTATTAGGAGGAAGAAAAATATTGAAAACATAGTTGTTCCAGTCTTGGTGAGCCCAATAGATAACCCTCAACCTGGCATCATTTTAATCGAGTTAGAGATTTGTAAACAATACTTTGAGATAGAAAAAGGAAAGCTGTGGGGCAGAGTCACTAGACTCGAGGGCAAGCTCATCGCCAAACAGTACCAGAGAAAGGGCTACCAGAAAGAGTTGACAAAAGAGAACAACCGTTTGAAGCCTTGAGTGGCATGTGCTAGTAGTTCCAAAACCTCGAATGAAGAAAAGGCACAACCCGATGAGTTAAAGAATAAACTGAAAATTTGGCAATGAGGAGATAAGAAACAAAAAGAGAAGGCAAGTCAATTTACTAGGGAAAATCAACTTTTATAAGGGTAATACTTAGAAGCACATCGTAGCCTCAAAAAGTACCGGGGCCAAAATCAAGAGCATCAAGAGAAATTGAAGGAAGAAGAGACAAAGGGTGTCAAAGTTGAATGGCTCTGTTAGGTCTTGAAGACTTGGAAAAGTAATTGCAAACACAGAAGACCATACTTGTACCATTATTGGCGATTGGGACTATGAGAAGATCCAGTGGACTGACACCAAGCAGGTTGTGGATGTTGCATGCTTAGGCAAACAGTTATATATTGATCATCTAACTCAATAATTCTGGAAGGCAGTCTCCAACGCTCGCAAGATGAAGAATCGAGCCAATGACTTGAGAGAATGATTCCTCCCAACTGGAGAGGATGGGCAACATATGATAGACTTCCTAGATGCAACAGTCGACTAGTACCAACAGGTTAGCTAGTTTTTCGGCCAGATTCATAGAGAGGTCATGTCAGTCAGAGGATTTGAGCAACCAGCACTAAAGCGCATCAATGGAGGAGAGCAACCAAATTAGAGGACTATTTTCTTTATGAAAATAATGTGTACTCGAACCTTATGATCTATGAAGGGCAGCTTTGGATTTTGGAATACCAAAGTTTTACATTATTAGCATTTGTATTCATACATTCAAATCACATAATAACTTGCATAAATAAAACAATTAACTACGGGAAGTTCGATCATAGTTAACAAAATAATGCAGACATACAGTACTTTTTCCCAAACTCAAAAAATGGACATGGAAAATAGAATGGCAACATTAGAAGTCAGCTTGAAGGGCGATCAAGATTAGCTTAGAAAGGTTGAGAATGATTTGAAGGACAAAATCACTAATGACCAGGAGAACATTGTGCTCCAAATAGTAGCCATGATGGGCTACAAAAATCCTAAAGCTGTCAAAGTCCTTAAGAACGCGAATGCGCCAATACCACCTCAAGAAGAAATTTATGAGGCACTCAAAGGAAAAGATTAAATTCATTTTCAATGAACCTCGACCAACGCTCTGGTGGAGTCCGGGGTAGGTCAAGGTGGCGACCAAGATATGGATGTTCCTAACCTTGATGAGATGGACAACAAGGTCAAGGTCGATAAGAAATTAGAAGATCATTGCGACAAGCTAGAAGGAATTGTCAAAGCCCTGCAAGGAGACAACATTCACCGTGGCATAAACGTCAGGGACCTTAGGTTGGTAATAGATCTAATCATTCCCCTCCCCCAAGTTCAAGACACTAGATTTTGAGAAATACGAAAGAACTACCTGCCCTTCAGCGCATTTGACTATGTGCTGTAGGAAGATGTCCTACTAGCTTGACAATGAGAAGTTGCTTATACACTATTTTCAAGACACTTGTTCGAGTCTACCGCCCGTTGGTACACTCAAATTAGTCAGGCCAAATGGATCTACCAAGGCCCTTTATCGAGCATTATAAGCACATGATTGATATGGTCCCAAACTGTCTTATGTTGTTAGGGATGGAGCAAAGGGCCAATAAAGGCTTTCGCCAATATGCACAGAGATGGCAAGATGTCGTCGCCCAAGTTCAGCCACCACTATTGGAAAGCGAGATCACTCCAATGTTTGTGTAGACTTTAAATGGTCCCTTTTATGGCTGTATGTTAAACCATGCTACCATGCACTTCGCAGACATGGTCTCGAATGGAGAGTTGATATTGGCAGCCATCAAAAGCGGAAGACTTAAGTGATACCAGGCAAATATGACGAGCACCTACAACTTGAACTACTCAAACAATGAAATCTTCTCAATCATGCCTTCAATTAGGAAGACATGACCCCTACCATAAAAGAGTATGTGATCCTGCTACGCCTAGAGTTAGAGAAGCCTAACAAGATATATTAGAAAGAGAATAACTTCGATTATTGGAAGAAATTTACCAAGCTTGTTGGTCTAGACGTAAAAGAGGTAGATGCTCATCTTTCCAAAAATAACAAAATCCCTTGCTTCACATGGGAATTCATCTATACCTAGATCATGAAAGACGTACAGCATAGAAGGGTCCTCTATTTGCACGCCCTGGCCATATATGGGTTAGTAATCTTCCCTAAAGTCTTGTGGCATATTGAGATAACCCTATTTGATTTGCTAGCCCAGAAGAATGTGAATCATGTCCCAGCAATTCTGGCAAAAACCTTTAGGTCCCTAAACTTTTGTCGAACCTGAGGAAGGGTCATTTCACTAGTTGTTCACAACTCTTTTATTTGTGGTTGCAGGTCTGTTTTGGGAAAACGATAAGATAAGTAAACACCCAACGTCCAAAGACTTGGTCCCAATCAGAGAAATCACCAAGAAGAAATGGCCAGGAAATATGAAGCAAAGAAAAGTGGGTGGCCTTCTTCCGAAACCTTTTTGACGATAACGTGACATTGAGAGCCCCATTCTCTACAAATACGGAAAGATGGAGTAGGTTCCTCTCATAGGCCTATAGGGAGCCACCAGTTATGCACCTTTGCTTGTACAATGCCAATATGGGCCCCGGTAGTTCATTCGTGTTACTCAAGGGCTGTGGGAAGAAGAGTTCTCCTACACGAAGGATAATTCCACAAAGTGAGTCGCGGAGTTGGCTAGTGAGTGGAAACGAACATACCGAATGAAAGTGGCTCTGTTTCTTGGTGTTTTGCCTGAGTATACTAGTAGGAGGAAGAAAAAGATTGAAAACATAGGCGTTCCAGTCTTGGTGAGCCCAACAGATAACCCTCAACCTGGCATCATTTTAACCGAGCTAGAGATTTGTAAACAATACTTTGAGATAGAAAAGGAAAGCTTTGGGGCAGAGTCACCGGAATCGAGGGCAAGCTCATCGCCAAACAGTACCAGAGAAAGGGCTACCAGAAAGAGTTGATAAAAGAGAACAACTGTTTGAAGCCTTGAGTGGCATGTGCTAGTGGTTCCAAAACCTCGAATGAAGAAAAGGCACAACTCGAGGAGTTAAAGAATAAACTAAAAATTTAGCAATGAGGGGATAAGAAACAGAAAGAGAAGGCAAGTTAATTTACTAGGGAAAATCAACTTTTATAAGGGCAATACTTAGAAGCACATCGTAGCCTCAAAAAGTACCGGGGCCAAAATCAAGAGCATCAAGAGAAATTGAAGGAAGAAGAGACAAAGGGTGTCGAAGTTTAATTTCTCTATTAGGTCTTGAAGACTTGAAAAAGCAATTGCAAACACAAAAGACCATACTTGTACCATTATTGGCGACTGGGACTATGAGAAGATCCAGTGGAGTGACACCAAGCGGGTTGTGGATGTTGCATGCTTAGGCAGGCAGTTGTCTATTGATCATCTAACTCAATAATTCCGAAAGGCAGTCTCCAACGCTCGCGAGGTGAAGAATCGAGCCAATGACTTGAGAGAAAGATTCCTCCCAACCGGAGAGGATGGGAAACATATGATAGACTTCCTAGATGCAGCAGTCGATTAGTACCAATAGGTTAGCTAGTTTTTCAGCCAGATTCATAGAGAGGTCATGCCAGTCAGAGGATTCGAGCAACCAGCACTAAAGCGCATCAAGGGCGGAGAGCAACCAAATTAGAGGACTATTTTCTTTACGAAAATAATGTGTACTCGAACCTTATGATCTATGAAGTGCACTTTTGGATTTTGGAATACCACGGTTTTACATTATTTGCATTTGTGTTCATACATTCAAATCTCATAATAACTTGCATAAATAAAACAATTAACTACGGGAAGTTCGATCGTAGTTGACAAAATTATGCAGACATACAATACTCGTTCCCAAACTCAAAAAATGGACATGGAAAATAGAATGGCAACATTAGAAGTCAGCTTGAAAGGCGATCAAGATTAGCTTAGAAAGATTGAGAATGATTTGAAGGACGAAATCACCAATGACCAGGAGAACATTGTGCTCCAAATAGTAGCCATGATGGGCTACAAAAATCCTGAAGCTGTCAAAGTCCTTAAGAACGCGAATGCGGCAATACCACCTCAAGAAGAAATTCATGAGGCACTCAAAGGAAAAGTTTAAATTCATTTTAAATGAACCTCGACCAACGCTCTGGTGGAGTCTAGGGTAGGTCAAGGTGGCGACCAAGATATGGATGTTCCTGACCTTGATGAGATGGACAACAAGGTCAAGGTCGATAAGAAATTAGAAGATCATTGTGACAAGCTAGAATGAATTGTCAAAGCCCTGCAAGGAGACAACATTCACCGTGGCATAAACGTCAAGGACCTTAGGTTGGTAATTGATCTAATCATTCCCCCCCAAGCTCAAGACACTAGATTTTGAGAAATACGAAAGAACTACCCGCCCTTTTGTGCATTTAACTATGTGCTGTAGGAAGATGTCCTACTAGCTTGACAATGAGAAGTTGCTTATACACTATTTTTAAGACACTTGTTCGAGTCTACCATCCGTTGGTACACTCAAATGAGTCGGGCCAAATGGATTTGCCAAGGCCTTTTATTGAACATTATAAGCACGTGATTGATATGGTCCCAAACTGTCTTATGTTGCAAGGCATGGAGCAAAGGGCCAATAAAGGCTTTCGCCAATATGCACAGAGATGGCGAGATGTGGCCGCCCAAGTTCAGCCACCACTATTGGAAAGCGAGATTACTTCAATGTTTGTGTAGACTTTAAATGGACCCTTTTATGGCCGTATGTTAAACCATGCCACCATGCACTTCGCAGACATGGTCTCTAATAGAGAGTTGATATTGGCAGCCATCAAAAGCGGAAGACTCAAGAGATACCAGGCAAATATGACGAGCACCTACAACTTGAACTACTCAAACAATGAAATCTTCTCAATCATGCCATCCAGGAACATTGCTTAACAATTGGACAATAGAGGATTTTCCTACTATTGCGAAATCATACTAACAACGAACCTTTTTGCTTTTGCCCGTGAGTATTAGGGATCTTTTGTAAGGGCTTCTATGTTATTTTACTTAGATGCATTTCCTTTATTTTCTCAAGTGGCAAACATTTCAATTTCTTCATTCATTCTATTAATTTCTCTTCCGAAATAC
Source organism: Hibiscus mutabilis (assembly GCA_019671005.1). NCBI lineage: Eukaryota > Viridiplantae > Streptophyta > Magnoliopsida > Malvales > Malvaceae > Hibiscus > Hibiscus mutabilis. The sequence goes on from CM033730.1 coordinate 20,556,930, forward strand.
ATCTTCTTTGTAGAGCCCTTATTATTGATTGTATGAATGATTCTTGAACCTAATCCTGAGGTAGATGGGCAAAAAAGTGTGTTCAGGATTAATGATTTTGAGTGAATTTTTCTCTCAGACATTATTGTTTAAGGTTTTTGAATAAAGTGATAACTCTAAAACATCTACCAATTGAAGATTACTTCTCTTCGATGATATTTGTGTTTGAAATGACATTTGGCAGTCCTTCATTTCCCTTCATGAATAAGAAAATGAAAAATATCCATTGTTATCCCCTTTGAACCTGATATTTTTCTTGTGATTGAACCCTAACTAAGGATCACTCCCCACACTAGGAGGCAAAGGGGATGAAAGTCTAACAGATCAACAAGAATGTCATGATTAAAAAGGAAAAAGGATAACAAAAAAAGAAACAGAGAACAAGGAGAAACAAGAGGAAAAGAAAAAAAAAGAAAAAATGAAGAACTAGAAGATGAAAAACATGAAACGTGTTCGAAGAAAGCAAATGAACTCTATGGTGAAAACACAAAATGGGTAGTCTAGAGTGATCCAAAAAATAAAAGAAATATTGAGATTTCATTAAGAAAGATTGATCCTTGGTTTAATCACCCTTAAAAATGTATTTGGGCCTATATATCCTTTCTTTTGTAACATGAGCCTAAGCCTACATTACAAGCCTTTAAAGACCATTTTGATCACACATGAATATCTGAAAAAAAGAGTTTGTCTTCATAACACATTCCACCTAATTGAGTTAACCTTTCTTCAAGGACTTCCAAACTTCTAATGTTTGTTTGAGATTAGAAAAGATAGAAGAATAAAATTTGGGGAGTTAGCGAGTCAAATAGAGCCACCTAAAAGCGGGTAAAATTAGGCACACTATTCGTTGATGGATTCATGAATCATTCATATTATGGATTTTAAGGCATCCGACTTTACCCTTTCTATGTTTTCCACAACTCTTTCTTTTAAATCTCATTTCTAGCCTTTTTTTCATCCGCAAGCATCTTACAAGTAAATTGACATAGACTCATAAAAAACAAAAGATTTCTTGGTATTGATTCCAAATACAAGGATCTAGAAGCAAATGCTCACCTCTGCATGACCAAAAAAGAGAAATTCATGAAAACATCTGCTGATGAAAAGTAGGTGAATCTAGAAGAGATCAAAAAATGATGATAGTTGAACCTAAGATTGAAAGAGGGCATCATCTTGCATAAGGAAGGGAAAAACACCTATTCGGATTGAAGAGTGTATGGCCGAGCATGTTGCCAAGTAAGACCCGCACAGGTGACGTAGAAAAATCCCTAAAACGCCAAAAAGGGATAGAGTTTCACCTAGTGAGCAAAACCTGCCATCAGATTAGGGCAATTACTCAAACCAAGGAAGCAAGATTCACTAAGAATTAAATACCATTCAAACAAATTTAAGGTGGAACTAAGCTTTGCTGCGAAGATTCTCGTACAAGAAATTCAAAAGCCTTCATAAGAAGCTTTGAAGAACCAGAAAGACTACACTACCAATCAGAAGTACAAGATTACTAGATTGAGCAAGAAAATATGTTAAGATCAGATGTTTTCAAAGATCAAATGTTTTCTTTGAAGCAAAGAGGTGCAGAGACATGGTTAGTCTTGGCTCAGTGTTTTGCACCATTCGAAGAAGCGTCATTCAATTTGTTCTCATGGATTCGAATGAAAAAACCTTATCAACTTGGTGCCCCCAGGGGCGAGAGTCATTTTACTGACTTAGTGCCTGCATAGGTGAGAGTCGCCTTACCGCCTTAATGCCCATAGAGGCGAGAGTCACCTTAACGACTTAGTGCCCGCAGGGGCGAGAGTTACCTTACCTACTTAGTGCACGCAGGGGTGAGAGTCACCTTACTGACTTAGTGCCCGTAGAGGCGAGAGTTACCCTACTGACTTATTGCCCGCATGGGCGAGAGTCAACTTACCAACTTAGTGTCTGTAGGGACGAGAGTTATATTGTCATTTTGAATGAGCACGTTGCCTTGTCGACTTTGGATCTATAAGGACGAGAGATAGATTTTTTGTGCATCGCCTCAAGCTAGAAAAAAATGGTGCTCAACTTGCCATTTGGTCGGATAAATTCAGTGCCTTTTGTTCTTTACCCAATTCTCGTTTCACTAGAATGAGCAAAGTGGGGCACCTCTAGTCACCTATTTTATCCGACCCCTTGTTCAAATTTGGTTTTGTACATATATGAATATTAAATCCATAAAAATATAAAAAAAATAAACTCAAATATACAAAGAGGCAGTCCTTTTAAAAGGATCCAATGTATCACAAAGAGTCCATATACAACAGACCCAATTTGGCCATACACTTGGAAAACCCTAATCTATGCATAGCCAGCCCATGGTCGTTGGAACGCTTCTCAATCCAATGGTCTAGGTTGGTGCACAGGAACCCTAGCTTCTTCTTCTTTGCACCGCATGATCCCGCACCATTGGATCCAGATGAGATCAATGGACCAGATGGCATAAAGGGAACTCACTTGGATCACCACTCACGCGTGCCATTAACGCGTTCGACGCTGCAGCCTCAGTGCGGCCCCCTCAGGTTCCTCGATTAGAACTTCACCTGATGTTGATCATCACGCTCTGCCAATGTCGCCACTGTGCCCCTAGGATTTGTTCCCTCATTTTTACGTTCCATGCAAGTAAAAAAGGGGTGTTAGTGGTTTATTCGAACAAAATTGGAAAAAGATCAAAGATTCAAACCAAATCTAAAGAAAACAAGGCAAGGAATCAGTCAAAATTGGATCAACCAAAAGCGGCAAGAATCGAAGCCAAATTAGAAGAATCAAATCGTTTTAGATACTAGGGTTTTTTAATTATAATCCCGGGAAAGATTTTTTCCTTGTTTATATGCATGTATTTGGCCTATGAAAATCCATGAATCTCACCCTTATAAAACACAAATTTTCAAAAGAAATAGAAGCATATTTTTAATTGAATTTTCAACGTATTTTCATACCTAAAATCTTGTCTCTTTTATTTATTTATATATATATATATATTGTTCGAATAAAAAAGAAGGGCGCGGGTTATCATTCGAATCGCCAGAGGAAGAAGTCATCATCATCATCAGAATCGTGAGCCAAAAGGGGAGGGAATTGCCATCGATGAACAGTTGCTGGGGAAGATCCACGGTGGTACACACGGCAGTTCTTGGCCGAATTTTGGACTGCTACGGGACTTTTTAGAGGATTTCTAAGGGGTGTGTTTGGTCCATTTTGTTAAGGGGAAAGGAAAATGATTTTGTTTCTAAACTTGGGCCTTTATACTCGACTCGTGGTTCAACTCGAAACTAGCCCGCACCAAGGCTAACCTACGCTCTCTCCGTCGGATTTACACCTTTACCCCATTGTTTGCAATTACTTCACTCTAGTCCTTTTTTAGTTCAATTTAGTTTTTTAATTCTTATTTTGTGCAATTTAGTCATTTTTCTTGTTTTATTCATGTCTAACATATTGTTTAATTTATTCATCCTTTTGTGTCATTTAACATATTTAAATTTTTAGGGCAATAGATCCCATAATTATTAATAATATAATGTTCTTTCCTTTAATAAAAAAACCTCCACAAGATAACTTATATACTTTTAGATCAATTCCTTTAAACATGTTAATAAATATCCTTTAGGATCTTATATTTAATTTTAAGTTGCAAGATATGTTAGGTGATAAATCCCCTTGATTTAGGTCCCCTTTAATAATATATATTCCAATTAACTTGGTAACTTTTTCTAGATAATTTAATATAGTCTTTAATTAAAATTTTGTCAAGTGAAGCCTTTTAAGGTTAGCTTCTCTAAATATTCATTATTTGAAATTCTAGGTTGAGGAATTAATAAAGGCAAATAAAACATCATTCAAATGGATTTTCTTGTATCATGAAAATAGAATTTCTTTTTTCAATTAGGGTTAATTCGGTCTTCCCTTAACTGTTGGGGAATGATCGAAACACCAAAGTGAGACTATATTTTTGGATTTTAGGGATTAATGTCTTAATCCCCTTGCGTCTAAAATGACCAGGGTTTCCTCAACCGTGAGCAAATTTAGGTCACTTTTAGAACTCTGTGGATTTTTACATTAATCTTTGCACGCATGCATTCGGGTTACAAGGAAAATATTTGTGATCAAGTAAGTGTCATTTTTACGGGCGTTGTGGAGGTGCTAATCCTTCCCCACGCGTAACCGTGCTCCCAAACCCTTTGAGATTTCAGAATCTCTAGTTTGTTTTTAGGTTTACAGTCTGCCTAATATAATAAAAGGGACCGGTGGTGACTCTGTTATTACAAGTATATTTGGAAAACTAAATATAAATCAATTACAAATTTATAACTATGTATAATTATAGCAAATTTTAGAAAACATACCAAGCTTGTCTTGTTGTTAAACATTGAGTATTATCAAGTACTCTTTTTCTTCGTCTAGGTTTAGAGAGGTTTTTAACGAGGCCTTGGTAATACTGTTATAATTGAACCCAAAAAGTGTATTGTAATACCCTGAAAACTAGTCTAGTCAGATTTGGGGTTCCGACGATCAAAAATATCGCATCAGAAAGTTCCAAATATTGCATTAGCATTGGCCGCGAGGTCAATTGCGTTAATATTGGACTTTGATCGAGTCAAACTATTACTTAAGGATCTTAATGAATATATTGTGAACCTTTTAGTAGCTAAATTATAGAAATTGAAAGTTTGGGGTACAAATATAGGGAATTGAGAGTTGAAGGACTAACCTTGCGATTAGCCCCTCTTCAATTATAATCCCACATACGTGGGATGATTAGGAGCAATTCCTTCATATGAAGGAAAGCCTTGTCACTAAAGGCTTAAAGAAAAGATGAATAGCCATTTTCTAGCCTTACCCGATTGTATATCAAGCACACACCTCAACCTCATCTTTATCTTCCTTCTAGCAAGCACCTCCATTGTTGAGGGTAGAAAAGCTTGAGTTTTCTTCAGTTTATCAATATCGAATCATCGCTATCAATCTGGTAAGTTATAATCCCCAAACTATTGATGAAAGCCATGGTTATAACAAGCATAATCCTAAGCTAAGGTTTTGGCCATCCATGGAAATTGTTAGCCAATAGCTATTTTTAAGCTTCGATATTGATTTTGATATCGTTATATTAATTTCGATATCATATTATTGATTCTAACATATTCCTATTGTTTAACCTAGCTCAAGAATTGGACAAAGAGCATCCACCATCTCCATCAAGGGCTAGGGACAAGGGAATTGTCACCCGAGAGCCGTAGAAGCTTCAGATTATTGAGGTGAGTGTAGTCGGAGTCCCAAGATTAGGCTAGGTGTTTTTCTCGATTTCATTGTCATTGATTATAGCATGACTAACACTATTGTCAAGGAATATCACATTGAACCACTTAGTAGATTCCATTGGTAAGCTACGGTAAGTCGTTGCATTGAATACCGATCATTGATATTGCCATTGAAATATGGAAGCATGGGACATTGGACATGGAGCATAGTTATTGCTAGTGTTATCGCTATTTCCATTGTCATCGATCATTGTTATCGATTTCGTCATCGTTATTGCCATTGAAACATAGGAGCACTGAACATTGATCATAAACCATTGTCAATGTCATTGCTATAGCTATTGTCATCGAGCATTGATATCGACATGATTATTGTTATCGAAACATTGTAAGTGAAACATGGATCTTTGCTATTCTCATTGAAATCATTGGATATTGTCATTGCTATTGGTATTGCTATTGAACGTTGATATCGATTCATTGCTTATTGATAAAAACATTGAATATTGCTATTATTACCGAACACCGATCATTGATATTGTTACCGGACCTTGGATTCGAAAGAACTTTGGATACAATTGGCATGCCATAGAATTCATGAGCTTGGTGTATGGGTGGACTACGGTCCTTGGGCTACAGCCTATATTGATTTGGCCAGGCGGAGGGATTAGACCATTCATTGATTTGGAGAGGCGTAGGAATTCATGTATCCACTATCCCGAATCGATCCAAGGGTTAATATTGAAATATGGACTTATTGCTATTCAACATGATCATTACGTTGCTACTTTTGATTTATTGCATTGTTATTGTCAAGATGTAACTTGAAATGCATTTCATTGAATAAGTGTTTGCTTGTGACTACCTCACTAGGCAAAGTATGCCTAATGTATTTCATTCCATACATTTCAGGTTAAGGATTTCACCGTTGGAGATCAGAGAATCGACGTTGTTGACAAGTCACTACAAGCTTCAAGTAACGTGTTTTGCCATTATAAACTCTTAGGATGGTGGCAAAGTAGTTGAACTAGTCATTTGTGACCCTTTAGATATGTGTGTATTATGCATGGCATGTAAAAGTGTCTAAGGCTCTAAATGGCTTTTTGGGTATAGCTTGTAAGGGGTGAAATATGCACATTTGGCACTAAAAGGTGAAAACCTAGTAAACGGATTCAAATGGCCCTAAAATTTGACATACTAGTAGATTATAGTGGTTGAATGTTGCTGGTAAAATTTCACCGCATTTGGGCACCGTTCGATAGGTTAATTCGAGCAAAAACCAGATAAAATTTTGTATTACAGTATAGGCCGTACCGATACGGGTCCACCTATTTTGGTATGGTAGTGCATATTTGGAACATTCAGAGTGTAGACTAACCCAGAAGTGCCGATTCGACTTCAAGGCGTTTCAGTACGACTTTGGGCAGCGAGGTCTAGAGAATTAATGGCATCGGTACGAGTACAGGGTGTATCGAAATGGGTCTTGGTTAAAGTCAACGTTAGTCAACCTCTATCGATACCGGTCAAGCTGTATCGATACTAGTTCTTGAGTTGTTAGGAATTGAGCTATCATCCTTGCATATTGTATCGATACGGTCCTCGACTGTATCGAAACGAAGTTGGACAGTTTCATCTAGAGTTTAACTCCATACATACCCGTACCGATACAGCACCAAGTGTTTCAGTACGGTGTTTGTTAAATCGGTTAGGGGTTGTTGAACACAGTTATGCATTGTTTACAGAATGGTCACTGAATCTTGGAAAGTCTAATTGGATGGGTAAATAACATCGGATTAATATGAAAATATTTAAACCCACTGATATTGTATTGAATTTCATTATGATGCAGTTAATTTCATTAAAGGACCTCTAATTTATCGGATTTATAGTTTAGTCCCTAAAACTCGTAGAAGTTAAGAATTAGACCTAATCAATCAATTATTATTTCCTATTGAATAAATTGGGCAAATGTTCTTGTTTAATAAGGTTAAAAAAGCATTAAATAGACTAAGTGACAATCATTGATTGAAAATTATCGCACCGAATCACCGTATCTCTCACCGGTAGTACGCTCCGACCCGGTTTTCGACCAAGCCGGGAAGGGGTGTTACATGTATGATGTGTATTTACATAGATATAAATTTAAATACACATCATAGCCTGTTAATTATTTTTTAAAAGGGTGCTAATATTATTTCAAAGGGTATATTTTTATTTTTTGTATTTTAATATTAAATTTTGTAAAAGACTTTTGAAAAAAAAAGTTGAGACGTAGTCGTCAATTAACACCCCAATTTACCAGATGACCCTGCCCTCGAATACTTTGATCCATCATTTAAATTCTTCCTAAAATCCTATGAACTTATGCACTTGCAAAATAAAATCTCAATTTTTAGAATCAAACTTTTTCCTCACAGTAAGAGATAAAAACACTATGATTCTTTAAGATTTTGTGAATATGGTGGACAAAAATCATCATTTTTATGCCTCAACATTAAAAATTAAACATAAGTTATAACCCTAAATTTTAAATCTTAAACCATAACCCCTAAACCCTAAAAAATATATCATACCTCTAATTCTCTAAACTCTAACCTAAACCCTAAACCTTTTAGTATGAGCCATAGAAATAGGTCCCGAAAAAGGACATGATATCTCTTCGAATATGGCTCCAACGAGAGATGACATGGAAGAATCTTGAACTCTTTGATCCACAACAATCACGTCGGAAGAGAAGACCGGAATGTTAATCAATATACCAGCCAACAACATGCAGCTTCACCTTGTCTCACCTGCTTTGTGCTTTGCATTTTGTTTTTTTTTTTCTATAAATTGCAATTGTTATTCTACGTTTTGTTAATGGTTTAATTGTTTACAGGTCCTTTAAGCTCTATATAAATAGCCCCTCTTTGTAAATGAACAGCAGCCCCAAATACTATCTTCTTCGGTCAATGAACAATGGTTGGTTGGTTGCCATGGAAAAGGAAGGTGCTTAGCTCGAAGAATAATAAGGGCTCGTTAGAGTCTTATCTGGCTCTATAATACATCATATGAATGCACGGTATAGAGTAGAAAATGAAAATCACCACCACACATGAACCATTGGTAATCTTAATTAAATCTCCTAGATAAATTGTTTATATAATTCAAATGAAGATCTTCTATGGTTATTGACCAAGTCAGATATGTTGTTTCTGCTAATATACCATATTTGATAATTATACTTTTATTCAATAATTGTGATAAAAGCAAAATTGTTTGATCAATTGGGTGCTCTCACCAAGAGGTAAACGGTTGATATATCTAACTCTTATTAGTTACAGAACTATAAATAGAACTCATAATATATTTAAGAGTTAATTGGACCACTGTCGCAACCTTTTTTGGGGCCCGACGTTTTAAAATAAAAAACAACGGAGTCGCCACCAATCGTTTTTCCAGGTGTGATTGGATCACCTAAAAACGGGTCATTTTAATAAAATCATTTTGTTTTATTAAAACAATGATTTTGGTATGCGAAAATACAAAAACTGGTTTGGAAATCGATTACGCATGGGGAAGGGTTAGCACCCCCCACAACGCCCAAAAATTGGTACCTAGGATTACAAAATGTTTTAAAGTCAGATTTTGCGAATTCACGTAAAGTTTAAATTACTGTCCATTTATGATTTTGATTCCATTTTAACGGCCCTACCGCCAGGAGAGTAAACTTTAATCACCGCTAACACTTCTGGCGCTAACCCGTTACCTCCCTTTAGTAGGACACCGTATTAACTATGTTTCACTTTTTTAAACAAACAAAAAATATATATATATAATGCGTTAAAGCTTTTATAAAAAGGTAACATGAATCCAATTTACAAAATTAAATAAAATAACAAAAAATGAAAAGAATTTAATAAAACTTTAAATGACCCTCTTTTGTTTGAAATGGGTACAAAGCCCAAAAACACCATCTACCCACTTTTATTTTAAAACAAAGATCAAACACCCTATTTTAAAGAGTTCATCATGTGTTCATGTAAAAAATTTGAAAATGAAGATCAAAGTTCTTTAAAACTTTAAAAAGGTTAGAATTGCTCTAATTATAGTTAAATGTGAAATAAAAGGAATAAATAAAGAACATAAGAGTAAGAACAAGATACCTAAAAAGCAAGCTTTTCTTCTTGTATTCAACTTGAAAACGCCAATAAAAACTTAAGAATTTCTATGTGAATCTCGGATGTTTGTGGTGTGTGATGAAGTAAATGAATGAATGAGTGAATGAGCGGTGGCTGTTGATTGTGTGTTGTGTAAATTACAAAGGAAGAGGGGTGTTTATATAGGCTGTTTGGTTGCCAAAATTACAAGAGAAAAAAATCAAAATTTAAATCCCTAAAATCCGGTTGATCTTCATTCCATATTTTCTTGATTCAGATTTGACCTTCCCTTTTTGATTCGATTTGCTGTTATTTGGGATGATTTTTCTTCTAATTTTCGTATTCGATTCGCGGATCCATTTTCTGCTCATGTTGTCTTTAGTAAAACGAGCATATCTTGAGCTCTCGATGTCCGATTGAGGCGTTTCAAGATGCGTTGGAAAGGTAATTAAAAGACTGTCAATACTTAAGAAGACATCCTGGCCTGAAAATGCATGGATCCTATCGAAAATTTGCCATAAGTACGCAGTGAGGAATCCTTTGCACATAACTTAACTTTCCATGTTTGTCATGATTATGCTTGATCCCTTGCCTTACTTGAATGATTCAAATTTCCTTTTGATTTTGGTCTGATTTGCATTGTATTGGGATTTATTTTCCCTTTTTCCATATTTGATGTGATCTCTTCCCTTATTTTTTATGTCAGGCTAAAAATCAGTGACAACAGCTGCTCCTCTTTGCTCATTCCTGTGAAACAGGGATAGAGCAAAGCACAAAAGACACTGGTTTTAGCCAATCACACTGCAAATCAAAGCAAGGTTCCATTCTCTTTGATCCCAAATGGATAGGCATTGTGCTAAAAAATAAGGGTTCCAGTCTCCTCGCGCCCGAATGGATAGGCGTTGCTAAGAAGCAGGGTTCCATTCCTCTTACACCTGGATGGATAGGCGGGCTTCATCCTCCTTACGCCTGGACAGATAGGCGGGTTTTATCCTCTGAACAGATGAACGGGTTCCATTCTCCTTATGCCTGAATGGATAGGTGGGTTCTATTCTCCTCATGCTCGAATAGATAAGCAGGTTCTATTCTACATATACCCAAACATATAGGCGGGTTCCATTCTCCTCATGCTCAAATGGATAGGCAGATTCTATTCTCTAAATGCTCGAATAGATGAGCGGGTTCCAATCTCTTTACGTCCGAATGAATGGACGGGTTCTATTCTCCATGTGCTTGAATAGATGAGCGGGTTTCATTCTCCAAATGCCTGAATGGATAGGCGGGTTCTACTCTCCACTTGTCTGAATAGATAGGCCAGTTCTATTCTCCTCATGCTCGAATAGATAAGCAGGTTCCATTCTCTATATGCCTGAATGGATAGTCGAGTTCTATTCTCCCGATGCTCGAATAGATAAACAGGTTTTCATTCTCCTTACGTCTAAACGGATAGATGAGTTCTATTCTTCAAATGCTCGAATATATGAGCAGGGTTCCATTCTCTTTACGTCTGAATGGATAGACGAGTTCTATTCTCCATGATCTCGAATAGATGAGCAGGGTTCTATTCTCCAAATGCTTGAATAGATGAGCGAGTTCCAATCTCATTACGCCTGAAAGGATAGGCATATTCTATTGCTGAAGAGTTTTTGTATACCTGTAGAAAACTTGATATATGATGCAATTATGATGGGCATACCCCTAAGGATGTATAAAACATGAATGCATGCTAATTTTCATAATCATTTTTTACTCGTTTTAACCCAGATAAGCGGCCATCTCCGATATCTCTACTTCGCCATCCATATTGTTTGTATCTCTTTGCTTCATTAAATGGTCATCTTCTGCTTCACCATTCTCATTCCTTGCGCCTTCTTGCTTCATAGAACACATTTTCTCTTTGCATATTTGCTCACTAAATCCGGTGATCTTGCATTCATGGGCAGGACATATTTCTTCAACTGTCTCTTATTCACCATTCTCGTTCTTTGTACCTCTTTGTTTAGCGAAAACATCTGATCTTCGTTGGCAAATGTCTCAAGATCTACTATCATTGTAGTTGATACATCAATACCGAGTGAAAGGCCTCCTTGAATGGTCTTGAAAGCTTCAAGTCTTCATATACCCCTTAAAATAACATTAAGCACCTCCAACGCTTCTTGTGAATTCTCAAATTCTTGCCCTACAAGGCATCTTGAAGCGTTTGCATGCTAAACCTTCACTTTTAATGTCTTTGCATAATGTTGGAGCTTCAATCTCTTCCACTCACGCCTATTAAAGTCAGTGATCTTGAACCCTTGGTCGACATAACTTGCCCCAATCTGATGGCACAGTTTTCCCACTAGGCATGGCTCTATCCCTTTTTATGTTTTAGCAATCTTATATCTTATGTGTGGATCTTGCTTGACAACACAGTCCACTTAAAACTCTTTAACACATGTGCCTCTTCTTCTTTTCTGTTTTACCTTCTTATTCAAGGCAATGCCCCCGTTGAAATTGAGGTTCAATTATTTCCTAAAGTGATGGAAAACATTCGTTCTTGGTTCCCTTTGGTTGGGATCAATACCAAGAAATCTTTTGTTTTTCATGAATCTATGCCAACCTACTTGTAAGATGCAAGAAAAGGCTAAAAATGAGATTTTTTTTTAAAAAAGGAAGAAGTCATGGCAAACACGGAGAAGAGCAAAGTCGGATGCCCCGAAATTCATAGTATGAAAGATTCATGAATCCATCAACCAGATAGGCCCTACTTTTAGGTGGCTCTCTTTAACTCACTCACTCCCCAAATTTCAATTTTCCCAGTTTTCTAATCTTAATCATACATTAGAAGTTTGAGGTCTCTGAAGAAAGGTTAACTCAATAAGGTGGAAGGTGTTCTGAAGACAAACTCTCTTTCTCAAATATTCATGTGTGATCCAAATGGTCTTTTAAGGCTTGTAATGTAGGCTACGCTCAGGTTACCATGAAAAGGGTATATAGGCTCAAATATATTCTCAAGGGTAATTAAACCAAGGATCAACCTTTCTTGATGAAATCTTCATTCTTTTATTCTCTGGATCACTCTAGACTGCCCCTTTAGGTTTTCACCCTATAGTTCATTTCCCTTTCTGGTATATGTCTCATTTGAAGGATTTGTTTCAAATTTTCCTTCGCACTCCTACTTTCAATTCTTTTTTTTCCTTCTTTTTTCTTTTTATTTTTCCCTTTTCTTTTTTTTGTGTCCTTTTCACTTTTAGTTAAGGACATTCAACTTGATCTGACATGTTTTTTTCCTTTGTTTGCTAACATCTTTTCATCCTTTTTGTCCCCTGCTGTTGGGAGTGATCCTTGGTTAGGGTTCAATCACAAGAAAAATAATATCAGGCTCAAAGGGGGGACAACAATGGATTTTTATTTTATTATTCATGAAGAGAAATGAAGGAATGCCAATTGTCATTTCACACACAAATACCATCGAAGAGAAACAGTCTTTAGTTGGTAGATGTTTTAGACTTATCACTTCATTCAAAGACCTTAACAACAATGTCTAAGAGGAAAATTCACTCAAAACATGTACATGGGATCTTCCCTTTAACCTTGAACACACTTTATTGCCCCTCTATCTCGGGATTAGATTCAAGAATTATTCATACAATCAATAATAGGGGCTCTATACTTTGGAAGAGAGATTGATGGGAATAAATGAAATGTTTGCCACTTGAGAAAAAAGAATGCAAGTAAATTAACATAGAAGACCTTACAAAAGATCCCTAATGCTCGCGGGCAAAAGCAAAAGGGTTGACTCTAAGCATGATCCCAACATTGTCTAGAAAATTTCTTTATTTTTCTTTTTGAAATAAAGAAATTAATCCCCAAAGGCATGAAGTCTAGTCAGGCTCGAGTGCTCGTCATACTCTTCCTCGAGCTTCCCACTTTTTGTGGCTACCAATATTAACTCCCCATTCATAACCATGTCTATAAAAACTTATGTGGCATGGTTTATCATACAGTCATAGAATGAACCACTTAAAGTCTCCACGAAAATTAGAGTGACCTCATTTTCTAATAATGGAGGTTGAACTTGGGCTGCCACATTTCGCCACCTATGGGCATACTGGCGAAAGCTCTCATTGGGCTATTGTTCCATGTCCTACAATACAACTCTGCTTGGGGTCATATTTATCACGTGCTCATATTGTTTAAAGAAAACACTCGACAAATCTCTCCAACTGCGTATGTGTGACCTACTTAATTGGGTATGCCATCGGGTTGCAGACCCTGATAAACTGTCCTAAAAGCAATGGATCAGCAGTTTCTCATTTTCCAAGTGCAGTGACATTTTTATGCAATACATGGTCAAGTGCATCAAAGGGCAAGTGGTCTCGTCATACTTCTCAAAGTCAGAAGCTTTGAATTTTGGAGGAACCACCAAGTTAGACACTAGGATTAGATCCCTAGCGTTTATGCCACTATGAACGTTTCCTCCTAGTATGGCTTTGATGATCTCTTCGAGCTTATCACAATGGTTTTCTAGCTCCTTATTTATTCTGGCTCTGTTGGCTGACTTATTGAGAACCTCAATGCCTTGGTCCTCCCCATGATTTATCTCGAACTCTCTTGGAATACGGGCTGAGCTTCCTGTTATGCGGATCTTGGAGCTCCCACTTGGTGGAAATGTCTGTGTGGCCATCCCGGGCTAGGGCGATGAAACGTCAACGGCTTCAACTTCCTTTCCTCTTCTTTGGTCTTTGAAACCCAACATAGCCGCTATCTAGCTGACAGTGTTTCTTTGGGCTCGTGCCATTTCTTACTTAAATTCTTTCTCTGACTTATCGAGTCTTTCTTGGGTACTCTTATGGTTTATTTCTAGAGTTGTCAACTTGTCTTCTATAGTCATAGCTCGAGTACCGTGCTTGTGCAAAATCTTGCTACAAAGTGGAATATGACATAATTAATCTTTTTATTATGTGTGTATGCAGGCAATGATCAAAACATAAACAAATGCAATTACAAAAACTGATGCAGACAAACCAAAAAAATGCGAATGTATGAATGCAGATGAAGGGCCATCGATTCCATTAAGCTATTGCTCTCGAAGTAGCTTTCCATTGGATATCGAAGCTCTTTATTACGAAAGCCTCACGAGTATCTTTCTGTCTTAAATGTCTTCAATTAGCCATATGAGTCTCAGCCTTATTTCTTCAATTAGCCTAGCATACTGGCGTAAAGCTGCAGCTTCTTTGACCAACATCATCACATGCCCGGCTACATCCTGGACTTTGGTCATGACATTCTTGTCGAACTAGTCACGCTCATAGAATTTCGTGGCATTTTCCCAATAGACATTGCCCCCTCATCGACATCTTCAATGACCAATATCTTTGTCCCATATTCTGGAATGATGTTCTCCATGTGTCCGCTGATTAACCTTGGACCAGTGACGTGCATTCATATTGTCTTCCTCTTTTGGAAGAAATCTTTTATCTATTGCGAAAAGCTTTTTCTAATTGAACAACATGCTTTTAGAATCGACCCCTTCTAGATATGAGATGCATGCAATAAACAAGTATGCAAAAAACAAGAAAACAAGAAAAAGAAAGGGTTAATATACTTCAAAAGAACAAAAATAAACACGAAAGGTCCAAAATAATTTCATTGTACGAATAGTAACTGGGCAGCGTATTCCAACACTTCTGGACATGTCTCCACGAACTATCCTTATGAAATGATTTTGATCGAACTCCAAAACATAGGCTTTCCACATGGTTCTAATGGGGTGGGCTTCTAGACTCTCATACAGGTTTGGTTCTAAAAGGGTTCTCGAATTGTCCTCGTTGTCCCCTACTAAGGGTAACAAGGCCCCTGATTCTCACCCATTATAGGCTTCAAACAAATCAGGTTCAACTTAGGGGGACTCACTCCTATGCCCATATGGAGAACCAGTATCCACACGAAGACATAGAGCGTGAGCCTAGGAGGTACTTGCTAGGCCCATACAGAGAATCGTATTCCCACGAGAGCAAGGGTGTTTCCCCCCACTTAAACGAACGGGACGAAGCTCGGGTATAGAGCTTGTAACCAAATCATAAATGCGTAAAATGGAATCAAATTCATAAATGGACAATTAAGTTAAATTTTATGTGAATTCGCAAACTCCAACATTAAAACAACGTGTAATCAGTTGTGTCCTGACTCTCTTTTTTCGTAAAAAACAAAAAGTTATCCCCAACGAAGCCGTCAAGCTGTCGCAACCCATTTTTTGGGGCCCGACATTTTAAAATCAAAAACAACACACCAATCTTTTTTGAGGTGTGATTGGATCACCTAAAAACGGGTCATTTTAATAAAATCATTTTGTTTTATTAAAACAACAATTTTGGTATGCGAAAACATAAAAACGGGTTCAGAAGTCGATTACGCGTGGGGAATGATTAACATAGTCCATTTATGATTTTGATTCCATTTTAAAAAATGTTTTAAAGTCAGATTTTGTGAATTCACGTAAAATTTAAATTATTGTCCATTTATGATTTTGATTCCATTTTAACGGACCTACCGCCAGGAGAGTAAACTTTAGTCACGGCCAACACTTTTGGCGCTAACCTATTACCTCCCTTTAGTAGGACACCGCATTAACTATGTTTCACTTTTTTAAGCAAACAAAAAATATATATTTAATGCGTTAAAGCTTTTATAAAAAGGTAACATGAATCCAACTTACAAAATTAAATAAAATAACAAAAAATGAAAAGAATTAAATAAAACTTTAAATGGCCCTCTTTTGTTTGAAATGGGTACAAAGCTCAAAAACACAATCCACCCACTTTTATTTTAAAACAAAGATCAAACACCCTATTTTAAAGAGTTCATCATGTGTTCATGTAAAAAAATTGAAAACGAAGATCAAAGTTCTTTAAAACTTTAAAAAGGTTAGAATTGCTCTAATTATAATTAAATGTGAAATAAAAGGAATAAATAAAGAACAAAAGAGTAAGAACAAGATAGCTAAAAACCAAGATTTTCTTCTTGTATTCAACTTGAAAACGCCAATACAAACTTGAGAATTTCTAAGTGAATCTCGAATGCTTTTGGTGTGTGGTGAAATGAATGAGTGAATGAGTGGTGGTTGTTGATTGTGTGTTGTGTAGATTACAAAGGAAGAGGGGTGTTTAGATAGGCTTTTTAGTTGCCAAAATTAAAAGAGAAAAAAAAGTTAGAATTTAAATCCCTAAACTCTGGTTGATCTTCCATCCATATTTTCTTGATTCGAATTTGACCTTCCCTTTTTGATTCGATTTGCTGTGATTTGGAATGATTTTTCCCCTAATTTTCGTATTTGATTCGCGGATCCATTTTCTGCACGTGTTGTCTTCAGTAAAACGAGCATATCTTGAGCTCCCAATGTCCGATTGAGGCATTTCAAGATGCGTTGGAAAGGTAACTAAAAGACGGACAGTACTTAAGAAGACATCCTAGCCTGAAAATACTTGGATCCTATCAGAAATTTTCCATAAGTCCACAGTGAGGAATCCTTTGCACATAACTTGACTTTCCATGTTTGTCGTGATTATGCTTGATCCCTTTCCTTACTTGAATGATTCAAATTTCATTTTGATTTTGGTCCGATTTGCACTGAATTGGGATTTATTTTCCCTTTTTCCATATTTGATGTGATCTCTTCCCTTATTTTTTTATGTCAGGCTAAAAATTAGTGACAACAACCACACATCCCCAAATTATGACTCATATTCTAAAATGGTACTCAAACTTTTGAAAATTCTAATTTCCTCAAACTATGATTCCTATTCTAAATTGGTCCCCAAACTTTTGAACATTCCAATTTTATCCTCAAACTATGACTCTCATTTTAATGTGGTCCCCAAACTTTCAAACGTTCTAGTTTTATTCTCAAATTATCAGTATATGCTAATCATATCCCTTGATAATAAAATTATTATAAAAATTATTAATTTTCATGTAAACACTTATGTGTATTATGTAATAATATAATGTCTCATACACGATAATTTGATAATGAATTTGAAAGTTTCAAAAATTGGAGACCGATTTAGAATGTGTTGGAAAATTGTGATAATATGGAAACTTTGAGGCACGTATTCAATGGGTAAAGATGGAGAATCGAATCATGATTTACGTCTTCATATTCTACTCTATGAAGTCTTTACAACGATATCACGTATGCTCAAATTGGTTGAGTGATGAATGAGAAATTGATGCTCAAAGTAGGCAACTTGCAAAGATTGGTGAGGAAATAGTAAGCTTGAATCTCGTATTGGTTAAAGACCAAGTGTAGGATGTGTATATATAACAGAAACAACCAAGGGGTTGTTGAATAAGCTTACTAAAGATTATGTCTTGCACGCAGGCATAATGTAAGCGAACATGAATGTTTGGACCTTTTGTGCCTAGCATGAACGTGTCAAAATTTTAGCCCAAATTCAAAATCCTCATCCATGAATCAGTCAAATAATTTGAAATTCAAAATAGATTTTGTGGATCTGAATAATCTATATTTAGATAGATTTTATCATATAATATCTTTTTAAAATTTTGAATTTGAGTTCAATTGTGATTAGAACTCTATCTTTGCTCGCCTATAAAAAGATGCTTCAACAAGAAGAGAATTCACAACAACTCACAATGAACATTGCAAGCTATGAGCATTTCCTCTCAACTCTCCCCATTTTCTGCAAAAAAACCATCTTGCATTTGGTTTTCATTTTTTTCCACAGTGATAGAAGAAGGCAAGCTTCCAGTTCGTGATCTCTGCATATGTGCTGCTACTTTTGATCATTATGTTGTTGTATCCTGAAGAGATAGACGACCAATGTTTCTCAAGCACCATAGGAGTAGACGAATTTATCCTAAGGAAACAGTGTGTTACACAGGCCTTAACAAATATATTCATATGAATTGCTTCCTAGATACAAGTAAACGGTTTTGATTTACTGCTTTAATATTTGATTTTTATTCAAATATTTTTGTAATTGTATTGATTGTAAAAGTGGTTAGGGATCAGAGATGGCGGTTCGATAGTAGTTGGGATGGCCACTCCGAGTCGGAGCTTGTATGTTGCTCTTTTTTTTAGAGTGGTGATGGCACTTTGAATGGAAGATATCGATTCCTTTCGGCTGCATCTCCAGTTTTATACCATTTGGACAGATGTCATGACAAGGTTATCGTGGAGCATTGATTGGACTGACTATGACTTGACGTCCTAGGTTCTCTTTGGCATCCGTAGTAGGCATGTGCATTGCCATGTGGCCACCGGATGAGGCGCGATGTTGTCTGTAAGTTTTTTCTATTCGCCACATATTGTGAAGGGTATCACATAGCTCGCGAGCATGTGCGTTGTGGTCTACCTGCATAGTGACGCTCATCGCCGAATGTCTCTTGTTACACCATCCATGACCTTATTCCAGTTTTGACACGTGGTGACAGGTGAGGGAAGGTTATATAGTGACCTTGGCGAACCTTAGGAATCTAAAGAAGCATATTGCTTATATAGGAGGCGTTTGCTTATATGTGAGCCGTTAGTGTTTTACGAAACGTCATGTTATAGAATTTATTGACGAAAATGTTGGTTTTCTTTGATAGTAAACCTTTGTATGTGAAACGTCACATGCTGAATCTCTTAGTAGCGAAGCGTGAGGAAGACATGGTTCTTGGTTATAAATAATCTTTAGTTGGCATTTGTTGGGTCTTGTTTTGCTAGTTGCTTTTGGATCATTGAAAAGTAATCGTAAATTGCTTTCTTAACAATAATGGCTGGCTCATCTATTGTAGTAAGTGACGAATATCTTTGTACTACCCTACTGGAGGTATTGGAGTGTCGAGGCCTTCTTGTCGTTAATCATTTTCGCTATTAGTTTGGTGTACTGAGGGGAATATTTCGTCTGTGTGCCTGCCCAGATGAGGGGAGGTCATGGCGTTTGATTCCTCTTTTCACTTTTGAGGTCGGGTTTCATTTGTCGTTACATCCTTTCTTTGTAAAGTTGTTAAGCTGGTTTGATGTAGCGCTGGGCTAGTTTAGTGAGACTAGTTGGGGGATTTTGATGGCATATTTCTTGAATTGCAAGATTCTTGGAGACGAGCCTTCTATTAGTGTGTTTCGTTATTTGTATAATGTAACGGTCGGTTGTGATAAGAGTGTAAAGGGTTTGGTGACCATTACTTGTTGCAAAGGGGAAAGGCTAGTAGCAAGGAACCATGCTGAGAATTATCTTCTAGAGAGGATAAAGTTTGTCAAAGTAAAGTGTAATTTTTGGAATTTTTCGTTTCCTGTTGTGTGGAGTCGGCCGATGGAGGATAGGGTTGTGCCTCCTGACATGGGGAAATTTTCACTCGTTAAGTTAAAGCTTCTTAGAAGGCTAGAAAGTGTTCCACCTTCTTGTTTTAGAGAGGTGTGCACTATCCAAATATTTTTGATAGAGGGCTCTCTATCAAAGCCCTAATGGTTGATATAAAGGTGATTTGGATATGTTTCTAGATGGCTTTCTGGCGAACGTGCCTTCTTGTGCAAAAGCTTGGTCCTTTGGCAAAGAGGGAAACGAATGGGTTGTTGGAATTCTTCTGGATAGTGAAAGTGAACCAGAGTATTTCTTTTTTGAATATATTGGTGCTTGTTCTCGCTCTTGGAAATATAGGAAAGTACACCTCAAGATAGGGTTGGTAAAGAATATGCTCTTATTGCTCTAAAGGGTTGTAGTGACGTGATTCCATCCGGCTCTGATCGCACTAAGGGGAAAAGAGATGGGTGGTTTCGAGTTTGTTCATTGTCTCTAGTTCGGTAAAGGAAAGAAGTTACCTACTCTTGGAACGCAGGTCGAAAAGGTGAATATATTTTTATTATGGTTTGTCATGGCCTTGAGGTGGAATAGATCTTTTTTGCTTATATATGTATTATGGTTCATCGAATCCTCCCTTGTTTTTATATGTGTTTCATAGGGGCGACGACTTCTCCTTTGTGGGTCGTTGGTGATGAATTGGGGGATCAAATTGTAGTGTTGGATATTCCACTCTTTTTGGCTAGTAGGGACTCTTAGGTTTGCAAGGGCTAGGAAAAATAGCACCCTCATGTGTTCTTATCGACGGGAACATGAGTTTGTCTTATCCCTTAGCTATAGCTACTGTGGCGATACCCCTGGTATACGCGATTCCCACTGCTCCTTATATGGGGATTTCCCCTAGTAACCAAAATACCTTGTAGGAGTGCTAGTGGATGTTGTAGAGGTGGCACGAGAAAGTGTTGCAAGGCGAATAAGGGCTTATAGCTCAAAGAGATACTCTTTGGGTGTCGAAGAAAAAATGATGGGAAAGAAGCCAATGGTTGATGATGGGATTACTGAAGTTTTTGCTAGTTTGAAATGTGATAATCCATCTATTTCGCTCGAACCTCGTAGCTCCTTTTACGTTGCTGCAGGTGGTGCTGCTGGAACACTGCTTCTGCCAACTTAAGTGCTAGCCTTCCTACCGTTTGTGTGTCTTTAGGTATTTTAAGTAATGTGCTATTGTTGGTTTGATTTTGGCAGTTTTTTTATGTAACACCCCATCCCCGAGTTAGCCGTAACCTGGTTCCGGAGCGTTACCAAAGCGGAAGCAAAGCGATAGATAGATTACTTGTCGAACAAGCAACCTTAAAACTACTTGACTTGATGCGCAAGTAACCTAAACTAAACCTTTCAAGTCATACAATTTAAGCAAACCAACATACATAGCATACTAATTTAGGTACCATTTTGTTTCATTTCATACTTATAACCTAAGTAACCATTATCATATTTCTATTCCAATCAAATCACATACAACATTCAAACAACAACTCAAATGTGGCATACTTCACATTAAGTTACTATTAAACATGTTACAACTTTCATCATTATTACAATTCCATGCACTTTATTCGAATAACTCTAGGTGATCACTAAACATGCTTTAACTGGCTTACTTGCATCTCAAGAAACTACTTATTCAACCAATTAACATGAACATTACAAAGCATCCAACTTACATCATATTACATCTTCATACATCCATTCGAACAACATGGAAGTCCCTAATTACATTTCAATTATTTCTTTACAATCAAGTCATCACATTTCATAGCATACTTGGTTAATACCTTGTTAATGCATGCTTAAACATACCTTAGCCTCAATCTTGTCATAGCCGAATCATGTCAATGGCCATAGAAACAATGCATGATCATACAACATTATTCTAACATTCAAATTAGACAAGATTCAACAAACATTAGATTTCCATCACATATTGCACATCATCTACTTCATATATACATATTATCAAGGTTCATATACATAGATTAAGTCATCCAAATAGGGTACATAATAGAACCATCAAAACATTACACAAACTAGTCTTAACAATCTATTCAAATCCATGATCAAGGCTACCTATTACAAGATCTAGTGCCACCAAACTAGGAGTATACAAAGTGTATGAAATCATACTTTCAAGCTTGCCTCAAGTGTTGCTTCAAACCCAAGATATCCTCTTGAAGTATCTTTAATCTGTTATGGGAAGAATGAAGAATAGAGTGGTAAGTACAAGTTATGTACTTAGTGAGGTAACACTAACTCTAGTCAATTTCAGAGCATACATGTCCAAGTTTACATGTAATCCAAGGAATCAAGACCATCATCATAAATCATGTACCATTCGAATTACAAGGAGGAAAACATATGCAATTTTCACATATCACTCATTCAATCATAGCAACATCGACCATATAATCATAACATACCATTCGAACACCTTGCTTAGAAGACAAGCAACATACATCATAATACTCATGTACCATTCGATCATCTTGCTTAGATGACAAGCAATCAGAAAACTCTAATCACCAATTAGGCATTCATACACAAAGCCATCATCTATACATTTCTTTCAAAGTAAGGAAGTTCATACAAGTTTCTTACAATACAAGCAATGTTCATTTGAATTATTAAGTCCTCTTACAACATCCTTGGTAAGTAGCTTACTAGATAATCAAATCTTAACAATATGCAACAAAGTGCCAATATGCACCGAAGTTCCAACATGCACCGTAGTGCCAATATGCACAGAAGTGCCAGTATGCACCGTAGTGCCAATATGCACCGTCGTGCCAATATGTATCGTCGTACCAATATACACCGTAGTGCCAATATGAGCTCAAGATTCTAAGGCATGCCCTTCTTTCTATCAAACTAGCTACCAAGGTTGTTGATTATTCATTTCATTTATGATTTGTACAATTCTTTATTCAACTCACCAATATGCCATTCAAAGGCCAAGCCCTTAGACTTATGGAGTCTTAACTCCCAATACAAAACTATCAATGCCATTCGAATAGCATGAATACAAAGTAGTATCCTTGTTCAATTCATTTCAATCAGCCATGTTTAACATTCACAAACACATGCATATGTATGCATTGTACTTACCTTGTTCTCCAAGCAAGCATGCCATTTCATACCTTAGGCATAAGCAATGCAACATGACACACATTTCATTACATTTGCTTAACACCCAAGTAACACATAGATCATGGCATCAAACAAGTTATCATACATGTCATTCTTCCTTTAATTAGCCAAATAGGTTTTAAGTCATGTTCATGGCAATAACATTGAATTAAACAATAACAAGGTTGGTTAGGACCTAGTCCCAACCCTAAGGATAGTTACACTCACAATACTCCTAGCAATTCAAGTGTCTTGAATCCAAATCCCTTTGCCTCTAGCTTTGGGATGTCCACTCCTATCCTCTTCTTCCCCAACTTGCTGTCCTTGATCTAGAAAGCATA
The DNA here is from genome assembly GCA_019671005.1 of Hibiscus mutabilis. Lineage (NCBI taxonomy): Eukaryota > Viridiplantae > Streptophyta > Magnoliopsida > Malvales > Malvaceae > Hibiscus > Hibiscus mutabilis. The sequence goes on from CM033730.1 coordinate 20,580,188, forward strand.
GCACATACACATTTCATCAAAACAAGCACAATATATCACACAATCATAGTAGCAATGTTACCATATTTGTACCTAACATTTAGCTACTGTTTTTATGCTTCCTTTTAAGCATTTCTTACTAGTTCATTTCCATATTGTTATTACTTCATTTTAAAGCATAATTGGACAGGTTACAATGCCCCAAAACTGTTTTGGAAACAGTTTGCTACTAGGTGCAAAAACAGTCTCAAACTGCCCAGGACACTGTTGTCTGGCAGTTTGCACACTGTCCCTTTAAATGGCCATATCTTTTAATCCGTACCCCAGAATTTCGATTTCTATACACCGTTGGAAAGCTAACAAAATTGTCTATAAGACCATAATAGACTTTGATTTTAGTTCTTGTCCAATTAATACAGTTTATTGTTCAAAGACACGGCATTTACACTGCCACTGTCCAGCAATTCCTATTTACATTTTCCAGCATAGGACCCAGTTTTCAATTCTGTTTTCACCTAATGAAAATAAACATTCCAAGGATCATGTTATTAAAATTTCATCCATGAATTTGATCTATACAATATTTGGTGAATTTTCAAAGTGACTGCCCAGAACAGAGCAATTCTGGGCAGATTGTACCTATTCATATTTTAATTCCTTAAATTCATTTTAACCAATGTTTTAGCCCTATAATTCATTTTATATGTCATCCTAAACATGTTGTCTCAATGTTAATTCATTATTCAAAGCAGTCAAAACAGAGTAAGTTGGTTACAATGCCTAATCTTGCATGTTTACTCAATTTCAATTCCACAAAACAGTTTCTATGTTACAAGACTATGTTCATACTTTTATCCTTCATTTCCAGCATTGTCTGCTAACAATTCAATTTTAACACCTTCTTTACAATATCTAATCATGATCATATTCAATTCATTAATTCCATAGCTCAATTTTAAGTTCTAATCATTCAATTCTCACTTCAACATCACATTTCAATTTTCCAGCAACCTAGCTTTGTTACACTATCTCAAACACATGATTTCCAGCATTGTACCTAGTTTTCATTCTTCAATTTGCATGATTATACAACCATTTAATCATCTAATCACATATTCAATAGCTAATTTCATCTAACATCGTCAAAACAGTCCAATTCAACAAATATAGTAGCCTATTCAATTGAATACAAGTAGAATCATACTTACTTTGCTTCTAGCTTAATTTCAATGAAATATCTCTACACGTGCAAGCTTAATTCCCTTCTTCAATGGCTGAATTTTTCAAGCTTTCTCTCACTTTCCTTTCTCTCTAATTTCGGCTGGTATAATGAAATGAAAGAGGTGATGACAATGTGGTTATCCACATTAGTGGATTTGTGAAGTTACTAAACCATCATTAATTTGTTATTAATCCTATAATTAGAAAATAAGAGAATCATAGAATTGATCATGCAAGCCTAATCTTTCTTACTTAATTCAAATTGTTCCTTTTTAATTTGATCAGTTATTTCATACATTCTTTCAATTAGACCCTTGACTATTCAATTTAGCTTAATTCTAAATTCAATTAAGCTATCAATTTATGCAATTTGGTTCCAACACTTCTAGGCTAGGACTTGGGGTGTTACAATTCTCCCCCCTTAAATTCAATTCGTCCTCAAATTTACCTAAATCGAATAGGTGAGGATATTGCTTCCTCATGACTTCTTCAGATTCCCAGGTAGCTTCGTCCACCTTATGATTTCTCCATAAGATCTTAACAAGGGGAACAATCTTGTTCCAAAGCTTTCTTACTTCCCGGTCAAGAATCTGAATAGGTTCTTCTTCGTAGGACAAATTGGTATTCAATTCAACTTCTTCCGGTTTAAGAATGTGTGAAGGATCAGATCGATACCTTCTGAGCATTGAAACATTGAAGACATTATGTATTCTATAAAATTCTCTAGGAATAGCTAATTGGTAGGCCACTGGACCAATTCTTTCAATAACTTCAAATGGTCTGATGTATCGGGGACTGAGTTTCCCTTTTCTTCCAAATCTGAGCACTTTCTTCCAAGGTGACCTTTAGGAAGACTTCGTCTCCAATAGCATATTGAATATATCTTCTTTTCAAATCAACATACGCTTTCTATCTATCGAAAGCTACCTTCAATTGATCGTGATTGATCTTGATTTGTTCTTCGGTTTCCCGAAGCAATTAAGGTCCTAATACTTTGTTTTTTTTCCAATTCAAACCAGCATAAGGGAGTTCTACATCTTCTACTATATAGAGCTTCAAATGGTGTCATTTGAATAGAAGATTGATAGCTATTGTTGTAGGCAAACTCTACAAGAGCTAGGGATTTCTCCCAATTCTTCCCGAAGTCAATAACACAAGCTCGTAGCATATCTTCTAACACTTGAATGATTCTTTCAGATTGGCCATCCAATTGAGGATGAAAGGCCATACTAAGATGTACTTTAGCTCCTAGAGCTTTCTGCAGAGAATTCCAGAATCGAGAAGCGAATCGAGGGTCACAATCGGGGATGATTGTTGTAGGTACACCGTCTAACCGAATCACTTCACTGATGTACAGCTCAGCAAGAGTTTCCAAACTCATGTTCATAGAAACAGGGATGAAGTGAGCAGATTTAGTGAATCTATTAATAATCACCCATACAACATCATTCTTTCTTGGAGTAGAAGGAAGAACGGTGACAAATTCCATAGTGATTCGATCCCACTTCCACTCGGGAAGTTCAATAGGTTGAAGCAATCCAAAGAGGGACTTGATGCTCGTTTTGACTCTTTGACATGTTAAGCACTTGGATACGAAGTCCGTAATTGTCGATTTCATGCCTAGCCACCAGTATAGTGGCTTTAGGTCCTTATACATCTTAATCAATCAAGGGTGGATCGAGAAAGAACTTCGATATGCTTCTTGCAACATTTCCCGTCTTAGTTCCTCGTTGTTAGGAACACAAACTCTATCCTTGAAATCGAGGAGTCCATTTGACTTTAGGGAGAATTCGGAGTTAGACTCGAAGCAAGCTAAGATATGATCTTCTCAAGATGCGGATCAACTTGTTGAAGTTCTTTGATCCTCGAGACGAAATCGGATTGAACTTGAAGTTCAAACAAAAATTTCCAGCCCTTGGATAGTCAGAAATGAGCATTGATAGCCGTATTAGCTACGAAAGAATTAACAAGGTCATTAAGATGATTTTCAATAGATTTCTTGCAATGCAAGGCACTATTCTAATTGTTTCTTGTATCATAAGGCATTGTTTGATTTCTTTCTTACAAGCTAAGAAAGACTCAATTTCAATTATTACAAGTATTTTAAGCACAATTCTTATTCAAATGGGTTACTTGTATTTCAAGGAATGTTCGAATAGTAACTTGTAGCTTAAGGAAACTCTAAATTCATTGTTTGCAAAGCAAGAGAAGACATGTTTCAAATGAATTTAATTAGAATTCCAGATTTAGGAGTTACTCGAGTATGGTTTGCGACTAAGGGCATCAGCAACTATGTTTGCTTTCCTAAATAGTAATCGATAACTAAGTCGTAATCTTTAAGTAATTCGAGCCATCTCCTTTGCCTCAGATTCAATTCCTTCTGAGTTAGGAGGTATTTGAGACTTTTTTTATCGGTAAATAGATTGCATTTCTCTATGTATAGATTGTGTCTCCATATCTTGAGAGCAAACATGATAGCTGCTAGTTCCAGATCATGTGTTGGATAATTAGACTCGTATGGCTTCAATTTCCTTGAAGCATAAGCAATTACTTTCCCATCTTGCATCAGGACACAACCGAGTCCTAGATGAGAAGCATCACTATAAACAATGAATTATTTGCCCGATTCTGGTTGGATGAGTACCGGGGCATGAGTTAGAGCTTGATTAAGTTGGTCAAAGCTTCGTCGTTGGCTCTCTGACCAAACGAAAGGCATATCTTTGCGAGTAAGCTTAGTAAGACTTGCGGTAATAGAGGAAAAGGCTTTAACAAATCTTCTGTAATACCCGACTAAACCGAGAAAGCTTCGGACCTCGCTTACATTCTTCGGAGGTCTCCAATTTAGAATAGACTGAATCTTGCTTGGATTAACTTTGATTCCTTCAGCCGAGATAACATGGCCAAGGAAAGAAACTTATGGTAACCAGAATTCACATTTGGAGAACTTGGCATACAATTGATGTTCTCGGAGTGTTTGCAAGACAATTCAGAGGTGTTCAACATGTTCTTCCTTATTCTGAGAGTACACCAAAATGTCGTCGATGAATACGACCACGAACTTGTCAAGATAGGGCTTGAATACCTGATTCATGAGATCCATAAAAGCAGCCAAGATTCGTTAACATGAATGGCATTACGAGGAATTCGAAGTGTCCATATCGAGTACGAAAGGTTGTCTTGGGTACGTCTTGTTCTTTCACTTTCATCTAATAGTACCCCGATCGAAGATCGATCTTAGAGAATATGGCAGCATCCCTAAGTTGATTGAAAAGATCTTTAATTCTGGGCAGGGGATACCGATTCTTGATAGTGAGCTTGTTTAACTGACGATAGTCAATACAAAGCCGCATAGTCCCGTCTTTCTTCTTTACAAACAAAATCGGTGCACCCCAAGGAGAAGTGCTAGGCCGTATGAAACCTTTATCTTGAAACTCCTGAAGTTGCTTCTTTAATTCTTTCAACTCAATTGGTGTCATTCTATAGGGTGCAATGGACACCGAAGCTGTCCCAGACTAAACTTCAATCTCGAACTATACTTCTCGGGTCGCAGGGACACCAGAGAGTTCCTTGGGAAAAACATCAGTGAATTCAGAAACAACAGGCATGCTAGGAAAATCGAATTCAATTTCATCTTGGAGAATCATCTTAGCAAATATTGAAGTTGGTTTCTTGTCTATTAAGAGAATGGATTCTTTCCCTAAACCTCAGAGATACAATCTCCTATTTTGGCAATCTACCCAAGCCTCGTGTTTACTTAACCAATCTAACCCCAAAATCAAGTCAAATTCATAATATGGTAAGACATAAAGATAAATGGGAAAGGGTAAGTTTTGAATGGTCAAGGGAGCTTGCTTGTGACACAAGTTAATAGGTGTTTTTCCCTAATGGATTCAAAACTACAATATTTGATTCAATAATTTCGGTTTCAAATTTAACTCGTTAATCAAAGCATGACAAACAAATGAATGGGTAGACCCCGAATCAATTAAAGCAAAAGCGAGACTAGAATTTAACTCAACGGTACCTACGATAACATCATGAGCTTCTTCATCGTCTTTACAACGAATGTGGTATATACGAGCAGGGGCTCAAGATTCCTGATGAGTCTGAGCATTCGAATAGGGGCCGTTCTATTTCCCCTGATTCTCGGACTGAGCTTGTTTGGGTGCTTTGTTTCGGTTAGGAGGAACTGAGCTAGCAATTGCAGAAGTTCGATTCGAAGCCTTGTTGGAATTCTAGGGAAAATCCTGAATATAATGATTAAAGGCTCCACATAAAAAGCATAAATTATGTTGAACTGCCTTTGACCGGTATGATGTTTTTTGTGAGAACTTGCAAAGAGGGTATTGAGTAGTTTTAGCCTGATTTCCCGTGCTATCAACAAAAACAATAGGGGCTGAAGTCTTTATAACCGTTTGAGGTTTCAGAATGTAACTACTCTTCTGATTAGGGGTACAGTTTGAAGAGTGTCCTTTGGAATGTTTAGACTTCTTTGATTGCCAGTGTGGCTTATCATCGTTCTTGGGTCATTTGTCTTTCTAAGAGTGTCTGTTCTTGCATCTTTCTGAGGATTTCATATTCGCCTCAATAGCAATGACCCGGTTTACTAAATTTTGGAAGACGGTAATACCCAAAGCAATGAATATCAGGCTTAATTCATCATTTAACCCGTCGATGAACATTCGGCATTTGTCGGCCTCGATTTTGATATATTCAGAACCATACTTGCAATACTTGCAAAAGTCGCTCACGTATTGCTTGATAGGTTGGCCAGCTTGTTTAAGATACATGAATCATTTTCGGTGCTCGGCTAGATATTGTTCGCTGATATACTTCTTCTTAAACTTGTCAATGAAGAACTTCTAAGTAATAGACTCTGCAGGAGCAGTCAGAGTAGTGGTTTTCCACCAACTTAGTGCTTCGTCTGCCAACAGAGCGATGGCACACTCGAGTTTATGCTCATTAGGACATGGCAATTGTTTCGTCAAAATGTGGGTAGTGGCCTCTAACCAGTACTCGGCTACTTCTGGATTAGCATCATCGGTGCCAGTAAAGGTATATGCCCGATGCTAAGCTAGCTTATCAATAGAGGCTTGATTTGCACGAAGAATGATGAAGAGCAATAGGGTCATCTTGTTTTAGGGCAGTTACGAGATGATTGAACATCTCTTTCATACTTGTAAGACATTCTTGCTGCACATGATTGATAGCAGGAGCTTCCTGTTGAGCAGCAGCTTGAGCTCGATGTTGAGCTTGATGTTAAGGAGGATTCTGTTCCATCCTCACACTATCTCCTTCGTTCGAGGAGCCTACGGGACTTTCATTTTCTCGACCCAATCTTGTTTTTGGCATTCTAGTTCAATCAGAACAAATAGAGTCTTAGATACCACATTTACAAATTTAAGCAACAACTCAAGCTTATATCAAGTCTCCTAGGTGGCACAATATCCTATATGATGCAAATGAGCTTATAGAATCAACCAAAAAGCTTTGATTACCAATAAATGTAACACCCCATCCCCGGGTTAGCCGCGTAACCTGTTACGGAGCGTTACCAAGCGAAAGCAAAGTGATAGATAGATAGATTACTTGTCAAACAAGTAACCTCGAAACTACTTGACTTGATGCGCAAGTAACCTAAACTAAACCTTTCAAGTCATACAATTTAAGCAAACCAACATACATAGCATACTAATTTATGTACCATTTTGTTTCATTTCATACTTATAACCCAAGTAACCATTATCATATTTCTATTCCAATCAAATCACATACAACATATCACTCATTCAATCATAGCAACATCCACCATATAATCATAACATACCATTCGAACACCTTCCTTAGAAGACAAGCAACATACATCATAATACTCATGTACCATTCGATCATCTTGCTTAGGTGACAAGCAATCAGAAAACTCTAATCACCAATTAGGCATTCATACACAAAGCCATCATCTATACATTTCTTTCAAAGTAAGGATGTTCATACAAGTTTCTTACAATACAAGCAATGTTCATTTGAATTATTAAGTCCTCTTACAACATCCTTGGTAAGTAGCTTACTAGATAATCAAATCTTAACAATATGCAACAATATGCCAATAAAGTGCCAATATGCACCGAAGTGCCAATATGCATCGTAGTGCCAATAAGCACCATAGTGCCAATATGCACCGCCGTGCCAATATGTATCGTCATACCAATATGCACCGTAGTGCCAATATGAGCTCAAGATTCTAAGGCATGCCCTCCTATCTATCAAACTAGCTACCAAGGTTGTTGATTATCCATTTCATTTAAGATTTGTACAATTCTTTATTCAATTCAACAATATGCCATTCAAAGGCCAAGCCCTTAGGCTTATGTAGTCTTAACTCCCAATACAAAACTATCAATGCCATTCGAATAGCATGAATACAAAGTAGTATCCTTGTTCAATTCATTTCAATCAGCCATGTTTAACATTCACAAACACATGCATATGTATGCATTGTACTTACCTTATTCTCCAAGAAAGCATGTCATTTCATACCTTAGGCATAAGCAATGCAACATGACACACATTTCATTACATTTGCTTAACACCCAAGTAACACATAGATCATGGCATCAAACAAGTTATCATACATGTCATTCTTCCTTTAATTAGCCAAATAGGTTTTAAGTCATGTTACATGGCAATAACATTGAATTAAACAATAACAAGGTTGGTTAGGACCTAGTCCCAACCCTAAGGATAGTTACACTCACAATACTCCTAGCAATTCAAGTGTCTTGAATCCAAATCCCTTTGCCTCTAGCTTTGGGATGTCCACTCCTATCCTCTTCTTCCCCAACTTGCTGTCCTTGATCTAGAAAGCATAGCACATACACATTTCATCAAAACAAGCACAATATATCACACAATCATAGTAGCAATGTTACCATATTTGTACCTAACATTTAGCTACTGTTTTTATGCTTCCTTTTAAGCATTTCTTACTAGTTCATTTCCATATTGTTATTACTTCATTTTAAAGCATAATTGGACAGGTTACAATGCCCCAAAACTGTTTTGGAAACAGTTTGCTACTAGGTGCAAAAACAGTCTCAAACTGCCCAGGACACTGTTGTCTGGCAGTTTGCACACTGTCCCTTTAAATGGCCATATCTTTTAATCCGTACCCCAGAATTTCGATTTCTATACACCGTTGGAAAGCTAACAAAATTGTCTATAAGACCATAATAGACTTTGATTTTAGTTCTTGTCCAATTAATACAGTTTATTGTTCAAAGACACGGCATTTACACTGCCACTGTCCAGCAATTCCTATTTACATTTTCCAGCATAGGACCCAGTTTTCAATTCTGTTTTCACCTAATGAAAATAAACATTCCAAGGATCATGTTATTAAAATTTCATCCATGAATTTGATCTATACAATATTTGGTGAATTTTCAAAGTGACTGCCCAGAACAGAGCAATTCTGGGCAGATTGTACCTATTCATATTTTAATTCCTTAAATTCATTTTAACCAATGTTTTAGCCCTATAATTCATTTTATATGTCATCCTAAACATGTTGTCTCAATGTTAATTCATTATTCAAAGCAGTCAAAACAGAGTAAGTTGGTTACAATGCCTAATCTTGCATGTTTACTCAATTTCAATTCCACAAAACAGTTTCTATGTTACAAGACTATGTTCATACTTTTATCCTTCATTTCCAGCATTGTCTGCTAACAATTCAATTTTAACACCTTCTTTACAATATCTAATCATGATCATATTCAATTCATTAATTCCATAGCTCAATTTTAAGTTCTAATCATTCAATTCTCACTTCAACATCACATTTCAATTTTCCAGCAACCTAGCTTTGTTACACTATCTCAAACACATGATTTCCAGCATTGTACCTAGTTTTCATTCTTCAATTTGCATGATTATACAACCATTTAATCATCTAATCACATATTCAATAGCTAATTTCATCTAACATCGTCAAAACAGTCCAATTCAACAAATATAGTAGCCTATTCAATTGAATACAAGTAGAATCATACTTACTTTGCTTCTAGCTTAATTTCAATGAAATATCTCTACACGTGCAAGCTTAATTCCCTTCTTCAATGGCTGAATTTTTCAAGCTTTCTCTCACTTTCCTTTCTCTCTAATTTCGGGCTGGTATAATGAAATGAAAGAGGTGATGACAATGTGGTTATCCACATTAGTGGATTTGTGAAGTTACTAAACCATCATTAATTTGTTATTAATCCTATAATTAGAAAATAAGAGAATCATAGAATTGATCATGCAAGCCTAATCTTTCTTACTTAATTCAAATTGTTCTTTTTAATTTGATCACTTATTTCATACATTCTTTCAATTAGACCCTTGACTATTCAATTTAGCTTAATTCTAAATTCAATTAAGCTATCAATTTATGCAATTTGGTTCCAACACTTCTAGGCTAGGACTTGGGGTGTTACAATTCTCCCCTTAAATTCAATTCGTCCTCAAATTTACCTAAATCGAATAGGTGAGGATATTGCTTCCTCATGACTTCTTGATTCCCGGGTAGCTTCGTCCACCTTATGATTTCTCCATAAGATCTTAACAAGGGGAACAATCTTGTTCCAAAGCTTTCTTACTTCGGTCAAGAATCTGAATAGGTTCTTCTTCGTAGGACAAATTGGTATTCAATTCAACTTCTTCCGGTTTAAGAATGTGTGAAGGATCAGATCGATACCTTCTGAGCATTGAAACATTGAAGACATTATGTATTCTATAAAATTCTCTAGGAATAGCTAATTGGTAGGCCACTGGACCAATTCTTTCAATAACTTCAAATGGTCGATGTATCGGGAATTTGAGTTTCCCTTTTCTTCCAAATCGAGCACTTTCTTCCAAGGTGACCTTTAGGAAGACTTCGTCTCCAATAGCATATTGAATATATCTTCTTTTCAAATCAACATACGCTTTCTATCTATCGAAAGCTACCTTCAATTGATCGTGATTGATCTTGATTTGTTCTTCGGTTTCCCGAAGCAATTAAGGTCCTAATACTTTGTTTTTTTTCCAATTCAAACCAGCATAAGGGAGTTCTACATCTTCTACTATATAGAGCTTCAAATGGTGTCATTTGAATAGAAGATTGATAGCTATTGTTGTAGGCAAACTCTACAAGAGCTAGGGATTTCTCCCAATTCTTCCCGAAGTCAATAACACAAGCTCGTAGCATATCTTCTAACACTTGAATGATTCTTTCAGATTGGCCATCCAATTGAGGATGAAAGGCCATACTAAGATGTACTTTAGCTCCTAGAGCTTTCTGCAGAGAATTCCAGAATCGAGAAGCGAATCGAGGGTCACAATCGGGGATGATTGTTGTAGGTACACCGTCTAACCGAATCACTTCACTGATGTACAGCTCAGCAAGAGTTTCCAAACTCATGTTCATAGAAACAGGGATGAAGTGAGCAGATTTAGTGAATCTATTAATAATCACCCATACAACATCATTCTTTCTTGGAGTAGAAGGAAGAACGGTGACAAATTCCATAGTGATTCGATCCCACTTCCACTGGGGAAGTTCAATAGGTTGAAGCAATCCAGTAGGGACTTGATGCTCAGTTTTGACTCTTTGACATGTTAAGCACTTGGATACGAAGTCCGTAATTGTCGATTTCATGCCTAGCCACCAGTATAGTGGCTTTAGGTCCTTATACATCTTAATCAATCAAGGGTGGATCGAGAAAGAACTTCGATATGCTTCTTGCAACATTTCCCGTCTTAGTTCCTCGTTGTTAGGAACACAAACTCTATCCTTGAAATCGAGGAGTCCATTTGACTTTAGGGAGAATTCGGAGTTAGACTCAGAAGCAAGCTAAGATATGATCTTCTGAAGATCTGGATCAACTTGTTGAAGTTCTTTGATCCTCGAGACGAAATCGGATTGAACTTGAAGTTCAAACAAAAATTTCCAGCCCTTGGATAGTCAGAAATGAGCATTGATAGCCGTATTAGCTACGAAAGAATTAACAAGGTCATTAAGATGATTTTCAATAGATTTCTTGCAATGCAAGGCACTATTCTAATTGTTTCTTGTATCGCAAGGCATTGTTTGATTTCTTTCTTACAAGCTAAGAAAGACTCAATTTCAATTATTACAAGTATTTTAAGCACAATTCTTATTCAAATGGGTTACTTGTATTTCAAGGAATGTTCGAATAGTAACTTGTAGCTTAAGGAAACTCTAAATTCATTGTTTGCAAAGCAAGAGAAGACATGTTTCAAATGAATTTAATTAGAATTCCAGATTTAGGAGTTACTCGAGTATGGTTTGCGACTAAGGGCATCAGCAACTATGTTTGCTTTCCCTAAATAGTAATCGATAACTAAGTCGTAATCTTTAAGTAATTCGAGCCATCTCCTTTGCCTCAGATTCAATTCCTTCTGAGTTAGGAGGTATTTGAGACTTTTTTTATCGGTAAATAGATTGCATTTCTCTATGTATAGATTGTGTCTCCATATCTTGAGAGCAAACATGATAGCTGCTAGTTCCAGATCATGTGTTGGATAATTAGACTCGTATGGCTTCAATTTCCTTGAAGCATAAGCAATTACTTTCCCATCTTGCATCAGGACACAACCGAGTCCTAGATGAGAAGCATCACTATAAACAATGAATTATTTGCCCGATTCTGGTTGGATGAGTACCGGGGCATGAGTTAGAGCTTGATTAAGTTGGTCAAAGCTTCGTCGTTGGCTCTCTGACCAAACGAAAGGCATATCTTTGCGAGTAAGCTTAGTAAGACTTGCGGTAATAGAGGAAAAGGCTTTAACAAATCTTCTGTAATACCCGACTAAACCGAGAAAGCTTCGGACCTCGCTTACATTCTTCGGAGGTCTCCAATTTAGAATAGACTGAATCTTGCTTGGATTAACTTTGATTCCTTCAGCCGAGATAACATGGCCAAGGAAAGAAACTTATGGTAACCAGAATTCACATTTGGAGAACTTGGCATACAATTGATGTTCTCGGAGTGTTTGCAAGACAATTCAGAGGTGTTCAACATGTTCTTCCTTATTCTGAGAGTACACCAAAATGTCGTCGATGAATACGACCACGAACTTGTCAAGATAGGGCTTGAATACCTGATTCATGAGATCCATAAAAGCAGCCGAAGATTCGTTAACATGAATGGCATTACGAGGAATTCGAAGTGTCCATATCGAGTACGAAAGGTTGTCTTGGGTACGTCTTGTTCTTTCACTTTCATCTAATAGTACCCCGATCGAAGATCGATCTTAGAGAATATGGCAGCATCCCTAAGTTGATTGAAAAGATCTTTAATTCTGGGCAGGGGATACCGATTCTTGATAGTGAGCTTGTTTAACTGACGATAGTCAATACAAAGCCGCATAGTCCCGTCTTTCTTCTTTACAAACAAAATCGGTGCACCCCAAGGAGAAGTGCTAGGCCGTATGAAACCTTTATCTTGAAACTCCTGAAGTTGCTTCTTTAATTCTTTCAACTCAATTGGTGTCATTCTATAGGGTGCAATGGACACCAAGCTGTCCTGACTAAACTTCAATCTCGAACTATACTTCTCGGTCGCAGAGGACACCAGAGAGTTCCTTGGGAAAAACATCAGTGAATTCAGAAACAACAGGCATGCTAGGAAAATCGAATTCAATTTCATCTTGGAGAATCATCTTAGCAAATATTGAAGTTGGTTTCTTGTCTATTAAGAGAATGGATTCTTTCCCTAAACCTCAGAGATACAATCTCCTATTTTGGCAATCTACCCAAGCCTCGTGTTTACTTAACCAATCTAACCCCAAAATCAAGTCAAATTCATAATATGGTAAGACATAAAGATAAATGGGAAAGGGTAAGTTTTGAATGGTCAAGGGAGCTTGCTTGTGACACAAGTTAATAGGTGTTTTTCCCCTAATGGATTCAAAACTACAATATTTGATTCAATAATTTCGGGTTTCAAATTTAACTCGTTAATCAAAGCATGACAAACAAATGAATGGGTAGACCCCGAATCAATTAAAGCAAAAGCGAGACTAGAATTTAACTCAACGGTACCTACGATAACATCATGAGCTTCTTCATCGTCTTTACAACGAATGTGGTATATACGAGCAGGGGCTCAAGATTCCTGATGAGTCTGAGCATTCGAATAGGGGCCGTTCTATTTCCCCTGATTCTCGGACTGAGCTTGTTTGGGTGCTTTGTTTCGGTTAGGAGGAACTGAGCTAGCAATTGCAGAAGTTCGATTCGAAGCCTTGTTGGAATTCTAGGGAAAATCCTGAATATAATGATTAAAGGCTCCACATAAAAAGCATAAATTATGTTGAACTCTGCACTGGCCAGTATGATGTTTTTGACAGAACTTGCAAAGAGGGTATTGAGTAGTTTTAGCCTGATTTCCCGTGCTATCAACAAAAACAATAGGGGCTGAAGTCTTTATAACCGTTTGAGGTTTCAGAATGTAACTACTCTTCTGATTAGGGGTACAGTTTGAAGAGTGTCCTTTGGAATGTTTAGACTTCTTTGATTGCCAGTGTGGCTTATCATCGTTCTTGGGTCATTTGTCTTTCTAAGAGTGTCTGTTCTTGCATCTTTCTGAGGATTTCATATTCGCCTCAATAGCAATGACCCGGTTTACTAAATTTTGGAAGACGGTAATACCCAAAGCAATGAATATCAGGCTTAATTCATCATTTAACCCGTCGATGAACATTCGGCATTTGTCGGCCTCGATTTTGATATATTCAGAACCATACTTGCAATACTTGCAAAAGTCGCTCACGTATTGCTTGATAGGTTGGCCAGCTTGTTTAAGATACATGAATCATTTTCGGTGCTCGGCTAGATATTGTTCGCTGATATACTTCTTCTTAAACTTGTCAATGAAGAACTTCTAAGTAATAGACTCTGCAGGAGCAGTCAGAGTAGTGGTTTTCCACCAACTTAGTGCTTCGTCTGCCAACAGAGCGATGGCACACTCGAGTTTATGCTCATTAGGACATGGCAATTGTTTCGTCAAAATGTGGGTAGTGGCCTCTAACCAGTACTCGGCTACTTCTGGATTAGCATCATCGGTGCCAGTAAAGGTATATGCCCGATGCTAAGCTAGCTTATCAATAGAGGCTTGATTTGGCACAGTAACAGTAAGAGCAATAGGGTCATCTTGTTTTAGGGCAGTTACGAGATGATTGAACATCTCTTTCATACTTGTAAGACATTCTTGCTGCACATGATTGATAGCAGGAGCTTCCTGTTGAGCAGCAGCTTGAGCTCGATGTTGAGCTTGATGTTAAGGAGGATTCTGTTCCATCCTCACACTATCTCCTTCGTTCGAGGAGCCTACGGGACTTTCATTTTCTCGACCCAATCTTGTTTTTGGCATTCTAGTTCAATCAGAACAAATAGAGTCTTAGATACCACATTTACAAATTTAAGCAACAACTCAAGCTTATATCAAGTCTCCTAGGTGGCACAATATCCTATATGATGCAAATGAGCTTATAGAATCAACCAAAAAGCTTTGATTACCAATAAATGTAACACCCCATCCCCGGGTTAGCCGTAACCCGGTTCTGGAGCGTTACCAAAGCGAAAGCAAAGTGATAGATAGATAGATTACTTGTCAAACAAGTAACCTCGAAACTACTTGACTTGATGCGCAAGTAACCTAAACTAAACCTTTCAAGTCATACAATTTAAGCAAACCAACATACATAGCATACTAATTTATGTACCATTTTGTTTCATTTCATACTTATAACCCAAGTAACCATTATCATATTTCTATTCCAATCAAATCACATACAACATATCACTCATTCAATCATAGCAACATCCACCATATAATCGTAGCATACCATTCGAACACCTTCCTTAGAAGACAAGCAACATACATCATAATACTCATGTACCATTCGATCATCTTGCTTAGGTGACAAGCAATCAGAAAACTCTAATCACCAATTAGGCATTCATACACAAAGCCATCATCTATACATTTCTTTCAAAGTAAGGATGTTCATACAAGTTTCTTACAATACAAGCAATGTTCATTTGAATTATTAAGTCCTCTTACAACATCCTTGGTAAGTAGCTTACTAGATAATCAAATCTTAACAATATGCACCAAAGTGCCAATATGCACCGAAGTGCCAATATGCATCGTAGTGCCAATAAGCACCATAGTGCCAATATGCACCGCCGTGCCAATATGTGTCGTCATACCAATATGCACCGTAGTGCCAATATGAGCTCAAGATTCTAAGGCATGCCCTCCTATCTATTAAACTAGCTACCAAGGTTGTTGATTATCCATTTCATTTAAGATTTGTACAATTCTTTATTCAATTCAACAATATGCCATTCAAAGGCCAAGCCCTTAGGCTTATGTAGTCTTAACTCCCAATACAAAACTATCAATGCCATTCGAATAGCATGAATACAAAGTAGTATCCTTATTCAATTCATTTCAATCAGCCATGTATTACATTCACAAACACATGCATATGTATGCATTGTGCGTACCTTATTCTCCAAGAAAACATGTCATTTCATACCTTAGGCATAAGCAATGCAACATGACACACATTCATTACATTTGCTTAACACCCAAGTAACACATAGATCATGGCATCAAACAAGTTAGCATACATGTCATTATTCCCTTAATTAGCCAAATAGGTTTTAAGTCATGTTACATGGCAATAACATTGAATTAAACAATAACAAGGTTGGTTAGGACCTAGTCCCAACCCTAAGGATAGTTACACTCACAATACTCCTAGCAATTCAAGTGTCTTGAATCCAAATCCCTTTGCCTCTAGCTTTGGGATGTCTACTCCTATCCTCTTCTTCCCCAACTTGTTGTCCTTGATCTAGCAAGCATAGCACATACACATTTCATCAAAACAAGTACAATATATCACACAATCATAGTAGCAATGTTACCATATTTGTACCTAACATTTAGCTACTATTTTTATGCTTCCTTTTAAGCATTTCTTGCTAGTTCATTTCCATATTGTTATTACTTCATTTTAAAGCATAATTGGACTGGTTACAATGTCCCAAAACTGTTTTGGAGACAGTTTTCTACTAGGTGCAAAAACAATCCCAAACTGCCCAGGACACTGCTGCCTGGCAGTTTGCACACTGTCCCTTTAAATGGCCATATCCTTTAATTCGTTCGTAGGAATTTCGATTGCTATACACCGTTGGAAAGATAACAAAATTTTATATAAGACCATAATAGACTTGCATTTTAGTTCTTAGCCAATTAATACAGTTTATTGTTCAAAGACAATGCATTTACACTGCATAGACAGTTTGCACTGTCCAGCAATTACTATTTATAGTTTCCAGCATAGTAACCAGTTTTAAGTTCTGTTTTCACCTAATGAAAATAGACATTATAAGGATCATGTCATTAAAATTTCATCCCAGAATTTGATCTATACAATTTTTGGTGAATTTTCAAAGTGACTGCCCAGAACAGAGCAATTCTGGGCAGATTGTACCTATTCACATTTTAATTCCTTAAATTCATTTTGACCAATATTTTGGCCCTATAATTCATTTCATATGTCATCCTAAACATGTTGATTCAATTTTAATTCATTATTCAAAGTAGCCAAAATAGAGTAAGTTGGTTACAATGCTTAATCTTGCATGTTTACTCCATTTCAATTCCACAAAACAGTTTCTATGTTACAAGACTATGTTCATACTTTTATCCTTCATTTCCTGCATTGTTTGCAAACAATTCAATTTGTTTAACACCTTCTTCAAAATATCTAATCATGATCATAATCAATTCATTAATTCCATAGCTCAATTTTAAGTTCTAATCATTCAATTCTCACTTCAACATCACATTTCAATTTTCCAGCAACCTAGCTTTGTTACACTATCTCAAACACATGATTTCCATCATTGTACCTAGTTTTCATTCATCAATTTGCATGATTCTACAACCACTTAATCATCTAATCACATATTCAATAGCTAATTTCATCTAACATCATCAAAACAGTCAAATTCAACAAATATAGTTGCCTATTCAATTGAACACAAGTAGAATCATACTTACTTTGCTTCTAGCTTAATTTCAATGAAAAATCTCTACACATGCAAGATTAATTCCCTTCTTCAATGGCTGAATTTTTCAAGCTTTCTCTCACTTTCCTTTCTCTCTAATTTCGGCTGGTATAATGAAATGAAAGAGATGATGACAATGTGGTTATCCACATTAGTGGATTTGTGAAGTTACTAAACTATCCTTAATTTGTTATTAATCCTATAATTAGTCAAGGGAAAATAAGAGAATCATAGAATTGATCATGCAAGCCTAATCTTTCTTACTTAATTCAAATTGGTCCTTTTTAATTTGATCACTTATTTCATACATTCTTTCAATTAGACCCTTGACTATTCAATTTAGCTTAATTCTAAATTCAATTAAGCTATCAATTTATGCAATTTGGTTCCAATACTTCTAGGCTAGGATTTGGGGTGTTACATGTTATTCAACTTGTGACAAATCTTTGTTTGTTGGGTTTATTTTCAGATATAACTGCTATGGATTCTATTATTGTTTATTGTTCTACCAAAGATATAGCCCTTAGGGTTGCACTTATTGAGCCTACACCTGTTTTAGGTGTTGCGATGACTCTTGTGATGCCTTTCTCCGCCAATGTTTCTCTATACAAATGCGGCAAAGCCCTCGCTCTTTGGAGGGGGTTGTCAAAAATTGAGAATTAGATCCACCTTGAATTTGCTGCTAGAAGATTGTTTGAGCTGTATTTGAATAGTCGTGGCACTTCTGCACCTTGTTCTAGTATTAGGAGGACTGTTGAGGGGTGTTGGGGTCTCCTTCTAGAACTACATTGTGTTCAACATAACATGGAAAGGAATGCAAAAGTTCTTCTTGAGGAAAATGCTAAGTTGTGCTCGTAGGTGGAAGGTTACACTTCTCTAGTTGAAGAGAATGCGAGGTTGCGCTTACAGGTGGAAAAGTATGTTGCACGGTAGAAAGAGTTACAGGAAAAGCATAAGGTGAATATTTGGGCGTGGGTGGGGGACTTGCACATAAAGCATACAGAGGAGATTGTTGGGAGAAAGAAGAAGACTGATCGTGCTTTTAGGATTAAGGATAAGCTGCTTGAGGCCACAGAAGAAAGTTTTAAGACTGATATTCGAGGTCTTAAAGAAAAGCTGGAGCAAGCGGAGATAGCGACATATATGAGCTTTGCAAATTTCACTAGGAATTTGAAAAAGCTTAAAAAATCACCACCATTCTTAACTTTCATTTGTCGTGAGGCTCTTTTGATGTTAAGGGTGTGGATTTTGGCACCCTTTGCGAAGTAGCTGCGGATTTTGATGTAAGAAATCCTTGTGGGCCTTCTTGGGAAAACTTTGTTGCGAAGTATAGGAACATTGCGGCCTCTTCCACCTTTGATTCGAATATGACATCTTCCCTGAACGCTTACGGCGGTGCTGTGGATGGGTGAGATGGTGACGGTGCTTTGGGTGATTGCAGTAGAGGTGTATAAATGTTTTGTTGTTTCCTTGTTTGCTTTCGTGTTATAGAGAAAAAACATATTTTGCGGGGGAGGGAGGGTTGTTTTGGTTACTTTACTATTTTTACCCAGGTTGGAGTGTATTCTGATGTTATTTTCTTATGGCAAACGATATATCTGGAATGGATTTGTGATGAACCTAAAAAAGTCTCATTGTCTTGCTTCTTTATCTCTTCATGGGATCTAAATTTCATACTATAACTTGAATCATAAGAAGGACTAAAATGACTTGAATAATCTAGAGTTGCTTATGCGCATCTTGTAATATGTTATTTTGTACCCTCTTAATTAGCTTTGTAAGTTAGTGAAGCTATGTGGTATAAAGTTGTTTGATTTGGCGTGAGCGATTTTACCATTATTGCGACTTAATTTGGCTTATTAGGGACTTCCCATCTTTTATTTGTGATAATATTTTCGATTATCGGTTGTGTTGACACAGCGAACTAATTCTTGCTGCTTGGGTGGCCTCGGTTATACTACTAGCGTTCCTATAATTCTATGTGTAATAATATTTTCCTTAGACCAGAAAGAATAAAATTGTCCTATTTATTGGCATGCTCTTTTGAATACTGGCGAGTGTGAAGGGGTTTGATATGGATCTAGAGGATTGATATTGCGGACTATTACGTAGGATAAGACAGATGCTTGTAACTTTAAAAAGGTGGATACTATGTGTGGCTCTTCTTTTATTCCTTATTAGCTTATTTGAAGGTGATTTAGACATTTTAGGGCGATATGTGATGAAAGAGAAAATATCTGATTGACAGTGACAAGTACATGCACCTCTTCGTGCAGTTATTGATTGGAATTTTGGAAGTTGTGTGATTTTAGTTATTTACTTGAGATTTTGGGGTCTGGGAATTAAATGTTGGTATCGGTGGCCCTCCATATATGAAACATTGTCGATTGGTATGCCTATTGTCTACTATAAATATGGTGTCTTTTGGTATGTATCTTCATGATCTAACTTACGAGAGGTTTACTCTTTTTTCATGCAGTTTTGTATTTATAATTTTTCTTGTGTCGTTTTGAGAGGAGGAAAAGAAAATATTTTGGTGGAGAAAAGTGGTTTTTAGAAACCACATTTGATAGATCCTAGAAGAGTGCTAGTGTTGCAGTTTGGGTTATTTGTATCACCAGACAAAAGTATTCACAAGGCTATGATTAGCCGTTTGTAGTAAAGAGTATCAACAGGTAATGTATTTAGGAAATCTTGAGTGCAAGATTCTCTGAATACTATTGTCTATTGGTGTTTACTACTATAGTAAGGGGAGGCGGTCGAGTCAGCATATTGCTGAAGATGTTGATTTGTGTTGGAATTTGACGATTCTCCCATTGGTGCAGAGCTGAAGTTTTTAGATTCAAAAATGGAATAGACTTTTTCATCTCGATGTGTTCTGTTTGCTACATTAAAAAGCCTACTCTCGTAATATGTTGTAAATGAGTTTTCTCATTCCCCTTGATTATCAAGGCAGTTGTTCATTCATCAGTTGTGGTGTTGGGTACTGTGGCGATAAACAAATGCAGCTCAAGCCAAAGATTTGGAGTAATAAAACTCTTCTTGTAAAGTTAGGTGTTTCGGACTATTTATAAGAAGGCTTTGATAGTTAAGATTTAAAGGAAGGATGTAGATTGTGGGATTTTTGTGCATTTACGGTTTTGTGTTGTACTGCCATGCTAATAATAATAATTTTGTAGGGTGGGTTCTTTCCCCTTAGACAATAAAATATTTTATTTTAATGTCCGTTGTTTTCAAGTAAGTAGCATATGTAGTGAGACTGGATTTTCTTTGTTTCCTTCTTTTAAATATGTTCGCAATTAACTTTGTAGTAGACCTACTTGAATGGTCATGTAGGGAATTTGGTTGTGTGTATCTGCTTGCAATATTGAAGGTTTGTGACACGCAGAAGTGGTAAAACTGTCTTTTGTTGTATGCTCGATACCTCTTTAGGGTGAAGGGACTCCACTTCTTTTGAGAGTCATGTGTACTGTGTAGCGAATTGTGAATTGGGGGAGCTCATGCCCCCTGACTTTGATGGCGACTGAGGTTGTTGTTTTCATTATTATATAATTTCAAGATCACAATGGATCTATGATAAGGTCACTTATTTACAGTGGAATGATATATAAGGTCAATAGATCTCAGTAGATACAAAATAAGCGGCATGATAAACCATTGAATTTAGAATATAGTAAGGTGGCCCCTGGATGGGGAACGACTCCTTTGATGGGTTTCGCAGTGGCTTTATTTGCGATATTCTTATCTATTATTTGGAGATTTATAATTCTTCTATTTTACCAAATGGAATAATATCTTTAGTTGCGATCTCAACTATATAGGCTGAAACTATTCTATCCTTACCCTTTGGTCTGTACTTACGTTACTTTGTTCTATCCTCTATTGCAGAATGACTATTTACTTGGAGTTTGAGTTGCGACAAGGATTATGATTATCTATATAGGCTGAAACCTTTTGCGTTGTCGTTTCCTTTATAGTTTTGCCTTTCTTGTGGAAATGGATTTGCGAAAGTAATTTTACTATTTGGCGTGCAATGCTCTTATGGGATTTTTGCCCCCTAGGGTATGGTTTTTTAATTGCTATTGTACTCGGTTGTTATTCTATTATTTATAGTCTTTGGTTGTATTGGCTATTAACATAATCTGTTTTACTAAACATTGTTATTTCATTAGTTGTATTATTTTTTGGCTATAATTACGCTCTTTGATATTTGCGTATTGTGTTTGATGCGTGTTAGCTATAATGGTGAATTAGACAATCTGAAGCAGACCATGATGACGAAAAAGAAAGTTTTAACTAGCTTTGGCAGGTGTATGTGACTATTCATGCGTTTATTGGTTAAAAATTTTGAGATTGCATGTTGCAAGTTGTTTTCTTAAGATTTGTAGATCTGGGAATTGAATGCTCAGCTAGTAGTTTTCCACATTTGAATTTGGAAAGTTGGATCTTGGTGTTTTCACCTTTTGCTATAAGTAGGACTCTCTTAGGTTTGTGTTTCCATAAGTTAATTTATGGGTGACTTTTCTTTTGTGGTTTTCTATTGTATAACTTTGCTCGTGTTATCTTGAGGGTGGGAGAAGACAAAGACGTTTGTTGTGTCGAACGGTATGTAGAAACTACGTTTTATAGATCCGGGCAGGGTCATTTAATGTATGTGTTATTTGTATCGACGAGCAATAGGATTCAGAAGGCTATGAGTAGCCGTTGGTGGTGAAGAATGCGGACGGAATTTGTATTTTGAATATCTTAAGAGCAAGGCTCTCTGAAATTTTTGTCCGTCAGTGTTTGGAACAATATTCGGTTGTGGTGAATACAGGTTGTATTATACTTGTGATGTGAGAGGCATTTTCCATCTTTCTTGTGTATATAAGATCAAGGTGGTTGCTTATGGTGTTGGCAACTGTCGTAATAAATAGGTTATGTTGGATGACCGTCGAGGCAGAGTTGGAGCGGGAGTAGGGTGGATGTCTGTCATCTTTATGCAGTCTGCCTACTTCCTTAAGGAACTCGCTTTTATCACAATAGTGGGACTTGCTGCTAACCTCTAGTCTTCCCCAGATTAAGTCCGCTTACAAGAAATCTTTAAGTAGTTGGCTTTGTTTGGTTATATGATTACAGTGTTTGTTTATTTTGTTTATATAGGAAGGCTCATTTCTATCAGTATTTGCAGTACTGTGATCATTTGGTTTTACTAAAATGTTCGCGTATTGTATTAATTTTCAATGGATTGATTGTTTCTTTATTTCATATGATAATGTACAATGCTTTTGTTCGCATATTTATATTTGCTATCGTGATTTTGTTTCTTGGGATATTGTATATAAGTGCCTTTTTTACTGAGTTACGTATCTTTTGATGGCGATCATGTGATGTGCCTTAGTTTGAGAATGTTGTGCTTGCATTATTATTATTTGTCTTTCCTTAATTTAAAAATGTTCAAATATTTGATGGCATGCTTATTATTCTTGCATGCGAATAACATAGTCTTGTTTTGGTGAGCGATGCGTTTGGGGGACGCTCGCACGGCCCTTTACTTATTTCTATAATGAGTTGATTCCTCTATGTGTGATTCTTAAAAGCGGCGGACGCTCAGATGACACTTCGTTTACTTTAGCTCGCTTGCTTTGCTAGCGGTGATCGTTGAGCTAATTCCTCTATGCGTGCTTCTTAAAAGCGATAGACGCCCAGACGACCCTTTGTTTACTTTAGCTCGCTTGCCTTGGAAGTGGCAATTGCTAATTTGGTTCCTCTATGCGCGTTTCTTAAAAGCGACAGACGCTCAGACGACCATTTGTTTACTTTAGCTCGCTTACTTTGGAAGCAGCGATCGTTGAACTGATTCCTCTATGCGCGCTTTTTAAAAACAGCAGATGCTTAGACAATCTTTGGTTTACTTTAGTTCGCTTGCTTTGAAAGTGGTGATCACTGAGCTGATTCCTCTATACGAGTTTCTTAAAAGTGGCGGATGCTCAAACAATCCTTCATTTTTCATTAGCCCACTTGCTTTGGAAGCGGCGATCGTTGAGCTGATTCCTCTATGCACGCTTTCTAAAAGCGACGGACACTTAGACAATCTTTTTTTTACTTTAGCTCGCTTGCTTTGGAAGTGGCAATCGTTGAGCTGATTCCTCTATGCGCGCTTCTTAAAGCGACAGATGCTCAGATAATCCTTCATTTTTCTTTTGCTCGCTTGCTTTGGAAGCGACGATCATTGAGCTAATTCCTCTATGCGCGCTTCTTAAAAGCGGCGACACTCAGTTGACCCTTTTGTTTACTTTACTCTCTTGCTTTGGAAGCAACGATCATTAAGCTAATTCCTCTATGCTCACTTCTTAAAAGTGGTAGACGCTCAAACAACCCTTTGTTTACTTTAATTCTCTTGCTTTGGAAGCGACGATCGTTGAACTGATTCCTCTATGCGTGCTTCTTAAAAGTGGTGGACGCTCAGATGATCCTTTGTTTTGATGTGAAACAAGTGTAGTAATAAAGAACTTGCGGTGATAGTTTTCCATAGCCCGGCTTTTGGATAGACTTGCTAGAATTTTGTGCTTTCTTGAGTTTGCTTAAATAAGATGTCAAGTATCACAAGGTCCGAGAACCCTTCTGCTCTAATGATTCTTTACTTGTCTCGTTGCCTCACAGCAACCTCGTTAGCTCCCTTTTTTTTTCTGGTCGTTCAACTTTTCTTCAAAGTCTAGGCTACCGATGGCCATTACGATTTTTCTTAAGATGTTAACCCCGTCACTGGCTGGTCCGTCAAAACATTATCCCATGTTGCCTTTTCATCGGAGCCATCTTGGTTTCCTCCACCCATCTCAAGGATTCCAAGGCTTACTGAAGGTCACGTGTTCGTCCACGCTCACCGCACCTATTGTTGATTGTAAAAGTGGTCAGAGATCGGAGATGTCGGTTCAACGGTAGTTGGGATGCCTACTCCGAGTCGGAGCTTGTATGTTGCTCTTGTTTTTAGAGTAGTGATGGTGTCTAGAATGGAAGATATTGGTTCCTTTCGGCTGCATGTTCAGTTTTATACCACTTGGGCAGTGTCATGACTGGGTTATCGTGGCACATTGATTGAATTGGCTATGACTTGACGTCCTAAGTTCTCGTCGGCGTCTGTAGTGGGCACGTGCATTGCCATATGGCCATTGGGTGAGGCGCAATGTTGTCCGTAATTTTGTCTATTCACCACAGATTGCGAATGGTATCACATAGCTCACAGGCGATCACGTACATTGTGGTCCACCTACGTAGTGACGCTCATCGTCGGACGTCCCTTGAGTTACACCGTCCATGGCCTTACACGCTCTAGTTTCGACACGTGGCGGCATGTGTTTATATGTACTAACAAATTGTTTTTGTTTTGTTCGATATAATAAAATTTTATCGTATTACTTTTTACTGATTATTATTATTTCCTTGAATTATTAACGCCACTTATCTAACAATTATTAATTTTCATGTAAACACTTATGTGTATTATGTAATAATATAATGTCTCATAAACGATAATTTGATAATGGATTTGAAAGTTTCAAAAATTGGAGACCGATTTAGAATGGAAGAGGAAATCATAGCTTAGGGATAAAATTGAAATATTCAAAAATTAAAGAACTAATTTTTTATTTTAAAAAAAGTCATTTTGAGAATGTACGATGTTATTAACTCTTTATTTAATTCATACAACTATTTTAACGAGTTTAATAAATTTAGAATTCAAATTAAAATATCTTAAAAAACAAAAAAAGGATTATAGCCCAAAGTGATGTTAAACCCATAAGCCTAATAAGAAACGTATAAAAAGGCCAAAATGAATGCTAAGCATAAGAAACTATAATAGCTTCTAAAGTAGGGTTTTCTTTTATCTGTTATATCAGGGTTGAAGGAAGGCCTCCTTAGAACACATAGCCGCCTTCTCCGCCTATAATCTCATCAGTAACATGGTAATTTTTCTCTCTTTCTAACTTTTTGTTTGGTTTCCCAGAAACTGGTTGTCATAAAATGTCTTTAATATGTTTGTTTTCTAGATCATCCCAGAAAAGAACCGCCGGGAGATATCCAAGTATCTCTTCCAAGGTAACCAAATAAAATCCCATCCCCGTTTCAATCAACCCATATATTTGTTAACGTATCTGGATTCAAAATCTGGGTTTTATGTATTTTCCCAGAGGGTGTTTGCTACGCTAAGAAAGATTACAACTTGGCGAAGCACCCAGAAATCGATGTTCCAAATCTTCAAGTAATAAAGCTGATGCAAAGCTTCAAATCCAAGGAATACGTCCGTGAAACTTTTGCTTGGATGCATTATTACTGGTACCTTACCAATGATGGCATTGAGTTTCTGAGGACTTACCTTAATCTCCCCTCTGAGATTGTTCCCGCTACGTTGAAGAAACAAACTAGGCCCGGTGGTCGTCCCATGGGACCTTCTGACAGCCGCCCACGGTAATAGTTTGGGTTCCATTTATTTGATTGAATGCAAATGATTTTTTTTTATAATTTTGTTGGTTTGATAATATATTTGTTTGTTGTGAACCAGCGGTCCACCGCGCTTTGGCGATGGTGAGAGGAGATTTGGTGACAGAGATGGGTACCGTGGAGGTCCACGAGGAGGAGGTGATTTTGGTGATAAGGGAGGTGCTCCTGCCGATTATCAGCCTGCTTTCAGGGTAATGTTTCTTCAAACAATTGTGGAACTTCTGCATTTTCATTTGAATGTAACCAAATATTTGCACGAAACTGTTGCTTGCTTCTTTATCATCATTTGTTTCGAATGAATTGTCATAAAGTTCAGATTGCGTGCAAGGTCTATGTTGTTTACAACAGTTCTTTGAGTTTTTGGTGGAGTGTGTGCTCTTTTGGTATTTCCATGTTTTGTTGTACCAGCTTAATTTTGAATTGCAGTTGTTAATTGAATGTTCAACCATATAGTTTCATTCTCCCAACCCCTATACTGTTTTTAAGAGAATTGTTCATAGGATATGCTGCCTGGTTATTTCACTCTAGATATGCTGACATCCGGTATTTATGTTCATGATTAGGCATCAATCATATAAATGATGTTATTTTCCTTGGAAAGTGAGAAACTGATATATAATTTACTGTGAACACACAGGGCCCTGGTTCAAGGCCTGCCTTTGGTCGTGGAGGCGGTGGTTTTGGTGGTTCTGGGTCTGCAGGCGCCGCAGGTCTCCCTTGAGAACAAAGGTTCGTGGCGACAGAGTTGTGCTGGGTAAGGTGTATTGGCACTTATAGTTTATTTTATGGTGCTTGTTGCACTGTATGGATGAGAATATATCTATGTACCCCCATGTTTTCGGAATTTTGTTGCATTAATTTCTTTGGTTTCAGTTGGACATTTATAATAATTTTTATCATTCAAGATATTTGTTTATTTGAATTTGTCATTTGTAACAATTGCATATTGAATATTCAAATTTAAATATATTATTTGTAAAAGTATTAAGAATTTTGTATATAGGATTTATTTTAGTGGTGAGAGTTATAGGTAATTAAATTAGAATCAGCGGACTCAAACTTGGTTAATGAGATAATGGCATATGTAACCTTTGAGCCAGGTATACTCAATTTATGGTTGACAACATTTTGTATAGGTTAAATTGTATTTAATGAAATATAAGTTTTAAAATTTATATTTATTTAAGTTTAATTTGAACCCAGGAGTTGGGTGTTAACACAACACTCAACAAATAAATTGAACTAAACATTTATTTTAGGTTGATAAGAAGTATATTTAAATTAAATAGGGTCTTCTGATTTATATATTATTAATTTAAATTTAAAATTTTCTGTATCACATTTGTTTTTACAGTTACATATTTATAATCATGGAATTTAGTGTTTTTAACCAAATTAATAGTTTAAAATTTTATATTTGTATATTAGTATACTTGTACGTAACTGAAGTTATTTTATAAAAAAATAAAAAAAATAGTATAACTATTGGTATTAGATTCAACTATTTTAGGTCGAATTTTACATATACTTATTTTTAGGGTGTTCTTCCTAACCTTATTTTTTTTATTTACAACTTCAAGAATCTAATAATATATATTTTATAAGTTTTCACTTTCGCTTACAAATTTTAAAAAAGTGACATTATGGTTACTTATGTTATTGATTTATAATATTTTGGTCATTGAAATGTTAAAGACTATTTAGCTTGAAGACGTAACACATTAGTAAAAGGAATAAATTTTTAACTTGACCCCTAAACTTTAGATAACACCGTCGGATAAAATATCATCAGATTATTTTGATCAGAAATGATAACACCATCAGAGCAATCTTCTTTCTCCATCAACGCCCACCGTCGAGAAGAAAGGACACAAACAAACCTAACTACGAAAGCAACATCAATCGAAATAGGGCTTAAGAGCTTCCAACAGGTAAGAAACGTCGTGGAGAAAGAGGGTTTAAGAGGTGGCCGAAAGGCATGAAGAAGCATGGGGGGAAGGGAAAACAGATCGATGATGGACCCGATGGGAGTACTCTAGCGACGCACCTAGACTCTCAGAAACCCCAACCAACGGAGAAAAAAACCTTACCTTCCGAACCACCGTAACTCCTGGGAAGGACCGTGAGACGCTGGGAGGAGTGGCCATCAATGATTAATCGAAACCCTAAGCAAGAGCGATGACTAGGGAAGGATAGGAAAATGTCTCCTAAGAAAAGAGGACTACGAGAAGGTGGTTGATAGAGAGTTACCGTCTTCCGCTGACGTTGGAGCCATCCTAGAGGAAGCTCCTCGATAGTGCAAAATGAGAGAAAAAAGTGGCGGAGGCCGGAGAGCAAAGATGACATTTGCTGTTAAAGAATAAGAAGTTAAGAACCTCAAAATGTGTGTAAAATAACTAGAAAATAAAGAGTTTATTGTAGTCTTCCTACTTTGAAAATGTGTGTAAAATCACTTTCGAACCTCAATCTTATAGCTTTCTGAAGAGATATACCCGAAAAAAATTCCATAAGCCGGAAGTATTAGCATATCGCTGCAGATGACCAGGTCATGATCGAGACCAACACACCAAGATACTAAATCTAGTACACTATATGCAGCTCAAGAGGTTTTGTCCAAACTCTTAGCCTGTTTAGCATCCTTCCGCCCAAGCAAGCTAATCCCTCAAAGAATGATCATTTTGTTGACCAGGCTAACCATGGAAAATACTTTTGGGAACATGATTGAAAGTTGGCAACCTTGTATATAAGGATTATGTTTCCATAGATAGATAGCATCAATCTAGACACTAATCCTAGCCATTCATTTGTATCATTCTCAACCATTAGATGTGTCACAACCCTTTTTTAGGAAGAAAGTTTTGACGTTTTGGAAAATTTTATAAAAAATCAGAGTCGCCACCAATCTTTTTGAAAAAGTGTGATTGGATCGCTTCTAAAACAAGGGTATTTTGATAAAAATGTTTTACTTTATCAAAATTACATTTTGGTCCACGAAAACAAGAGAAAACTGGTTCGGGGTCAATTACGTGTGGGGAAGGATTAGCACTTCCATAACGCCTAAAAAATCGGTACCTTAATTGATTTCAAAAAGCATTTTTAAAACTGGAATTTGCAAGTTCACAAATTTTCAATTTTATTTGTCCGTGAAATGGATGTAAAACTATTTTAACGGCCTTATCGCCCGGGAAATGAACTTTAGTCACCGCCAACACTCCTGGCGCTAACCCGTCATTCCCGTTTGATAAGACACCGCATTAATTAAGTTTTTACTTTTTTTACCAATAAACAAGAAAATTAAATGAGTTAATAAATTTTAATCTTAAGTCTGAATAGTGAATAATCCTAGAAATGTCTATATTCCTTTTAATTATTAAGGTTTAAATATAGTTAAGTGTATTTTATTGAAATGAAGAATATTTTACAACATACATGTCACTAATCTAAGTTTTAAGTCCCTAATCCTAAGGTTTAACATGCATACAAATATATACATAAAAGGCATAAAAGAAATAATTAAGTAAATAAATTAAATAACTAAGTAATTACTTAAAATTAAATAAAGAAAAGGATTTTTTATATTTTTTAAAAAAAAGAAAATATGAATTAAGGACTAGTTTAAATGAAAACCAAAATGTGAGGGTTAATTCGAAAATAATTAAAAATTTGGTGCCGAATTGAAAGGAAAAAGGACGAAATTGAAATAATTGAAAATTAAAGAGCTGCGGCACAAGATCCGGGAAAGAAAGGAGCGAGTTATATCCGGTTTCAGGTCAAGTCAAACGGGTCACTATAAATAGCTATTATAACAAATAGGTTTCATTTTTTCTTTATTCACCAAAATAGATCAAACACCCCATCCTTTTAAATCCCCTGTCGAGTTCATCGTGTTCTTCATTTTATAAAGAACACGATGAACATCCGCTGTGCCGGCCGCCATCCACCGGTGCCGACCTCCGTTATCGGCGGCAAAATTCTCAGATTCTGATCAGTTTTCCAGATTCCGACGACCCCGAAGTCGCTTTTTTCTCCAGATTTCCGTCAAGGCCAAATCTCCGTCGTGTTTTCGATAAAAACAAGGTAAAAACAAACCCTTTTCTTTATTTAATTCAAAATAGAAAGTAAATAGATAAAAAAAATTACCAGAAACTTGCTTCTCTTATTGCTTGAATCTTTGATTACAATCCTTGCTTGCTAACTTCCAAATGCTATCTATATATCTAGTGTTTCTGTGATTTCTGTGTGTGATTTCTTCTCTGGAATTGTACATGCTTTACAATGATTTACACTGAGGTTTATATAGTACAAGAATTGCTTGAATTGAATCCCTAATTTCTTCCCTGGATTATCTTGATTTGCTTGATCTTCGCTAGAGGCTTCAATTTAGGGATTATCCCTTTCCCTTTTCGTTCCGATTTTGCCTTTTGCATATCTGATGACAGCTTAATTCTTGTTAGGGCTTCGAATTAGGGATTATCCCTTCCCGTTTTGCTTTTGACTTTCCCAACTAGAGCTTTGAATTAGGGACTTTCTCCCTATTGATTTCATCTTAAATTGCTTCTACCCCATTTTAGGGATTTTGACCCCTTTTTGTTCTTCTGTTTGTATGTTTCTGATGATTCAAACGGCGCCGGCGAGGAACAATCAGAGCGAGTGAAGTGTCGGAGAAGATGAAGTGATCGGCCGGAGCTGAAACATCGTACGTATGGCTGCCACGCGCGAGTGGTGATCCGCGTGAACACTCCGAAGCGATCTGAGCCGTTGGATAACATCCTGATCGAATGGACGAGAAATGCGGCTTTTGGTGATCCATGTGCAGTCCCTGTGTATGATCCCGTGCCGTTGGCTCTGTTCTCCCTTGATCCAATGGCTCTTCATTTCCTGCGCACATAAGAGTTAAACCTTTAATAAAAACAGGCCAAACGGGCCTTTGTGTAATGGACCTTTTATGTATTTTTAAATGGGTTATGATTTGAATGAAATTCAATAGACTTTTTATTTATTTTCTAATTACAATTGGGCTATGTATTTTATGTTTTGGGTTTTAATATCTAATGTATATAACCTATGCTAATTCTATATAAACAACTATATACTATACTAATTAAACCATACAACATATTTAATAACTCTAACTAACAATTACTAATTATAACATATTATAAGTCACCTCAATAATTCTAAATTATCAATGCTATACCTAACTACATTATTAGTTACTTTAATATTTACAAATAATACTACAACATAACAACTAAAACAAAAGTGAAAATCTAGTGACAACAGTTGCCCCTCTTTGGTCATTTTGGTGGAATAGGAATAGAGCAAAGAAAAGAAGACACTGATTTTCACCAATTACCAAACCGTTTGTGCTTGAAAAGATAGGCAGGTTATATTCTCTTTATGCTCGAATAGATATGCAGGCTCCATTCTCCAAATGCTCGAACAGATAGGTAGGTTCCATTCTCCAAATGCCTGAACAGATAGGCGAGTTCTATTCTCTTCATGCCCGAATAGATAGGCAGGTTCCATTCTCCAAATG
This sequence comes from Hibiscus mutabilis, assembly GCA_019671005.1. Lineage (NCBI taxonomy): Eukaryota > Viridiplantae > Streptophyta > Magnoliopsida > Malvales > Malvaceae > Hibiscus > Hibiscus mutabilis. Next base: position 20,611,534 of record CM033730.1, read on the forward strand.
CCCAAACGGATAGGCGGGTTCTATTCTCCTCATGCCCGAATAGATAGACGAGTTTTATTCTCCTTATGCCCGAATATATATACGGGTTCTATTTTCCTCATGCTCGAATAGATAGGCGGGTTTTATTCTCCTTATGGCTGAATAGATAGGCGGGTTCTATTCTCCTCATTTCTGAATAAATAGGCGGGTTCTATTCTCCTTATGCCCGAATAGATAGGCGGGTTATATTCTCCTCATGCCTGAATAGACAGGAGGGTTCTATTCTCCTCATGCCCGAATAGATAGGTGGGTTCTATTCTCCTCATGTTCGAATAGATAAGCAGGTTCCATTCTCCAAATGCCCAAACAAATAGACATGTTCTATTCTCCTCATGCTCGAATAGATAAGTAGGTTCCATTCTCCAAATGCCCGAACAGATAGGTAGGTTCTAAAATCTATCAAAACAAATGCAAATAATCCAAATAAGATGCATATGCCCCTAGGGATGCCTAGTCATGAATGCATGTCTTATTTCTTTTGCTCTTTTGCTAAACATTTTTCTTAATTAACACAGAAGAAAACTGTGAAGTTCCAGGAAACTCAGATTATATCATCTCACACATTTTCTCAATTCTTGCAACTGATGGTGTGTGTCTGCTTTGGCCCATCCCATCAGAAAAGACGGCTCTCCAATACTAGTTGGCTTCACCAATTTCTTGTTGTTAAAATTCCATCGTCTATTCCTTGGAAAGTAATCTTCACCATTTCATATTTCATTTTCCGTACCATGGATTATTCATTCCTTCCTATGACTTCTGTCTTGATTTTTCAAACAGGGAAGCTCTCTGCTAGAGTGAAATTTCGCGGGGATATGGGAAATGCATCGGTTTTCCATTAATGCATGAGAAATCATCTGAAAATTACAGCTGTTATGCTTTGATCATAGATAGTCATCACCATCCCTTATGTTTTCTCATTCTTAGCACTTACTTGCTTCATATGATCTTTGCACATTTGCTCACTCAATCCAGTTATCTTGTACTTCTAGTTGGAAGGACTGACTTCATCCTCATATTCTTCAACACTCTGTTATCATTGTAGTTGATACAACAATATTCAGTGACAAGCTTTCTAGAATATTGATGCTCTTCCAATATCTCATAGCCTTAGCTATTTCTTCCAATGTCTGTAAAATTGCTCTCATTGTTGTAGAAAACAGAATATCTCATGTAAGCAACTCTGTTTTGCAACATGCTTTCTTAAAGCATCTCTTGAGGTTTTCTGCCGAGGTTTGTAGCAAAACCTATTTCTATCTTGTATTTCCATATAAGTTTTGTTGCTCTTTATGCCTTAAGATCCAAATTTAACCATTGAATACCTCATAGTTCCAATACCCTTCTAGATAAATTTCAAAGTAATGCTAAAAGATCTTATGAATATTTCAAATAATGTCAAACTTTAATTCTCATTTCAATGCAAGATGCTTTATGGAAAGATGTCAAAGAAGGAAAGAAAAGGTCTATACAACAAAATTTATTAGTGTTGTGGCAAACACAAAAAGAAATTACAAGGAAAAGAAAAGATATTCAGATATCAGAAACCAAAACTCCTCTTGTCATAACTTCATAAGATGCCTTGAATGTCCTCTATGCTGAGCAGTCCCTGGAAATAATGATTATGTGGAAACACATAAAGCTCCCGAGCCAATCCCCGAGGAAGGTCTTATTTTCAAATTCTCTGAGCCGCCCTTTATGGGTTTTCAACTCAGATCCTCATTTGGTTTCAAAATGCCCTTTGCGGATTTTCATTTTGAACCCACCTTTTCTTTTCTTTTTTTTTTTTTTTTTTTCTTTTTTCTTTCTTTTTCTCTTTTTTCCTTTCCTTTTCTTATCTTTTTTTCTTTTTCTTTTCCTTTTTTCTTCTTTTTTCTTCAAACATAATACTTCTTAACCGAGTCTAAATTTATCGGGGTCTGAAGTTCGTCTCCATCTATTTTAGCTAAAATTAACGCTCATCTTGGAAAGACCTTGGTTACAATGTAAGGTCCTTCCCAATTCGGTACCCATTTTCCTTGAGAATTGCTTTGGATTGTCATTTTTTTCCTCAACACTAAATCTCCTTCTTGGAATTCCCTTAGGCGAACTTTCTTCTCATGAGCCCTTATCATCCTTCTTTGGTACATTTGTCCATGACATAGTACTTTCAGTCTTTTCTCTTCAATTAAGTTTAGCTGATCATATCTTGCTCGAACCCATTCTGCTTCTTCCAACTTTGCTTCCATTAAGACACGGAGCGATGGTATTTCAACCTCAATGGGTAACACAGCTTCCATTCCATATACCAATGAGAAAGGTGTTGCCCCAGTAGAAGTTCATACTGCAGTTCAATAAGCATATAAGGCAAATGGCAGCTTCTCATGCGAATCTTTATAGGTATCAGTCATTTTTGCAATAATACTCTTAATGTTCTTGTTCCCAGCTTCCACTACCCCATTCATCTTCGGGCGATATACCACATAATTATGATGTTTGACATTGGACTGCTCATAGACCCCACTTATCATCCTATTGTTCAAGTTTGAAGCATTGTCGGTGATGATACTTTCAGGCAAGCTATATCGACAGATGATTTCCTTTTTCAAAAACTTACAAACCGTGGATCTAGTAACATTTGCATATGATGCTGCTTCTACCCACTTCGTGAAATAATCAATGGCTACCAGGATAAATCGATGCCCGTTTGATGCCTTAGGGTGAATCTGACCAATGACATCAATGCCCAACATGGAAAATGGCCAAGGGGCTGTCATAACATGAAGAGGTTGAGGTGGCGTATGAACCTTGTCAGCATAAATTTGGCACTTGTGGCATTTGCGAGAATAGTTGATGCAATCACCTTCCATGGTTGACCAATAATACCCAAGATGCATGATTCTCCTGGCCATGGTGAAACCACTAGGATGAGTTATACAAACTCCTTCACGAACTTTTTCCACAATTAATTGCGCCTCTTTTGCCCCCACACATCTTAGAAGCACTTGATCACGACTTCTTTTGTATAAAATATCTCCATCAAGGACATACCCTGATGCCATCTTCCTGATCATTTTCTTTTCATTCTCTGTAGCTTGAGACAGGTATTGCTGGAATTTTACATATTGCAAGATGTCATGATACCACAACAATCCATCAATCTCTTCTTTTACATCATAACGATTAGCTAGAGAGTCAAGTATATATAACCTGATGGGCATCATCTCATATCCTTCATTTACCCTAAACATTGCGGCTAAGGTGGCTAAAGCATCAGACATTTGATTATCTTCTCTGGGTGATATTTGAAATTGATCTCATCAAATTCCTTGGTTAACTCAAGGACCAGCTTGTGATATCCCAACAACTTTGCATCTTTTGTCTCCCATTCACCACGTATTTGATAAATGACTAACACAGAGTCCCCAAAGACTCTTAGGGTACAAATTTTCCTCTTTATAGCCTCTCTTAGACCCATTATACAAGCCTCGTACTCTACCATGTTATTAGTGCATGAGAACTTCAAACGACTGGTAAAAGGATAATAATCTCCTTCCAGCAAAACCAAAACTGCCCCTATACCTCTCCCTAATGTATTTGTTGCGCTATCAAAGTTCATAACCCAAGATTCTATTGAAGCTTCATCATCTTCGGTGATACACATCATGTCTTCATCAGGAAAATTGAAGTTTAATGTTTCATAGTCATCACATGCGCGACTTGCCAAAAAGTCTGCTATGGCACTTCCTTTTATCAATTTTCAGCTCATATATTGGATATCAAACTTCGATAGTAACATCTGCCATCGTGCTAACCTTCCTGATAAGGCTGGAGCTTCCATCATGAACTTTAGTGGGTCCAACTTTGAGATTAGCCATGTAACATGATACAACATGTATTATCTTAGCCTTTTAGCTGCCCAAACCAGAGCACAACATAGCTTTTCAATTAACGAATATCTGGTTTCACAATCAGTGAACTTCTTGCTCAAGTAATATATCGCCTTTTCTTTTCTTCTAGTATCATCATGTTGTGCTAGCACGCAGCCCATGGAATTTTCATAGACCGTTAGGTACAAGATTAAGGGTCTTCCTAACACAGGTGGTACTAAAACTGAAGGATTGCTCAGCTGTTCTTTGATTTTTTCCAAAGCCATTTGACATTCCTCATCTCAAGTCCCTAGATTATTCTTCCTGAGTAGCCTAAACATTGGATCACACTTATTAGTTAGCTAAGAAATGAAGCGTGTGATGTAATTTAACCGTCCCAAAAAACCTCGAACTTCCTTCTGTGTTTGAGGTGAGGGAAGTTCTTGTATGACTTTTATCTTATCTGGATCGATCTCAATTCCTCTTCTGCTCACAAGAAAACCTAATAATTTCCCTAGATGTGACTCCAAATGTGCACTTAGTCGGGTTGAGCTTTAACTAGAACTTTCTCAATCTTAGGAAGAGCTTTTCTAAATTGACCAAATGTTCTTCTTTAGATCGAGATTTGGCAATCATATTGTCGATGTATACCTCTATTTCTCTATGCATCATATCATGGAAAAGGGTGACCATGGCCCTTTGATAAGTTGCCCCTGCATTCTTAAGTCCAAAGGGCATCACTTTATAGCAAAAAGTTCTCATAGTGTCACAAAAGTTATTTTTTCCATGTCTTTTGAGCACATCTTAATCTGGTTATACCCAGAGAAACCATCCATGAAAGAGAAGAGTGAATGACCTGTTGTGTTGTCGACTAAAATGTCAATATGTGGGAGCGGGAAATTATCTTTAGGGCTTGCCTTATTGGGGTCATTGTAGTTAACACACATTCATACTTTTCCATCCTTCTTTGGTACCGGGACAATATTCGCCACCCATTCTAGATACTTGGCTACCTCGAGGAATCCTACATCGTATTGCTTCTTTACCTCATCCTTGATCTTGAGGAGTATTTCCGCCTTCATTCTTCTAAGCTTTTGTTTTACATGTTAACATCATTCCTTTATAGGGAGCCTATGCATGACAATGTCAATGTCCAATCGGGGCATATCTTGATACGACCATGCAAAAATATCTTTGAATTCTTTCAAGAGCTCGATCAAACTTTGTCTGGTTCTGGACGTGATGGTAGAACCAATCTTCACCTCTCGCTTTTCTTCTACGATTCTGAGGTTTGATATCTCTAGTTCCTATTTATGTGGTAGAATCTGCTTTTTCTCTTCTTCTACCATTCTGAGGATATCACTGGGTACATCATATTCTTCCTCATCGTTAATATTTCCAACTTCTCCTGAGCACAGAGGCAATTCAAAGTCAACCTTGAAGTCAGATTCAGATTCATTTATGCTAATGATATCTGAAGACCTGAAAATGGAATAGGCAAAAGATATATACAAAGGGAAGAAACAAAATGAATGAAATGTTTTTTATGCTTTTAACTTTATGATTTTATGGTTTTGGTTTATTCAAGAAAAGAAAGTTTTCCACACAAGATTTAGGGAAATGCATCTTTTATTGAATTCAAATTAAATTTTGACATAGGCCCTTTACATAAGATCCCCAATTGTCTCCAGGCCTGAAGCAAAGAGGTTGGTTTTGAGAATTACTCTGAACATGCCTTAAAGACTACATGAATTTCTTCAGCAGTCCAATTTTCAAGCTCAGAGCAAGGGCGGATCATTGACAGGTACTGGCTCTCTTCCTCATTGTCAGTCACAGCATTGATACTCAGCTTTTCAAATGCTTCACATAGAGTGCTCTCTCCTTTTCCTTCTTCACCAGCTGAGGTATTTGGATCCAGCATGCCTCCAGATATAAAGTTATGATTCAAGGGTAGGAATGTCATCGGTTCCGATTCGATTTCCTCTCCCTTCAATCTACCTCTTCTCCTCTCTTGATGCTTTCTGACTTCAGTTATTCTTTGCCATTTGTTGGGCTTGAAGCCCAAACTGAACCAATCTTTTTTCACTGAGATTACTATGGGATACAACCTCCCTTGATGTCTCTTTCTGAATCCTTTTCCAATTTTAGCTCATTTCCCAAGCGTTTACTTTACCTGCATCTTCGCACAGCTTGATAACTAAGGTTTTGGCACTTTACTCCCTTCAGTGACAAAGGTTGCATTGACTAGCTCCAACGTCCTAAAATGACACTCGAGCGCACCCTCATCGATCTCGATAAAGGGTGCATCATTGGTTAATGATGCAATGATTTCTTCCTCTGCATCGACAGTTATTAATTGACCATCTATCACAAACTTCAGATTCTAGTGTAAAGTAGATGGGACCGCTCCTGCTTCGTGAATCCATGGGCGCCCAAGCAGGCAACTATAGCTAGGTCTTATATCCATGACCATAAAACCAATGTCGAAGGTCACTGGTCCAATTTGTAAAGGTACCTCAATTTTCCCTAACACTTCCTTTTGAGTTCCATCAAACGCTCTAACCGTATTTTGATAAGTTCTCATATGAGAACTATCTATTGCCAGCTTCTTCAGTGTAGCTAGTGGTAGAACATTTAGTGCTCACCCATTGTCAATAAGGACTCCTGGTAACATATGTCCTTTACGTCTGGTGGTGATGTGCAAAGCTTTGCAAGATCTAGTTCCTTCACCTGGTATTTCCTCATCATTGAACGAGATGAAATTGTTAACGACAATGTTACCGACTAACATGTCCATCTTATCAGTTGTAATCTCCTTTGATACAAACGTTCGGTTCAAAATCTTTAACAAGGCCTCACGATGGCCCTCAGAACTCAGTAGCAACGAAAGCATAGAAATTCAAGCCAGAAGCTTGTGGAGTTGCTCCACGACATTGTATTCACTATGTTTTAAGATCTTCAAGAATTCCTGAGCCTCTGACTCCTTTACAGGCTCATGATATGTTGTTGGTTTTTCCTTGAAGAAATCACTGTCATTTTCTTTTCCAAGCTCTTCAGCAGCGGCTTTCCTTTGCACCGCATCTCTATCCTTTACTATTGGCTGGGAATAGAGCCTTCCACTCCTCGTGAAACGGCTCACCTCATTAACTGGTTCTACTTTCTCCTGAACTAAGATTTCTCCTGGGGCTGTTACTTCACAAGTGTAATTCCAAGAGACCAGGTTGCTATCCTTATAGGGAAATGGCGTTGGTGCCTTAATTATGAGCTGCGGGGTTACACTCCTTGCCAGCTCACCAACTTTTGTTTTAGCCTTAATAACTAAAGGCCTCATTCCGGTGTAGTCCCTTTTGGAGGATGACTCCTCTGATGCACATACATCCAACAAGCATTCTTTTTCTTCGTTTTCAAAGAACTCGAGTTCTTTTTCATTCATCTTCTTTTGAACTAGTTGCCTAAATTCTAGGCAACAATCAATCTCATGTCCTTCCTTCATATGGTACTCACAGTATGATTCTTTCTCAATTTTTAGTTTCTGGGTTCCTTCTTCCAACATTTCTACTACCACCATCTGAGCCCATATCCACCTCATGGGAGCTCTAACTTCAGCAACATATTCCTTAACCACCTTATCTTCCTCCTTAATGATTTCATTCACACCTGCCATTCACATCTGCCTTCTGATGATTTAGTAGAGGGTTTCCTTTATCTTATGACGTATCGAATGATAGCATTCTTGACTTTTTAAGTCATCTACCACCCTTTAGAATACAATACAATTTTCGATGGTATGCCCCCTAACTCATGCATGATATTCACATTGTGCCTTCTCATCATACCATTGTGAATATGGTGGTGAGAATGGAGGAACATGTCGTGGTAGCACCATCTGGGATTTGATCAAATCTGCGTATGTCATCGGGATGTGAGGAAAATATGGTTTCGAGCTCCCTTAATACCTTCGTTTTTCTTTTGGCGGGTTTGTGACTGCTAGAGCTGCGATCGAGACATTAGGTTTGTTGAAGACTACCCCCTTTGAGTAGCTGGGGTTATAGACATTAGCGGCATTGACTTTATTGTCTCTCTTTTTGTATGGTTTATTTGCTTCCCCACTATCCAACCTTCCATTTTTCATGGCCGCAAAACTCTCTAGTAATGGTGGCTGGACTTGGGTAGCTACATCCCTCCATCTCTGCGCGTACTGACAGAAGATCTCATGATGCTTTTGCTCTAATCCTTGCAGAACTAAGAGGGTTGGAACCATGTCTGAAACATGCTTGTATTGATCACTGAAGGCTCTGGACAAATCTTTCCATGATCTGATGTTGATTCGGCTTAGCTACGTATACCAGCACGCAGCTGACCCTACTAGACTGTCTTGGAAGAAATGGATAAGCAGCTTCTCGTTCTCCAGATACATCGACATCTTCTTGCAATACATAGTCAGATATGTCACAGGGCACGTCGTTCCAATGTTTTTTCAAAGTCGGGAACCTGAACTTTGGTGGTACTATCATATCAGTCACTAAGCTCAAATCTTTGGCATCTATTCCTCTATATATACCCCATTCTTAAAAGGACTTAATCATTTCTTCCAATTTCTCATAGCGATCCTCCCATTTCTTCTCGGCATTTACTTTGTCGGCAATTTCATCGAGATCAGGCACCTCAATGACTTACTCAGAACCTATCTTCCTATCATTCTGTGCTGACGTCTCAGCAACATATGGGGAAATTTTGACTTTAGAAGATTGAGCTATACTTGGATGAACAAAGGCCATCGCTTGAAATTTTGGCACAACATTTGCTTCTTCACCAGTTTCCACTGCATCAGGGTCCTTAAAACCTAGCATGGCTGCAATTGAACCAACCGTCTTTTGATGAACTAACTCCATCTATTGCTTCAAAACTGTCTCCAGCTTGTCTAACCTATTACGGGTACTCTTGTGGTTGCTTTCTAAGGCCATCACTCTGACTTGAGACTGAGTACCGTACTTGTGGTTTTTTTTTGCTATTTTGATTTTCTGTCATTTTTATTTAAGTTAGATTCTTAATATGTCATGTATGCATGCACAAATGCAAATAAAAAACTATTAAACACAAAAGAATGAAATGAAAATGCATGAATGCAAGCGAAGGGCCATCAATTCCATGAAACAATTACTCAAGAAACAACTCTTTTATTGGATATAAAATGGTCCTTAATACATCAAGTTTTGTTTACAAATAATTTTCAGCTTGAATTCCCAGTTCTTTGATTTCTTCAATGAGCCACATATGCCTTGGTCCCACTTCTCCTGCTGGCTTGACGTACTGACGAAGAGCTGCAGTTTCAGTGGCTAGCATCATCACGTGTCGAGCCATGTCTTGTACCTGGGCCATGATAGTCCTGACAAACTCATCTCGTTCTTGGAATCTTCTTGCCATGTCCCTGAGACGAGTAAACCAGTAGTCATTACCTCCCTTAGCAATGTCTTCAAGGGCCAAAATATTTGTCCTATATTCCTGGATGATGTTATCCATTTCTTCAACCTATTTTTTCAAGGCATCATTCTCACTTAGACAGGCCTGAAGTTTCAGTATAGGTGTGATGGCTCTGAAGTCTGTGCAACAAGTGGTTCAGGTCATCTATCCTGGCTTGCATTTTAGCAACACAAGCTTGACTCTTCTTTAGCTTCGCATTGGTCTGATCATATGCCTTCTACAACTCCAATAAGCGAATCTTGTTGTCATGGGCCTTCCTCTTCCATACAGCTACATTTCCTTCTCACTTTCTTGGGCTCGTTTGCCATTTCCATTTTCAGTTGCTAGCTTACCCTTCTTCTTCTCTCCCACAAGGGCTCATCTGTATTTCTTAACCTTGCGCCTTCCTCGTTCCTTCTCTTTCTCCACAGTATGCTCGATTTCCCGTTTCCACTATTTTGGAGTCTTTCTCAGATTAGCATTTCAGACGGCAATCTGGAGCTTGAGGAAGTCAACTCTTTGAACCTCAAACTTTTTTTCTAGGTCTTCATACAACTTCACTACTCGCTTCGTCTCCCCTTTATACTTTTCAACATCTAGGCCTGACTCAAACTTGTCCCTCTAGTTTTGTTCTTGTAAGGTTTCTATCTCCTACTTAGCCCTTCTTAATTCCTCTTTCAAGATGTCAGCTAGGCTCAAATATTGGAGAATGATCCCTTGATATCTCCAAAGGAAGCTAGGCACAACAGAGCTGTAATCTGAGAACCTCGTAATCAAGGTGAGTGTAGTAGTGTTAAGGGATAGACAATGAGCCATCTCGTTGCAATTGTTTATGCTGTAATTGCTTTTTTGTTTAAAGGCTCACATAGAGCAAGCATGTGTGGATGCTAATGGCTAGCATGGTAAGTCCTTACATTACTTGACATGTCTATGAGTATATGATGGTATCCGATATATTATGATTATGATATGATATAATTTCGATATGATATGATCCTGCTATGATATGTTATGGAGCTAAGGCTCAATTCTGATTCCGATACGTTATGGCCTACGGGCAAAAAGGTAAGTAGTATAATGAAATATGTGTAACCTTGTACATTTGTGAGTTTTGGATACAATTGGTATGCCATAGGGTTATTTGAGCTCGTATAAGTAAGGGATTGGACTACGGTCTGGGGCTACGGCCTATATGTGGGGGAGAAAATGATAGATTGTGTAAGGGACTATCCAGAGCTACGACTCAAGGCTATGACCTATTTTCCGATATATGTGTGGTGTAAAGGGGAATCCACGTATCCATTTGTTACATTGTCCAAGGGAATTAATATGTGTTAAACTTTGCTATGATTATAAGAAAAAGTGATAAATGACTTAAGCATGAGACTTATGTGAATAATAGTGAATTTATGACACTTGAGTATGATGTTATGTAATTCATGACCATAGTATGCCATTCATGTCATTTAATTGCTTTACGTTTGTTATGACTACCTCACTTGGCTATGTAAGCCTAACATATATGTGTTTCATGCATTTTAGGATCCTAAAGTTTTTCGGACATCGATCGTGTATTTTGCGGTTGCAAGTCACTCACTCTGCAAGCATATGTATGTTTGCTTTTGTTTCTGAACTCCTAGTAAGGTGGCTTATGGTTAGATAAGTTGTAATGACCTATTTTGGTGTGTTTGTATAAGCCTAATAGGGTTTAGGTGATGTATGTGGATGTTGGTGTGTTTTGGACTTAGTAAACTAGTTAAAATGGGCAAGCCATTCCGCATTTCAAAACCATCTCCCAGGCCCCTAGAACTTTCAACGGCTTTTCAATCTGGTACAAACATATCAATTGTTTCCTTATTGTCATATCTGAAGCATCAACCAATGAAAACAAGAAAGGAATTCCTAGACTAAAGCACACCCAAAACAAACATGTTACTTTTGAACTTTTAATCTAAACTTGTTTTCAAACATTCATAGCAAACAATCCTTTATTAAGAGTCCTAATAATAATATTATCATATCAAGGCTGTGAGCAATCAAGAAACCTAGACACCAAATCAATCCAATAACCATACTCGAAGCAATCATCAATCACCACGCAATATACCATAAACAACCACCAAAAACAGAATATGTACATGCCATAAGATCATTTAGTATTTAAATTCTCCTTATATGCAACCTACTCAAGTTTTGCAAACATGTTCCACTATTAAGGAGTTCTAAAACTACAAAACATACTTTTACTAATTTGCAGGATCTTGCTTGATTTCTCCAAGGCTGGACAAAAAGTGATGTCCTGGAACAAAATCAAGGAAAAGATAATAAGTAATGGATATACATATCAAAGTAATATTCATAAGCTCTGATCCAATTCAATGAACTCTGTTTACAAGAGTTGCTACAATCTCTTTGATTTTTTCCTTATCTAAATTGGTCCTAGGAGATTTGAATGATTCAAGAACAAAGTGAGTACACAAGATCTATAATTTTCTTATTCAAGCATCCTGGGATGTTATAACCATTATTTGAATTTACAAATACATTACCAAGCTTTCCAATTTATAACGGTGAATTCCAATTACTAGAACCAAAATCATAGCATAAAATGCTATTTACTATTCATTCCTATGTCTAGTATCATATTGTTTATATTCCATGTATCATAGCCTTGACTAGAGAACAGTATAGATACTCAATATCACATTCAAGTGATCATTAAACAAGGGTACCATTGTACCAAAATTTTCGTTTCAGTTCATCATATTACAAGGGTACCAATGTACTAATCAAGGGATCGTAGTCCAAATCAAGCTGAGCTCAGAAACCTATTGGCATGTCAACGTATCTAAACTAACTCTAACCAAGGCTTTCTTACATTCATTGCATTATTTCTATTTTTTTCTTATTTCATGGAGGAGTTTCAATAACAAGAAATCAAAGTAAAAATTCTCATGTCTACATGTATTTGATTTACTAGAATTAGTATCTTAAGCATTAAAAGGAACAAGCTTAGGAAGCTTACCTCAAAGCAACTCATTGAGCAATTGAGCATCCAACCAAGCATTATACAACTATTAGCTAACATCAATATAAATGCCAAAATGCTCGGAATGACCCTAAGTTCATTCCGAGATTTAAATGTATACTCACAATTTTGCTAAGCTCTACTTTGAATCTCGGATTGCAACCCCTTTTTGATTCTCTACTCATCGATCCTCTCTAGCCTCCTCTCCCAAGATTTCTTCTCGATCTAACACACACACACACACACACACACACACACATATATATATATATATATATTAGAGTTAAGATTTTTAAATTCCAATTATTTCCTTTAACCTCATTGATTGAAACAAATTTGTAATTCTATAGCATTCTTATGCTCTTGAACCATTAATTCATTCCATTACTTTACATTTTTCAGCAAAAACAAGGCAACCAAAATACTCTAACATTTTCATTTCTTAAAATAGTCCACAAATAGTCATTATACTCCTAAACAGCACCCCATCTATATTCTACTATTGCATATGCAAATCAATTCTCCCAGCATTTTCATTCGATTATAACAGCCCCTAAAATAGTCCCAACCTTAATGATTTTAACTTAAGCAGTCCCAGATTTTTATGTATTAACATAACAGTCCCTAACTTAAATTTTCCTTGCATGAGCATGTAACAATGTGATCCTTTAACCCATCTATTGCATCAATTACCTTTCTAAATTTTCATATATGGGAAACAAAGCAATTCTATCACTTAGGAGACCACTTCATTCTAATTTTCAGCAACTTGACAACATGTCCTAATCTTTATTCTTAATTCGGTATATCCAATTGCTCGACTCTACCTCTTGAATATATTGAACTTACATTCAAACCATAAACATGTATATATATCTATATAATTTTGCCAACTAGTAATCAAACATATCATGAATTTCAAGTTCACATCGAATCATGCAAGAGAATTGGCAAAAGGACTTACTCTACTTATCCAATATTGAACAAGAGATTAATGGAACCTCTCAAACTTGATGGATCAAGCTATTTCCATGGAGTCTTCTATTTCCCTCTTCTCTCTTTAATCTTGGTTAAGGGTGAGGGATAATGAAAATGTTTGAGTGATTTCTCCCCCCTTAGCCGAGGGTTATCTTGTTCCATGACACATGGATTAATGTGGTTAAGACAACTCTTTAGGACCATTCCATATTTTGATTTTACATGAAAGTTTCCTTATTTCTTAGTGATATCTATTCGGTCCTCTTAATTTGGTAATAAGTTCTTATTTCTTTACATTATGATCCTAATAGAAATAAATCCTTTAATATAGTCACTATCAAGAATTCAAGGTGATTATTAAATAAAACAATAATTCTCATAAGCCCTAATTTGGGATGTTACAACATCGGTGGATGAAACTTATGAAGGACTACGACTTGGTTATAGATTACCATCCTGGTAAAGCCAATGTTGTGGTCGATGCTCTTAGTCGGAAGCCTACCCCTTCTCCGAGATGTCTGAATGCTCACTTCAGACTTAGGAAGCATGGTAACTTGTTGACTGAGTTGAGAGTTCAGTCAACCATTGTATCTCGAATCAAAGCACTCCAAGAAAATGATGAGGAGTTGCAACCCCTTATTTCTAAGGTCAAGGATAATACCTTTCCTGACTTTGCTATGAACTCCGAAGGCTTGTTATGTTTTCGCAACCATATCAGTGTGCCCGGTGATGATGATCTTCAGAATTAGATCCTAAGTGAAGCTCATTCTAGCCTTTTCTCTGTTCATCCGGGAGCTATCAAAATGTACAAAGATCTAAAAGAGCTATGTTGGTGGTTGGGTATGAAGAATGAGATCACAAACTTCGTGGTGAGGTGTTTGACTTGCCAACGAGTCAAAACTGAGCAAAAGGTGCCTACTGGTCTTCTGCAGCCTATCGAGCTTCCACAGTGGAAATGTGAGCATATTACGATGGAGTTCGTAAGTAGTTTGCCAATAAATCCAAAAAAGAATGATATTATTTGGGTCATTTTGGACCGATTCACTAAGTTTGCTCATTTTTTACCGGTGAGAAAGGATCTCAGTTTGCCTAAGCTCGTGGAGTTGTACATCCGTGAAGTCATTCATTTACACAGAGTTCCAGTATCTATTATTTCTGATTGTGATCCTCGATTCGTAGCCCGGTCTTGGAAGAACTTACATGAGGCTTTGGGGATGCGAGTGCACCTTAGCACTACATTCCATTCTTAAACTGATGGCCAATTCGAAAGGGTTCTACATATTCTAGAAGATATGCTTCGAGCAAGTGTTATCGACTTTGGGAGTACATGGGAGAAATCCTTACCCTTAGTTGAGTTCGTGTATAACAACAGTTATCAAGCCTCAATTCAAATGGCTCCATATGAAGCTCTTTATGGAAGGAGATGTAGAACTCCTCTTTGTTGGACAGAACTCGGTGAAAGCAAGATGCTAGGTCTTGATTTACTTTGTGAAACCGAAGAAATGACGACCATTATTCGTGATCGGCTTAAGGCTGCCTTTGACCGACAGAAATCCTATGCTGATCTGAAAAGAAGGGACATTCAGTACGAGGTTGGTGAGAAAGCCTTCCTCAAAGTGTCTCTGTGGAAGAAGATCTTTTGTTTCGGCATAAAGGGGAAGCTAAGTCCTCGTTTCATTGGCCCATTCGAAGTGATTGAAAAAGTTGGATATGTTGCGTACCAATTAGCCCTTCCCGAGGAGTTAAGCCAGATCCACAATGTCTTCCATGTATCTATGTTACGCAAGTACCAGTTGAATCCTTCCTACGTGATTGAACTTGAACCTGTGGAGATTCAATCCAATCTGGCGTATGAGGAAGAACCTGTGCAGATCCTAGCACGAGAAGTCAAGAGACTTCGTAACGAGTTTGTGCCTTTAGTGAAAGTCCTTTGGAGAAGCCACTAGGTCCTGAAAAAACCATGCAAAAGCAGTATCCTCACCTCTTTGCTTGATGTGAAAATTCGAGGATGAATTTTCTTAATGGGGAGAGTTATCACATTTGTAATGATTGACCTTTGTACCCCTCTTGTATAATGAATTTACATTTTGGTCCTATTTGAGTGAATGAACTTCCTTGTATGAAATTTAAGCCAAATTGTAAATTCTGAAGCTAGGCGTATCGATACGGTCAAGACAGTATCGATACGGTCCAACTGCCAATAACTAATTTACCTATTTTGACGAGGGCGTATCGATATGGCAATGAGTGTATCGATACGGGTCCCCTATTTCGAATCTATTTGAAGCCCAAATTAAAAGGAATTGAAGCAAGGTGCTTGCTCACCCTCTTGCTTGGCCTTCCCACGTCAAAGTCACAAGAAAATATGACTGATGCTAAGGGAAAATGGGTTATAAGATGGGTGGTCTTGGGTTGAGCAAACCCTTGCTTAAGAGAAATGATTTCATTGGCCAAAGCTTAGGTGGATAATGATTAAGGGATTAATTGGGTTTTAAAAATGAATATGTAAAAGGAGAACCGATTTAGGTTATTACGAAAAGACCATGTTATTCAAGTTAAGCATTATAATCACATCGGATTAAAGAATGATTTTGTATGTAAGGGTATACTATAACATGACTTCTAAAATTTTATAATTTAAGTTAGCTTAGAGAAGTTTATATCAAGACATATGATTAGACTATGTTCCATGAGAATTAAAATTTTATCCATGTCTAGTTTGTTTGATTGCCTATCGAATGGTTGCTTGGACTACAAGATTTGTCTAAATCTTGTTCAAATGCTTGTTTAAGTTTCATGATTGTAATGTTTTGTTTCACTTTGGCATCCTAAATTCGGCCTTCTACCGAGCTCAGTTTAGGATGCTACAGACGTTGATGGAGATTCAGCTTTTTCTGAGTCAAAAGATAATTCAGACTTTTGTAATCAGTGTACAAATAACACTTTTTACCATAAAGGTAGTGCCTCTAAATCTTCAAAGCAAATACAACGACGACCAACTCTAAATCATGTGTCGAATAGTTCAGCTCATGAGGTTTGAGCTGAAGTGAGGCATAGGCAATAACATTTCCTTCTTGCATCAATACACAGCCTAATCCCAAGTAGGATTCATCATTGTATACGATGAAGTCTTTACCCGACTCGGGTTTCACCAAAACAGGAGCATGAGTAAAGACTTGCTTAAGCTAATCAAAACTCCTTTGCTGATCCACTGTCTAAACAAAGGGAGTTTCCTTACGGAGAAGCTTCGTCAAAGGTGCAGCAATCAGTGAGAACCCTTTAACGAATCTATGGTAGTAGCCTACAAGGCCTAGAAAACTACAAACTTCTCCAACATTTTTCGAAGGAATCCAATCAAGGATTGCTTGAATCTTCTTTGGGTCAACTTGAATTCCCGCAGAAGAGATTACATGACCCAGAAAGGATACTTCAGGTATCCAAAATTCACATTTGCTGAATTTGGCGTACAGTTGTTTCTCTCGGAGAGTTTGAAGCACAATCCGAAGATGTTCTTCATGAGTAGCAGCATCTTTTGAATATATTAGAATGTCATCTATGAACACCACCATGAACTTATCTAGGTAAGGCTGGAACACACGGTTCATCAAATCTATGAAGGCTGTAGGTGCATTCGTAAGACCAAATGGCATAGCCAGGAATTCGTAATGGCCATATCTAGTTCGGAAGGCAGTCTTTGGAACATCAAACTCCTTCACTAGCATTTGATAATATCTAGATCAAAGATCTATCTTTGAAAAGACAAAAGTATCTTTCAATTGATTGAAAAGATCAACGCTCCTCGGTAACGAATACTTATTCTTGATCGTCACCTTGTTTAACTGTCGATAGTTAATGCATAAACGCATCGACCCATCTTTCTTCTTAACGAACAACACTGGTGCTCCCCAGGGTAAGGAACTCGGTCGGATAAACTCTTATCGAAAAGGTCTTGGATTTGGGCCTTTAATTCTCTTAACTCCACTAGGGTTATCCTATACAGAGTAATAGAGACCGGAGTAGTCCTTGGCTGCACTTCTATCCTAAATTCCACTTCTCGAGTTGGAGGGAGTCCTGAAAGTTCATCGAGAAACACATCAGAGAATTCTTTCACTATGGACACATTTTCAAGCTTTGGATCTTCTTTGGTCTCCATGGCACATAAGCTAGCCTCACTAGGCTCGGATTGGATCTTCAACAAGGTTATACTCTCTTTATTTAGTCCACAAATATACAATTTCTTCTTAGAACAGTCCACCCAGGCTTGGTGTTCGGCTAGCCAATCAAGGCCTAGGATGAGATCAAATTCCCAAAAGGGTAATGTTATCAAGTTGGCCAAAAATGGGATCCCTTGGATCCTTATAGGGAAAGCTTTACAGATCAATCGAATGACCATACTATCACCTAGCGGGTTAGAGACAACAATCTCAGAAGCAACAGGTTCGGAGTCTAAGGAATACTTTTCTATCAAAGGTTCACTTATGAAAGAATGAGTAGAACCTAGATCTACTAGTGCATAAACAAGATCAGAACAAAATTCTACCACACCTGCAATCACATCAGGATCATCCCCCTGCTCACGATCCCGAACATGGTACATCTAGGTTGAAGTCTGAGGGTCACGACTAGCTGGAGGGGCATTGGTGTTGCGAGGTCTCCCTGCGGATCCAGATGGCACCTGCTTTGCTCCCCTTCCTTTGCTAGGATTGTTCTAAAAAGCCACAAACACTAGAGTGTGAGGATTTTGCGAACACTACCGGATAAAGTGGCCAGACTTGCCACAGAGATAACAGGATCCAAATTGTCTACGACGTTGTCCCGGGTGCCTCTTCTGGCAGAAGTTACACAAACGAATCTGAGAACCCTTCACGGAACCGCCCGTACTATCGATGGAAACTGTACAAGAAATAGATGTTCTGGCCTACTGGAACTGTGGCACATAGCCAGATCGTGGTAGCTGCTAAAAAGTGGCAGACTTTTGGTCCCACTGTCTTCTTTTCTTTTGAGGCATTGGAGGCTTGGAATCATCTCGAAACCTCTTTTTGGACCAGGCTTGGTTCCTCTTTCATCTTTCATAAGCCTTTTGGGAAGCTTCAGTAGCGATGGCTTTGTTAACAAGAGTTTAAAATTCCTCCATCTCTAAATAAACGAAAAGATGATGTAATTCATCACATAGGCCATCTATAAACATCCAGCACTTCTCCTTCTCTGTACGGATGATCTCGGTACAATATCTTGCATATTTGCAGAAGTCGTGGATGTACTACTCCACGGGTCTTCCCCTTGTCTTAGATGGAAGAATCTCTTATGCCTTTCAGCGATATAATAGTCACTGATGTACTTCTTATAGAACTCTTGAAGGAAGAAGTCCCACATAAATCGGTGTTCAGGCACGGTGAACATCACGGTGTCCCACCAACTCTAAGCTTCTTTAACGATCAAAGCCAAGGGACATTCTAGCTTGTGCTCCTTAGGGCACTTCATCTGTTTGTTCAGCACTTTTAGAGTATTCTCCATCCAGTATTTTGTGATCTCAGGATTATCCAGGTGGTGAATGTGTAAACTGGGTACTGTTTGAGTTTATCAATAGGGGCTCTTAAAGCAGATTGTGATGCTTCGGCAGGCTCAGGAAGCGGTTCTTGTCAAAGAGACACGACCACTTGCTTGATCATGTCAGCCATCGACCGCAAATACTCCTGTTGAGCTGGAGGCATTGGCAGAGGATGAGGTGGGTCATTCTGCCTAACTCGTTCAGCCCTAGCTTTAGCCCTCAAATTATCCCCCTAATTCGAGGAGGAGACACGATTTGGTTTATTAACAGCACGTTATCAGTAGGCGCCAATATTTTCAAATCTAATCATACAAAAAATTGAATCGTATAAGCTGCAAGTCACAGATAACATATACAAATAACTCCTAGGTGGCATAAGTACATACAGACTCGAAATGGGCTTCAATTTAGTTCTAGAATCGACTAAACCTAGGTTCTGATACAATAATTGTAACACCCCCTTCCCCGTCTGGTAGAGAACCGGGTCAAAAAGTGTTATTAGAAACATATTCAGAAATTAGAAGCTTGATTGAACTCATAATTTCATTCGGGAGTTCTAATATTCTCATATAAGGCTTAGCGAGCCTAATTATCAATTACCGACTCAATAGGGGGTCAATTTTAAACTTTTACAAACTTACGAACTAAATCATAAATTTTAAAAATTATTGATCCTACTCCGAATTCTTTATTACCGTCTTTTAATTAAACTTACCAATTATAAATCTGTGAAGTTTCGTTACTATCGGATATCATTTACTTGATCAATTAAGCCGTATAGTTATTAGTGATCAATTTGTAAACTGCCTAAAACCTCTTTTTACTCTTTATAACAGAATTAACTAACACCGTATCGATACTCTAAGGGCAGTATTGATACACCAAGCCTAATTCCATATTTCTATATTCAAGGATATCAAGCTCGTACCGATACAGCTAAGCCTATATCAGTACCAGTTGACTGCGTTAACCCCGTATCGATACGCTATAAGACTGTATCGATACCATTTTCAACCTAAATTCCAGTGACCAAAATCTGTACCGATACGTCCAAACCATATCGATACGCCATGTTTAACCAGTGTTGACCAGACCAATTATACAAGGGCTGTATCAATAGTCCATCACCCGTGTCGATACTCCCTGACTTGTAATGATAGATTTTTACTAGTTTTCAATCGAATTGACCTAGCAAACATTGTCCAAATATTACCAAATTTTACCAACAAACCAATAAACAATAATTCTAATAGTGAGAAAATATTTAGATCATTTCGAGTTCGTTTACTAGGATTTTACCATTTAGTGCATTAGGGCCCATTTTAACTAGTTTGCTCAGTCCAAAACACACCAGCATGCACATACATCACCTAAACCCTATTAGGCTTATACAAACACATCAAAATAGGTCATTACAACATATCTAGCCTTACTAGGAATTCGGAAACAAAAGTAAAAATACATATGCTTGCAGAGTGAGTGACTTGCAACTGTAAAATATACGATCGATGTCCGAAAAACTTTAGGATCCTGAAATGCATGAGACACATATATGTTAGGCTTACATAGCCTAGTGAGGTAGTCATAATAAATGTAAAGCAATTAAATGACATGAATGACATACTATGGTCATGAATTATATAGCATCATACTTAAATGTCATAAATTCACTATTATTCACATAAGTCTCAAGCTTAAGTCATTTATCACATTTTCTTATAATCATAGCAAAGTTTAACACATATTAATTCCCTTGGACAATGTAACAAATGGATACACGGATTACCCTTTACACCATACATATATCGGAAAATAGGTCGTAGCCTTGAGTCGTAGCTCTGAATAGTCCCTTACACAATCCATCCTTTTCGCCCCCATATATAGGTCGTAGCCCCAGACCGTAGTCCAATCCCTTACTTATACGAGCTCAAATAGCCCTATGGCATGCCAATTGTATCCAAAACTCACAAATGTCCAAGGTTACAAATATTTCATTATATTACTTACCTTTTTGCCCATAACATATCATAGAAGGATCATATCATATCGAAATCATATCATAATCATATCGGATACCACACATATACTCATAGACATGTCAAGTAATGTAAGGACTTACCATGCTAGCCATTAGCATCCACACATGCTTTCTCTATGTGAGCCTTTAAACAAAAAAGCAATTACAGCATAAACGAATGCAACGGGATGGCTCATTGCCTATCCCTTGACACTACTACACCCACCTTGATTACGAGGTTCTCGAATAACAACTCCATTGTGCTTATCTTCCTTTGGAGATGTCAAGGGGTCCTTCTCCAATATTTGAGCGAGTCGTTGTCTTTCAAACGGTATATCAGATTCGGACGAAGATTAAAGATTGCACCGAGATGCTAGCTTAGCTTGAGGTTGAAGATGGAAATGGAGGTGTGTGCTTGGTGAGAAGTAAGATTTGAGCTTTTGGTTACCCGG
This sequence comes from Hibiscus mutabilis, assembly GCA_019671005.1. Classification (NCBI taxonomy): domain Eukaryota; kingdom Viridiplantae; phylum Streptophyta; class Magnoliopsida; order Malvales; family Malvaceae; genus Hibiscus; species Hibiscus mutabilis. The sequence goes on from CM033730.1 coordinate 20,632,898, forward strand.
TGTTCAAAGTAGGAGAATGAAAGCTTCTATTTTTACTTATTCATTTTTAAAACCCAATTAATCCCTTAATCATTGTCCACCTAAGCTTTGGCCAATGAAAGCATTTCCCTTAAGCAAGGGTTTGCTCAACCAAAGACCACCCATCTTATCACCCTTTTTCCCTTAGCATTAGTCATATTTTCTTGTGACTTTCACGTGGGGAAGGCCAAGCAAGGGGGTGAGAAAGCACCTTACTTCAATTCCTCTTAATTTGGGCTTCAAACAGATTCAAAATAGGGGACCTGTATCAATACACTCATTGCCATATCGATACACCCTCGTCAAAACAGGTAAGTTAGTTATTGGCAGTTGGACCGTATTGATATTGTCTTGACCGTATCGATACGCCTAGCTTCAGAATTTACAATTTGGCTTGAATTTCATACAAGGAAGTTCATTCACTCAAATAGGACCAAAATGTAACTTCATTATACAAGAGGGGTACAAAGGTCAATCATTACAAACGTTTAACACATTGGATTCAAAATTTCCAATCTCCAGAACCTACTTCCGACTAGGTCGATTTTCAGGATGTGATATGTGTGGACTCTAGAACCTTCCCTGCCTTGATCTTGGGTCGTTAGATCTCTCCCAGATCTAACGGCTGGGAGCTGGTTGCGCAGGGGATAAAAGAGGATTAGGGTTTTTGTTTAAAGTTGGGCTCGAAACATGCCAAATATGTAATTAAAAGTTGGGCTTATTATAATTGTAAATGGACTTTATATATATAAACTGATATATATTTAATAAAGTTGGGCTATGTCATTTATTTACTCTCTCTCTTTTTCTTTTGTTTTCTGATTGCAAAAACATTCGAATAATGATAGATAATAATAATAGTAATATATAATAATAATAATAGTAATAGGAAACAATAATAACAACAATTATAATAATCACAACCATGATCGCTAATACTGATAGCAAAACAAAATAATAATAATAATAATAATGATAATAGAGAAATATAACATAATAAGAACTATAGGAGCAAATACTATAATAATAACATATAGTGATAATAATAATAATATGGCTATAATATTTAGGCTTTTTTTTCAAATGGATAACAATAATTATAATATCATGGCAATAAAATAGCAACACATATATATAGCTAGTATAATATTAGATTTATTAACACTTATAATATTAGATTTATTAACACTTACATAATAATGATAGTAATTTTTTTTTGCTTTTGGGTTCTAATAATAGCCGCATACACATATATATGTAGATAGTTAAAACTAAACAAAACCCATAGTAGTATATAAGCTCATTATTATAAAGCGAAATAAAAAGGGTCCATCCCAGACAAAATTAGTGACTAAAACAATCAATAATTATTATCACATTTAATAATAATCATAAATGTCAAAAATTATGTCACACAATATTTTATAGGGTAAAATACCTAAATCATCACTAAACTTTTCTCTCTGACCTATTTTGGTCACTAAACTTTAAAAACGACCAATTTACTCACTGAACTTTATACATTGACCTATTTTGGTTATTCTTTGATGACATGGGTTATTTTATTATTGTTTTTATCCTGACATATCATTTTTATTAATATCAAATGCCAAATGATTTAAAATTAAAAAATATTAAAACCCCCACAACAGCTCCTTCATTATCTCACCATCTTCTCAACCACAACCAAGAGATCTGCATCGGAGACATGACAATTTGCCAAGGCAAGATTAGAGCCAATATTCTGCATGTCTTTCATGTAGTTGGAGATGGACCTAGAACCATGCAGATTGCGAGCCAATTTGGACTTGAGAGCAAGGATGCGTTTGGGAGATGCTCAAACATAATTTGTCACTAGAGTATCCCATGCAATTTTGGCAGTGATAGCGGATGAAATAAGTGGTTGAACTTGATCATCACAACTGCTAAGAAGAGCACTGATAAGAATTTGATCTTGACGATACCATCGTAGATATTCAGGATTAGCAATTGTTGCTGTGTCATCGGTAAACTTAGATGGAAAAGGTTGTGAACCATCAATATAATCGAGTAGCCCAAAACCAATGAGAGTAGCCTCCACTTCACGATGCCAAACAGGAAAGTTGGCAGACGTAAGCTCGATTGGGAAGTTGGTCGGTGCACTAAGATGCACAAGATCATTGGAAGTAGAAGACGGAGCCATGAAAAGAGATATGGTTTAAAGAAGAGCGAAAAAGAAGGGGAAAATGAGTAGAAAAATTTTACTTAGCTCTGATTACCATGTAAAGGATTTGTATATTTGATAGTTGATAATATTTACAATTGACCTATATATAGAGGATAAGGGAAATCAAATATTAAATACAAATCAAATATTTAAATACAAGATAAGATTGAGATAGAGATATGATAAGATAGGATTTGAATAAGATTTGACTAAAAGTTATCTCATGGATTTGAATGACATAAAAGTTATCTCATCTTTATATTTATCCTTAATATGGATATGGTCATGTATACAACAATGATTCATGGACTATGTAAGATTAGTAACCTTGGGGAAGCCATAAAGCTTTAGTTTGAGATGACTAATAAGGAAATGCTTCCAAATGAGTACACTTATAATACACTGCTTTATAAAGGTAAAGAGGTTGAATTATGCAAGCAAAGATATGTTGCTGAGGGAATGGAATGGTTCAGAGAGAACTGAAGAATCAACTGAAACCGCAACAAAAGACTCTCAAGAAACTGGTTTGGTGTCTCTCAAAAAGAGATAGGTTTGATAATTCTTTACTTGTTTTAGATTTTATGTTTAGATTAAGCTATGCACTCAAAATCAGCATATGTTATTCCGTTGTTACCGATTTTTGCCAAAGGGATGCTCATCTTGTAGAACCATGCTTAGACGAGGTCCTAGAAATAAATTAAGCAAAGCATTTTCAGTCATTTGTTGTAATGCTTATATTCTATGTTTCTTGGACTCAGAGGTGACTGTTGGATACTAATATGTATCTAACACTGGTTTGCATAAAATTTTCTCATTTTTTCTTCATATATTTGGAGAATCATAACCTATATCCTTGTTTCAATGTGTTGGATATGAGTGTGGAACATGGGTATTTTTAGGGGAAATAAAGAGTCGAAGTAACAGAGTTTATATTCAATGAAATGGCAAATAGAATTGATACAAGGTTGAGATATAAACCCAACAAAACAAAAAGTGGATATTTATACATTTCAATTCTTCTTCGACATGAGTTAGGTGCCACCAGAAAAAAAAATGATTGTATTTTGTGCACTGAAATTATCCCCTTCTAGCAGAGAAGATCCCTATTAAATCATTTGGCAGAGAAATGATAAAGAAGGCAGGCTGTTGTGGTTGAGGAGATGGTGAAGAAGGGGGCTGTTATGGGGATTTTAATATTTTTTATTTTTAAATTATTTGGCATTTAATATTAATAAAAATACATGTCAAGATAAACTAATAATAAAATAACACATGTCATAAAAGAATGACCAAAATAGGTCAATATATAAAGTTGAGTGAGTAAATTGATCGTTTTAAAAGTTTAGTGATCAAAATAGGTCAAAGAATAAAGTTGAGTAATGATTTAAGTATTTTATCCTATTTTATATTCATATCATATTTAATATTTAACATTAAAAGGGCCAACATTATAAGGAATAATTACCTTAAAATACATACCATAGTAATACCATAATTTAAAGTATTAATATTGCCATAGTTTACGCAAAGCATAATAACATACCTTGTGAAAATAACTCAAACGTACAGAACTCCACCATATTCATGTGCAAGCACCATTCGTTGGTTCCTTTAACATCCCACAATATTTGTGCTCAAACGTTGGTTCCTAAACTAAGCTTAGAAAATTGTGGTCATAAAACAATGGTAAATATGGTAATCAAAAAAGAATTTAAAGCAACAAAAATTAGCAGTTGGTTCCTTGGTAAAATAAGAATAATCAGACCCATGTTCCATCGCGGTTTTTGCACTGGTAGCAAATCACGGCATACTCTCCAAATCATATATCACCGTATATATCGTAAAAATTAATTTATTCGTCTTGGATTAAAATTAAAAAATATGTCTTAAGATTGTTAAAAAAAACTAATAATCCAAAAAAATAAATAAACAGTAAAAATGGAATACTGAAATTATTATTGATAAATCGAACAGATCATAAATTTAAAAACAAGAATATTCGTAACATAAATCGAATATTAAAAAATAATAAATTGAAATCGTTTGCTAGTAGTAGATAGAAAAACGGATTAGTGAGAAACGGGTTGAGGCCTGCAATTACGCAATTCCTTAACAGATTTTCGGTCACTCCTATTGTGCTTGAGATCATTGGTCATCTGTCTCCCAGGATACAACAACTAAATGATCAGCTACAGTTATACAGTTGTAGAGATTACAAACTATACTCTTGCCTTTGTCAATCATCGAAAACTTGAGATCCGAAAAAGCAGTCATTAATACAATAAATATCAGATATATTTTTGTGAATCTCAAACAATATTAAAACAATTTTCGAATTAAATGATACAATATTTTTTCATATATTTATCCTCTTAATTGTGAATATTCAAAACTATATGTCACATTTAAAAAAAATTAATTCTCAATTGATAAAATATCTAGCAAGCCCACAAAATGCTCAATTGGTCTAAACATTCACATCCCACAAGCCCACAAATTTTAATTTGCACCCACCATTAACTTGCGTACAAAGCACAATATCAACTAAAGCTATTCAATGTTTAGAAAATGTGTTAGTGTATATAAACACATTCCATACTTTAAATGCTACTAATATGGGATATAACTTTTTTTATTTTTCCTTACATAATTCACAAGTATCTTACTTTGAGTATTAATTTCTCATTCATCACTCAGCTATTTTGAGCATATGAGGTACCGTTGTAAAGATCTCATAGAGTAGAATATGAGTCCAAAGATTTATCATTTGAATCTCCATCTTTACCCATAAAAAATAGGCCTCAAAATTTCTAATTTATCATGTTTTTTCCAACACTTTTGAGTAATAAAAAATCTTCACTCATATCTTCTATCTTTTTGTTTTTCCTTGTCTTAGTTTCTGCTCGTTTCTAAGCTCTTTGCATAGTTTTGAAGGCTAACCTAGCTGACCGACTAGAATTCGTAGATTAAGGCCACATAATTTTGCTAGTGAGATTTTGGTCCAGTGACAATATACAATTAAAGAAGAGTAGCAAACAAAAGTTACGATGCATTATCTGTTTTTCATGAAATTTGAGGTCAATAATATAATTGTCAAATTTGACCGAGATTCGAGACCAAAATAGATTTATCCGACCAGAAATTCGATATAGACCCAAACATGATGGCTTAAGCTTGATCTGAACTTGAAAAATTCAAACCAAACAAAAATCGACCACAATTTTAGTTGAACTGAAAATTAAGTACCAAAACCGAAAACAACCCAAACTGAAAATAACTCGAACCGAAAACAACATGAATTTAATTAATCAAATCTGATCCGAACATCATCCCTATTTTGACCCGATAATAGATTCAAAATAATACAGAATTAAGGTTCTACATCATATCAAATCAATATATATAAAAGCATCAAAACACATGTTAAATATATGTGGCGTGTCACCGTACTACGAGTTTCAAATCAAAATGAAATATTTACATCAAGTGTAGATCTGATATGACTTGTGGCTCCTTACTGCAATCCCGAAAACACAAAATTATCGATTTCATGTAAAGTAATGACACACACAAAGTAAATTTATATAACTTAGTGAAATAGTCAAGGTAAAATAAAGTAATTACATATCATGACAAATCAAGATACTTGACTGAAGCATAATATTATACATTTTAACATAACAGAGAGTTCCGTGGCAATCCTAACATAAATAATTCATTACATTTAAATTTGTTAGAGTTAATTTAATCGATTTTAGCCTTATGATATAATAGTAGTCTACAAATATTTAGATCCCACCTCCTTGTAAAGTATTAATACGATACAGCACAATAATAATCCCTCCGTCTTGTCGGGGCACATAGTCCTTATAGTTCACCAAGACCAAAGTCTTTTAATAGCTGCTATAAAAGGGTAATGACATGTCAATTGTACTTAAAACTCGACTAATAACCAAAGACTCATTTCATATCGGTATTTAGCGGCGTTTGCTGGAATATACACTATTAAAGACAAAATATTTTGCAGAATTTGAAGGAACAAACACCGCTACATATCTCGACCTTGTGCGGCGCTTTTTGTTCATAAACGCTTCTAACTATTATAGCGTTTGATTTAACAGCATTTCTTGAGGCTCTTTTACTAATATCGGGAGAATTTTTACGACGCTTAAAAATACCGCTATAGGACAAAATATATTGTTAAAAGCCTGTTTTACTGTAGTAACCATTATCAAACTCTTCGGCTATTGGCCATTTTTATTATCGACTCAACACAAAGTTCATTACCAATATCAAAGGAGCGCTTACCTCATTTTTAAACATTTTGAATATGACAACTAACATGACATCTATACTCAATCACATGCCATACTCAAATACTAGCTATCATAATATCGAATTTGTTAGCTCGATCGATCAACTGAAATATGCTAAGAGATGGAGTATTGGCTTTTAAAAATTGTGGAAGCAACCGTAAAATATAGATAATTTTGCATAATAATTTTAGAGTTATTCGACTTCTAAACAAAGCTTACTTCACTACCTTAGTTATCTACACTAAAAAAATTTAAAATCTACTAGATTTGCTTACCTTGAAGAACAATGTGTGACCTTACAATTTTCTGTGAAGGTTTATACCACAAACCCTTGACTTCACACTCTCCCACAGTGTAATTAAAAATAAAGCGCACTTTAATTCTTACAAAGATTGAATGTCTAGGGTCATTTATAATTTAGATCATTGAACTTACACTCAACTTTCATATAGGTCACAAACCTTTGATTTAATCAAATTAAATCATTTAACTTTTATTATTAGCAAATTAAATCATTCACTCTAACACCGTTAATTATTTTAACAAAAAAGCTGACTCAACAGTCTTATTTGTCATATTTTTCCATGTCAGCAAATTAATATTAATTGGAATTAAAGAAAAACATTTAAAAAATTCTCTCACATTAAATTATTAAAGAAATTGTGGTTCACTCCGTATCAATTTAATCAATTTCTCAATCTTTTGAATCTCATTCTCCGCCACTCTTTTTCAGTCGTTAAAATAATAACTTTGACAAACTTCACAAAGTTTTTGCTGGCCGTGAAGATTTGGAGACGCCTCAGGTTTGGGAAATTTTTCATTTTTTAGAACTTTGAAAGTTGATTGTAATTTAGTTTTGTTATAACTTTAAAAAACAGTAGTAGTTAGATTTCATGGGATTGGATTTTTAGTGAGTTTGCTAAGAACCCTAAAGGGAAAATAGTCGTAGTTGTCCGTTATTCAAATTAAAACTTTCTAGTTTGTAATCTTAGTTTATTAGGAAATCTAAACTTGGTTAATCAAATCAATATGCTCGCATTAGTTAATTAATTTGACAGGGATTTACTCGACTATGTTTTGCTTTTGCGTTGTTTGGAGAGTGGAATTGTGCCTTCTTCTAATGTGTTTCTTTGTTTCTGTATAACTTTATTTATATGTTTAATAGGTGACTTTATCATAATGAGTTCTTTGTAGTGATTTTGTTTGAATCTTTTTGTAATTTTTTCTTTCAGTTTAATAATATTTTGATATTACTAAACAATTCATGCTCCAAACCTGTTAAAACTAATATTAAATGAATTTTACAGTTCATATTATAAACAAACATAATTTGAATAAAAAAATTCTACCGTATATGTCAAAGCAATCGTTTTCTCTAGTCATATATGCAAATAAATGGATTTTTAACAAGTTTCTATTCCATAGTTCTTCCGTTAAATTAGGAGGAATAAGTGAAATTAAATTATTCGGGTGAGTATAGTGACCTTCATTTGTAATGTTTTTTTTTTTTTTTATCTTGTGGTTACAACATTGTAGTTTTTTTCAATTTCTCTACTTGTTTGATGAATGTAACTAATGTCCTCTGAAATTATTAAATAGAACTGTTGTAGGCTGAAATGCACACGAACACTAAAAATGTTTTAAAGAATTTTCTAATGCATTTTACTTAGGTCGGTATAGCCATTCAACACAAAAATGCAACTAAGATATTTGATTTTGATATAACTTAAAGAAAAATATTTTTAGATTTAAACTAATTTATAAAAATATTTCAAAAATTCATAAACTTTAAAAATATGTTTGAAATGTTTTCAAAGGGTTTTTGACATGTCTTAAATGATTTTAAATAGTCAAAATGTCAAAAACATACATTGAGTATTGATACAGTTTGACTCGTACCAATACCTAGAAGTGTCTACACCGATACGGCTTTTCGTATATCGATACACCCCTTTGTCCCCGAGTTTTAACAAATTCCAATAGCCAAATTGAGTACCGATACCGCTTTAGCCATACCGATACGAAGGACCTTGTATCAATACTATGTATCGCAAACCGGTACCCCTGTATATTAAATGCTCCAACGGCTCTTTCTTCTTAAGCCAAGTACTGATACCAGACCTCGAGTACCGATACTGACAAGATCATAACTACATTTATGATTGTAATTAAAGTCTCTAACGGCTCCAAATCAACCCCAACGGCTAGCAACGACCACAAACTCCTTTGAAAGTTTAAAAGACTCAATCAAGCAGCCATGCAACGACAAGAAATAACTCTACCAACATTCACATATAGAGAAAATGTTTTTGTACTTTAATTGTCAATTTTATTTGTAGAACACACTTATGAGCTTAATTGTTATATATGCTCAAGTGTTAGGTTTTGGGTGTAAGCTTAGAATTGCAAACAATCAACCTTGTGAGGTTTTCCCTAGTTTGCTTATTTGTTTCTCTTGTAAGAGAGTGTTTAACAAGACTTTGGGGTATAAACATTGTGTTGTAAGGGTTATCTCCTTGAGCCCAGGAAAAAGGAAAGAAATTCTAGAGTGAATTTGGGAAAATCCTTAGTGGGAAGCTAAGGTAGTAGATGTAGACTTTGGTTAGAAAGTCGAACAACTCTAAATCTTTGTGTCAACTTTTAAATTTCAATTGCTTCCACCACTATTACTCAAAAACTAATTCACCCCCTTTTGGCTATCTCGATTGATTGTTCAAACCTCCCAACAATTGGTATCAGAGCTTCGTATCTACATTGGATTAACATTCTAAAGTTGATCCTTGAGGTGCTTAACCATTCTACATCAACCGGTGATTATGGCGCAGTTCATCAACAAGCCTACTTACTTCAACGTTGTCGACTACTCCTATTGGAAGAATAAGATGATGTTTTATGAGAGCCAAAGATTATCGTCTTTGGGATATTATTCTTGATGGCATGTTCATTCCACAAAGAATAAAGGCATAATGGAAGACAGAAGATCGCAAGATGATGAAGCTAAATGCAAAGGCCTTGTACATTTTCTTTTGTGCACTTGGTCCAAAGGAATACACTAAAGTCTCTTATTGTGAAAATGTCAAGTAAGTATGGGACAAACTTGAAGTCAAATATGAAGGTACAAATGATGTGAAGGGAACCAAGATTGGACTTCTCAACCTCAACTATGAGAACTTCAAGATGGATATAGAAGAAAACATCAAAGTTATGTTCGAAAGGTTCTCCACCATAGTCAACGAGCTTAAAGGATTTGGAGAGATGATTTCGAAGGACAAGCTTGTGAGGAAGTTGATTTACTCACTTTCAAATTCATGGGACTCTAAGAAGACTGCAATCATAGAAACAAAGAATTTGAAAGAGCTCAAGCTTGACGAGCTTATAGGATCTTTGCTTACCCATGAAATGATGATGTCGAAGGTGAAGATGAAAATATAAGAGCAAGGTATTGAATTGAATGTTGCTCTTAAATCTTCCACAAGCTAACAAGAAGATTCAAGTGGAAAGGATAATGAAGAAGAAGAAATGGCCAAGTTCTTCAAAAAGTTCACCTGATAAATGAAGCTACAAAAGGAAGAATCAAGACATAAATCGAAAATAAAGAGGAAATATCTCATTATATGCTTCGAATACAAGAACCCGGGGCACACCAAGTATGATTGCCCTCATTTTAACAAGAAGCGATCAAGCCATAAGAAAAAGCATTTGTGGCTACATGGAGTGATGAAGAGGACTCCACCAATGATGAGGTAGCCAACCTTTGTCTCATGGCCATCGAAGAAGATTCAAGGGTAACTTCTAACTCATATAATTTAAATTCTCATACTTTTGATGAGTTACAAGAAGCCTCTGATGATTTAGTTTTAGAATTCAAGGTTTCATTTTTTAAAAACAAAAAGTTGATTTTAAAATTATGAATAAAAAATGAATTGATTTCTAAAACTAATCTCGAACTTGAAGCAAAGTTTGAAGCTCTTGAGAAAAAGAATTTGGATTTCTAAAACTTGCTTCTAAAAGTTAAAGATGATCATCAAAGGGAAATTGATGATCTTAAAAAGAATTTGTTTAACAAAAATTTTCAAAAATATGAAGTTGGAGGTAGCTCCAAAACAAATTTTGTTAAAATAAATTTTTATGTTAGGCAATCTAGTTCTCCTAGATTTTAAAATGGTAAAATTGTGAAGAATGGTTGGGTCCCTAAAGGACTTATTTTTTTAAATAAAAGGGAAGGCATTGAAAAATGGATTTCTAAGGGAACTAATTTTTTTGGATTAATGCCATTGGATCCAAAGCAATTTGGATACCAAAAATTATTTGGTTGTCTATTTGTAGGTTTGCTTGAGCCATTGATGATCAAAGTTGAAATCTTGGAAGCTTAAAATCCTACCTTGGTTCAAGTGGTAAAATTTAATTTCATGCAATTACTTGATCATGGCTATATTGTTTAATTTTGATGATGATCTAAGCATATTTGTATGACTCCATGTTGTGCCTAATTACATATAGTTAAGTGGAGTCTCAAATTGCATGAGTTACTTGTTTTTGGCCTAATATGTCTATTTTTGTGTTTTGGGCCTTAAACTTGTATTGAATTTTGTGAAATTCATGCTTTGTATGTTTTAAATGTTATGTTTTGAGAAGCATGTGTAGCAAAATGTATATGTAGGACTTAATAAAGCCTTTGTATGAACTTAAAACCAAGATGTAAGGCCTTTTAAGTTGTTTTTGCTGCATTTTCACCAGTTTCGTGCCTTCGGTATTGGTACAGTCCATACCGTACCAATACGGCCTTCAACCAAGTACCGATATGGCCTCCTCCGTATCGGTATGCGTAGTCAAAAAATGACCATTTTGTCTCTTTCTGCCATGCCTTGAATGCTTATTGGTTTATTTTCATAAATGACATGTTTGATTGAATTTCTTGCTTTATTTGATTTATTTATTTATTTAAAATTCAATTTATTTCTCTTGAATTGTTGGACTAACAATTTACTTGACGCTTGATTAAGGGGAATCAATTTTAAAAATTCTTTAATGAAAAATCTTTTTGGTCTCTCATTCTCTATTGTTATTTTACACTAACAATTGGTATTTTCTATCAATTGGTACTAAATTCCCAACTGTTGGTTTTAAACCTTTCAACTTTTGGTGTTTTGAACTTAATTTTGTAGCGACGCTTTTTTTGAAAACTTACTTGTATACCCCTCGCTTTCTTATAAGGAATTTAATTTCAGGGGGATCTCTTTTGAAAATTCGTGTTTTTGAAAACAATAAAGACTTGGAGTCACCACCGACCATTTGGATAAGGTAGGCCGGGCACCACAAAGCCAGAGATTCGTTTTAAAAGGGTTCGAAAGTTGGTTACGTGAGGGGAAGGATTATCACCCCCATCACGCCCGAAAAATCGGTACCAAAATGTTTGTTGCTTTTAATCGAAGGAAATTGTCAAAATTTGAAAGGAATTTAATTTGGTGACCTTAATTGAAAATTAACCTTAATTGAACGGGCTTTATCAAATTGGTGGATTCAAATTAACTGGACATTTAATTAATAAGGTTGATGATACATCGGATCATAGACTAAACCGACATCATATATGCCTGACTGTCGTGTTAGTTTATGGTTCGAATCCCGCACGTCACCTTTATGCATGGTGCAAGCAGTTAAGGAATAATGTAATGACTTTGTCAAGTTTTAATTCTACCTTGAGTCGGTAAGGATTAATTCAAATATTTGGTCAACATCCTTTAAGCTCGGACTGTTATGACACAAATATCGAAACTAATGAATACCTCCCCTTTTTATGATTTAAATTAATTAACGCAAAATTAATGGGCCGTATGAATGACAATTAAGGAATGGCAAACAAATGCACAAAAAAAACACAAAAGGCCCAACCCAAGACCTAACCTATAAATGATCAAGTTATGGAAAGCCCAAATGATGATCTAATTATTAATTAGGTGATTATAGTATTTAATCCTAGGTTAATTACCCTAAAAGACTAAAACTCTAACAAATTATGATAATTAATTTAGTGTTAATCTCAACTTTGAAGTTTATTTTATCCTAAAAGTTATTAAAAAATGTTCAATTAATTTAATGAATTTAACATTCACTCAAATAAGCCAAGAATGAATTTAAATTCACTAAACTAAATAGAACTTTAATTTGACTAAGGCTCTAAAGAAACTAAGCCTAGAATTAACTTAATTAATTTAAGAATCGTGCCCCTATAAGACGAGCACACGATCTAAATTAATTAAACTAATTCCCTTAACCTAATCTAAAGCCCAAAAACCATTAGCTAGGCCCAAAACCTAAGGCCCAAACCACTAAAACTAGGCTTAAGAACCTAAGGCCCAAAACAAAGGCCCAGACCATAGTAACAAGGCTCAAATACATTAAAACACATTATGTTAAGAATATACTATATATAAAAAAACAAATTAAGTATATTAAAAGAATATATATATAAATATAAAAAATCTATTAGCATATATATATATATTAAAAAGCTATACATATTATAAACTTAGAAAATTGTATGTTTTTGAACATTGTAAATAATGTAGAACTAAATATTAAATACCTTGCAAAACCTATATTATATGTATTGCATGGAAACTATATACTCAATATATATTATAAGAATTATATGTTAAGTATTCATTATATGTGAAACCATATACTTTATATATAATATAAAAACTATATACTATGTAAAATACGTATATTAAACACCAAATCAAGTGTAAAATCACATATTAAACATGCATTAGACAACCACTAGACATTTCAACAATAAATAATAAAAAAACAGATTTAAACATAAACAATAAACAACAAGATTAAGAACAAAAATAAGATAGAATTAAAATGCATGAAATTGAGGCTTATACACTTGAAACTGGACCAAAGCATAAAGAAATAAACTTCTGGGCTAAATTAAAAGGAAAAACATGGATGATATAGTAAGAAAACGAAAAGCTGCAAGGACCTGGGTTGTAATAAAAAACACAGAATGGCCTGGGGCCATGATTTTCCCACGCGGAGGGACTGATTGTGCTATTTTGATTACGAAAGTCCTTAAGATGCAATTAGAGAGAGACGAAGGTCCTTAAATGGATATTAGAACAATTTTAAAATATGAAAACTTTATAAATACTCCTTATTTCAGATAAATTACCACTTTTAGCAAAAAATAGAGCTCTTATGCTCCCTCTCCCATATTCATCTGGGTTCATCACGAACTCAGATTCCAGCGACCCGCCACCGTAGTTTCCAAAAAACGACCACCGTACCGCCGTATCAGCCGCCATACGACGGTGACCGGTGAGACCAAAACTAACCCTAGAAAACCTTTTTTCTTCTTTTAAAACCGAAACCAAACTTGGATTTCCCAAAATCGTTGAAATCAACCTTTTTTCTAGAAAAACCGAAGCCGAAACACCCTCTCTTTTAAACAATGGTGGTTGTTTCTTTCCACTACCAATTCACCTCTTCAGAAGCCGAGAAGGCGCGAGGGTTATCATCGGGGAAGAGGAAACTAAAAGGCACCACAATAACCAAAGGGCTAAAATAGAAAGGTAAAAAAACAAACCTTAATCTCTACTCATACATGCATTTAAAGCGAAGGAAAGAAGAAGGGATATACCTCTGAAGTTTGAGAGGTTTTCTACTTTTTGGCTATATTCTATTCAAATTTCCATAATACTCCCTTGCCAATTTAGGGCAGTGTATTTATATACCCTAGGTTACATATATTTTAGAAATGAGAAGAAAATAAAAAAAACCTATTGGTTTATCGCTATTTCATCTTAATTCTCATGTGTCTCTGATTTTGATCGTTTAATTCTCTGAAAATCCTAAATTTGTTGTGCGCTCTCCCCTTTTCTAAGGAAAACCAGCTTGGGGAGCAATCCTCTGATGTGGCCGCCAACGTGGAGAGGTGGTGCTGAGGTGGTTGCTGCCGTGGTAAAGGCGTGGCCATTAACTGGGCGATTGTGGGAAGTGAAGAGGTACGCGTGCAACGCGTGGGGACTCCAATCGCTTTACGTGAGATGCACGCAGAATCTGAAGAGCCTTTTATGCTAAGATCTTAGCCGTTTATCCTCGTCTTGATACAAGGGCAGAGATTTGGCTGCACAGGAGATGGAGATAATTTGGTATTTTTATTCAAGGCCCTATTGGGTCGACATGTAATTAAAAGAACTTCGGGCCTTTCTTTGTTTACATAAATGGAATGTATGCTTTATTGGGTTTTGATCTTTATGATAATATTGGATAAATTTATAAACTGGGCTATTTATTTATCAAACATTCTCTCTCTTTTTTCAGTTTAGTTATATAAGAATAATAGCAAAAGTAGTAGTAACAGTAGTGATGCCAATAATAATAACAGTAACGGGACCGTAGTAACAATAATGCTAATGACATATAGCAAAGGCGTCAATAACATAGTAATAGCAATAGGAAAATAGTAGTATTAATAGACCGGGTATAGCATTTAACATAATAGATCGTAGAAAGGAAACATATATAGGTACATATATAACTTAGTAATATTTTTGGGTTTTGAAATTACATAAACATAGTAGGTTGTAACAAAGATAAGGTAACATATAACATATGCCTAATTAAAAACTAGCAATCAACTAAGAAAAGGTTTTTAAGGTAGCAACACACATATATATAGCTAATAAGACATACACTAATAGTAATATATTTTTGCTCTTTTTTGGGTTTTAATAACAGCCACATATGACTTAAGCAATGGCCCATATAAGTTCATTATTTGTCAAATAAAGGAGAATAAGAATGAGTCTATCCCAGACAAAACTAGTGATTACAGCTGCCTCTATTTGCTTATACTTATGGAACAAGCATAAAGCAAAGACCATAAGCACTAATCTTGTCTGACTTCCCTATTCTGGAGATCTAAAACTACCAGTCTCTCCTATATAGGATTGTTCACTCTCCCTCCCGCTACGGCATAGAGCTATGAGTATCTACCTCCTTCGCTCTAAAAACCCTAAACTACGAGTATCGTTCTTCTTCGTTCGGTAGTTCTAATATGGCAAGCTTGAAATCATTTGCCTGAAATCTTCGAGCTTTGAGTATCTGCCTCCTTTGCTCTCAAGTCTTGGTGTGGCGAGTTTGAAATCCTTCACCCGAAATCCTTGAGCTTTGAGTATCTACCTCCTTTGCTCTCAAGTCTTGGTGTGGCAAGTTTGAAATCCTTCACCTGAAATCCTTGAGCTTTGAGTATATGCCTTCTTTTCTCTCAACTCTTGGTGTGGCGAGTTTGAAAGCCCTTGCCCGAAATCCTTGAGCTTTGAGTATCTGCCTCCTTTGCTCTCAAGTCTTGGTGTGGCGAGTTTGAAATCCTTCGCCTAAAATCCTTGAGCTTTGAGTATCTGCCTCATTTGCTCTCAAGTCTTGGTGTGGCGAGTTTGAAACCCCTGCTTGAAATTCTTGAGCTTTGAGTATCTGCCTCATTTGCTCTGAAATCTTGGTGTGGCGAGTTTGAAATCCTTCGCCTGAAATCCTCTCATGGTTCTTTACTTTATCGTTTAGCTATCTGTGGAAAGAAATGAAATGCTATGATGGTATATGTTAGCATGTTCCTATCTTGGGGGTGTCTAGTCTACATATGATGCATGACTAGTGGGACCTAATCACCACTCAAAGCTTTCGCTTCCCCAGACGATCCTTCTTGACTTCCTCTTTACCCCTTTCTTTTTTTTCTTGACCTTTGCAACGAATGGTGTTTTATCTCATGCTTGGGTCGTACCACTCATGCCCCTTTCTTCGTTCTGATCTTTCTGAGTTCTTTTTAGTTCTAAAGCACCTCTTTGGGTTTTCACTTTAGCTTCTTTTTTTCTTATTCTTTTTTTCCTCTTTTTTATTTTGTTTTGTTTTTTCTTCTTTTTGTTTTGTTTTGTTTTTTTCTTTCTTTCTTTCCCTTTTTTTGGGCGCCTTTTCGGGTTTTCACCTAAGGATGGTTTCATCTCCATAATCCTTTTTGCTTCCACATGATATGCTTGGAATTTGATGTGGTCGGAACTTGTTTTCCTTTATTGACCCACTAAATGGAGTCTCCTACTGGTTCTTAACATACCTTTTTGCGTCTTCTGTATTTAAAAGGTTAGAACATAGTAATACCAAGAATTTTTTTGCTTTTCATAAATTTGTCAATTTATTTGCAGGATACTTGTAAATAAAAATGATATGAGAAGGCACAAAATAATACTTTATTTAATATTTTGAAATTTTGGGACAATTTGGAAGTCATGGCAAACACAGAAGAAAAGGAATACAAGGTTTGACGTTACATCTCAATCATTAATTGTATGAATGATGCGAGAGCCGATCGACCGGAATAAATCTCTTGCTAGAAATTCTTCGCTAAAACTTTTAACTCCCGAGAGGACTCCTTTTTCCAGATGCCTAATCCCCAACGATCATCTGAGTAGCCCTTTTCGGGTTTCCGACTCAAATCCTCCTTTGTTTCCAAGATGCCATTTTTTGGTTTTCATCTTGAACCCCTTCTCTCTTTTTTTTGTTTTTTTCTTCTTTTATGTTTTTTTTTATTTTTTTATACCTAAAGTGCCTTTTTGGGGTTTTCGCTTTAGGTATGTTCATTTTGCGAAGCTCCCTTTCGGGTTTTCACTCCGCCTTTTCCCCTTTTTGTTTTACGCATAGTACCTCTTAACCGAATCTAAGTTCACCGAATTGTTTAACACCTTTCCATCCATTTCCACTAGGATCAATGCCCCTCCGGAGAAGGTTTTCTTAATGATATAAGGTACTTCCCAATTAGGCCTCTATTTCCTGTGGGAATCTTTTTGTATTGGTAAGATTTTCTTAAGCACCAAATCCCCCTCTTGAAACTCTCTTGGGTGAACCTTCTTATCGTAAGCTCGCATCATCCTTCTTTGGTACATCTGACCATGGCAAAGAGCATTCAATATTTTCTCCTCGATAAGATTCAACTGGTTGAACCGAGCTTGCACCCATTCGGCTTCCTCTATCCTTACCTCATTTAGAATTTGAAGAGATGTAATCTCTACTTCAATAGGTAGCACCGCCTCTGTACCATAGACCAATGAGTATAGGGTTGCCCCGTGGAAGTTCGTACGAATGTGTGGTAGGCAAATAAAGCAAATGGCAACTTTTCATGCCAGTCCTTGAAGGTGTCTGTAGTCTTTGCTGTGATCTTCTTGATATTTTTGTTTGCCGCTTCTACCGCTTCGTTCATCTTGTGACGATAGATGGAGTTATGGTGTGTTATTTTGAATTGCTCGCACACCTCGTCTATTATCTTTGTTGTTTAAGTTGGAAGCATTATTGGTGATAATCCTTTCTGGCAAGCCATAGCGACAAATGATCTCTTTCTTCAAAAACTTGCAAACTGTCGCTCTTGTAATACTGGCATAGGATGTTGCTTCTATCCATTTAGTAAAGTAATCGATGACAACCAAAATGAAATGGTGCCCATTGGATGCCTTTGGATAAATTTGACCAATACATCGAACGGCCATGGCGAGTTCATAGTGTGTAGAGGTAATGGTAAAGAATAGATCTTGTCGGCATATATCTGACACTTGTGAAATTTCTTTGCATAGCCGATACAATCTCCTTCCATGGTTGACCAGAAATATCCATACCTCATGACTTTTCGAGCCATCGAGAAACCATTGGCATGTGTCGCACAGAGCCCATCATGTACCTCGGCCAATATGTTTTTTACTTCTTGAGTATTGACACACCTTAACAGGATTTGGTCCTTACCCTTTTTGTATAAGATCTCCCAGTCTAAAACATATCTTGCCGCCATTCTTCTAATTGTTCTCTTTTCATTTTCATTAGCCTCTTTAGGGTAGGTTTGGAACTTGATGTACTGAAGGATATCATTGTACCATGGATTACCGTTTGTCTCATCTTCCAAACTATAGCAATGAGCTGGTACTTCAAAAATTTGTATTTCAAACGGCTTCATTTTGGCTTCAGTATTTGCTTCAAACATTGCAGCCAATGTTGCCAAGGCGTCCGCCATTTGATTGTTTTCCCTTGGAAGGTAGGTGAAGCTGATTTTTTCGAAGCTTTTGACTATCTCTTGGATCAAGTTGTAATACTTGACCAATTTTGGGTCTCTTGTTTCCCATTTTTTCTGCAACTGGTACATTACCAAAGATGAATCCCCAAAAACTTGAAGCACTTTGACTTTCCTTTCAATGGTTGCATTTAGACCCATAATGCAAGCCTCGTACTCGGCTATGTTATTTGTACAAAAGAATTCTAATCTACTGGTGAAGGGATAATACACATTTTCTGGAGAGATTAACACGGCCCCAATTCCATGACCTGATGCATTAGATGCCTCGCCGAAATAAAGCTTCCACAACTCGTCCTCAAAAGTAGCATTTTCCTCTATTGTTATGCACATTAAGTCTTCATCGGAGAAATTAAAGTTCAAAGACTCATAGTCGTCTGAAGTGAAGCTTGCCAGGAAGTCTGCTATAGCACTCCCTTTTACTGCCTTTTGACTCACATATAATATGTCGAATTCAGACAACAACATTTTCCAACGGGCCAACTTTCCATTTAGTGCTGGTGCTTCCATTAAGAACTTCAAAGGATCCAACTTGGATATCAACCACGTGGTGTGATACAACATGTATTGTTTGAGCCTTTTGGTGGCCCATACTAGAGCACAACACAACTTTTGGATCGGTGGGTACCGTGCTTCACAATCGGTGAACTTCTTGCTCAAATAGTAATTAGCCTTCTCTTTATTCCCGAACTCATCATGTTGCCCCAAAACACAACCCATTGAATTCTCAAAGACTGTCAGGTACAAGATCAATGGCCTACCTGGTACCTGTGCTACCAGAATTAGAGCATTAGTCAAATACTTCTTGATCTTGTCTTAGAGCCTCTTGACACTCCTCATCCCACACACCCGGATTATTCTTTCGGAGCAATTTGAAGACAGGATCACATTCTTTTTGGGTCTGAGGCAGTAGGAGATTTTGAATGGCTTTTACTTTATCAGGGCCAATCTTGATTCCCTTTCGGCTAACCACAAAGCCTAGAAGTTTACCTAACATGACGACGAAGGTGCAATTTACCGAGTTGAGTTTTAACTGATACTTTCTTAACATTTGGAAAAGCTTTCTCAAGTTCTGAAGATGCCCTTCTTCGGTTTGAGATTTAGCGATCATGTCATCTATGTATACCTCGATCTTCTTGTGCATCATCTCATGAAAAAGGGTTACCATGGCTCTTTGCCAGGTCGCTCAGGCATTCTTCAATCCAAAAGGCATCACCTTATAACAGAAAGTTCCCCACATAGTCACAAACGTAGTTTTCTCCATGTCATCATGATGCATCTTAATTTGGTTGTATCCCGAGAAACCATCCATAAAAGAGAACCACGAGTGTCATACGGTATTATCGACCAAAGTGTCATTATGAGGTAGAGGAAAGTTATCCTTGGGGCTCGCCTTATTGAGGTCTCGATAATCTACACACATGCAAACCTTTCCATCTTTTTTAGGAACGGGGACTATGTTTTCCACCCACTCCGGGTATTTAGAGACTCCTAAGAAGTCGGCCTCGTACTGTTTCTTTACTTTTCCTCGGATATTTAATAACATTTTGTGTCTCATTCTTCTAAGTTTTTTGTTGGACCGATTTACATTATGACTTGATCGGTAGCGTATGTACTACGATATCCGTGTCCAACCCTGGCATGTCCTGATAGGCCCATGCGAAAACATCCTTGAATTCTAAAAGCAACTCAATCAATTCACGCTAGGTCTCAGACGAGATGGCAGTACCAATCTTCACTTCTTTTCTCTCGTCTTCTATGCCGAAATTGATAATCTCTAACTCTTCTTGATGAGGCAAGATTTGTTTATCTTCACCTTCCATCATCCTGAGTAATTCGTCTGGGATCTCAACTTCTATCTCATTATCCCCCTCCCCGATTTCTGCCAAATACGAGGGTTGCTCAAAATCTATCTCGGAATTAGATTTAAAATCATTCATACAGTTAATAATAGGGTATCTGCAACAATTTTAAAATGAATATGTATTGGAAAGAATATTATTATGAATGAATGAAATAATAAATTTAAATGTAAAGAATGCAATAAATATGATGTTTGCCATTTGAGAAAAGGTGGAAAGCACCCTTTTATTGAATTGAAAAACTAATGAGTTAATATAGAAGCCCTTCACAAAAGATCCCTATTGCCTGCAGGCAAAAGCGAATAGGGTTGCTTCCGGGCATTACTCTGATTTAAACCTAGAAACTATAGACAAGTCTACGCTGGTCCAATTGTTGAAGGTTTCCCCAGGAAACAATGATGGATTTCGGTCAAGAACCTGATGTTTTTTCCATCTTGGGTTATCATGTTGACATCCATTCCCTCTAACGCCTCATTGAACATTTCCTCCTCGCTGAACCTAGCGTTTTCTAGACTAGCCTCGTGTATCTTTTGCCCCACGTTGATTATCCCCCCAGACACAAAAACATTCATTAAGTGAGGGAAAGTCATTGGTTCTCATGGGATATCATCTCCGTTGAACCTAACATTCCTTTGTTCTTCTTTTTTCTTCCATTCCAACTTTCTTTGGTGAAAATTGGGTTTATGGTCGAGCCGAAATCAATCCTTCTTGCCGATGACACTCTTAGCACGCAAGCATCCTTGTAAACTCTTTCTGAGTCCTTTACCCTTCTTGGCTCCTTGCCCCAAAGTTTGCCAGACTGTCATCTTGGTGCAGTTTGATAGTCTAGGGCGTGGGATCTTGCTTCCCTCTGCTACAAAGGTAGTATTCACTAATTCTAAGGCCCTAAAGGAACATTCAATAGCATCTTCATCGGTTTAGATATAAGGAGCGTTAGTGGTTACAAAAGCAATGATGCCTTGTTCAGCTCCCACGATTGCCAACTTCCCTTCAATAACAAATTTCAACTTTTGATGCAAAGATGAAGGCACGGCTCTGGCCGAATGGATCCACGACCTCCTCAGTAGACATTTATAAGTGGGTCAGATGTCCATTACCACAAACTCAACAACGTACTTGGTAGGGCCGATTAGCAAAAATATCTCTATCTTCCTAATAACATCCTTTTTGGTCTCGTCAACTGACACGGTTTCATATGTGAACTGTCTATTGGTAGCCTTTGCAGAGTCGCCATTGGTAATACATTTAAGGCGGACCCGTTGTCGATAAGTACTCTTGGTAAGACATGCCCCTTGCAGTGGGTAATGATGTTCAAAGCTTTAGTTGATCCCATGCCTCCTTCTGGAATTTCATCATCACTAAAAGTGATGTAGTTATCCGTAGCGATATGACCTTATAATCTATCTAACTTGCTTACCGAGATGTTGTCTGGGACAAACGTCTGATTCAATACTTTCAACAATGCATCACGGTACTTTTTTTAGCTTAACAACAATTTAAGTACTGAAATTTGTGCTTGTTGCTTTCTGAGTTGCTCAACGATGCTATATTCACCGTACTTTAGGAACCTCAAGAATTCTTGCGCTTGACTCTCCGTCACCGGCTCATGAATCTTTAGGGAAGGTTCCTCTCCAAAAATCTTTTTAGGTTCGGCGGTTACCACTTTGCCTTTGTCCTTCGGCTCCTCCGCCGTCTTTGCCGTTTTCGTTGAATAGCATCTATCGCTTCGTGTAAAATGTCCCACTTCATTTGCCGTCTCTGTGTTTGATTCTACTAGGTCTTCCTTCTTTGCGGGTTCTTCACCGGATGGTTTCTCCTCTCCTTGTAGTTCCAACTTCTCTAGTATAGAGACGTGGATAGTGTAGCTGCACGGGACCTTTCGAGCATCCTTAAATGTAAAGGGGGTCGGAGCCGAAATTTGTATTTTTGGAGTTACCTTGGGGCTTTCATCTCGGGACGAGCTTTCTACTTTGGCTTAAGCGATATGAAAAAATGCCTATCTACCCCATACTTGACCTTGGGGGTATCTGATGTGCATACATCTGACTCCTTTCTTTCTTCATCCTTCTCGAAGAATTCAATCTCCTTATTGTCCATCATTTTCTAAATCACTTGCTTAAACTCCTCGCAACACTGAATGTCATGTCCTTCCTCTTGGTGGAACTCACATTACGGCCCGCTTCCTTGTTGCACAATTTCCATGCCCCGATCAATTAAGCACGCGATACATAACTACTGGAATACCCACCTTAAAGGGGATTTGACCTCGGACACATTCGTCTTGGCTCTCCTAGTGTACTCCTTTTCGATTGCATTTATGCCACAGCCTCCGTGATTTGGTAACGAGTTAGTGGCTACATTCGGTTCATCTAACTGCAACACCTTGAAATTTATCATGCTTTGCACAAATTTCCTGAATGTAATACAGTTCTCAATTGAATGTCCTGTGACGCCACTGTAATACCCCTAAAACCGGGTCAATCGTATTTAGTGATCTTTGAACTTAAATAGTCCATTGAGACAAGATAAGCTTGCATGATTCTAATTGATTAATATTATGGCCTATTTGGAATTGGATTAAAGTGTGCCATTAATTGGAATGTTACTATTTTGTTTATAAGTGAATTAAGGTGGTCCAAATATGTTTGGATTAGAACTAAATGAGATGAATTTAGGGTCTAAATGAAAGAAGTAAAAGATAGGATGTTTTAATTAAATGAATGAAATGACGTGACCACTCTTGTAATGGACCTAATTTTAATAGTTTGAAAATGTATTGTTTGCATGTAAACCAAATAATAAGAAAAGGGCTTTGCCACACGTCTTCTTGGGATCATTTTGGTTAAATGAAAAGAAAGCAAAATTAAGCTTTCTTCTTCACAATGTAAAAAGGACCAAATTGGTAAGTTGGCAAAACCATGGTCTTGCATGCTAATATCTGGGATGATCCTGATAAAGAGCTCCGGCTGAGCATCGAGCTTGCTCTTGTCTGTTAAGCCCTCAAATCTAATCTTATCCAATGCCTAGGCATATCCAAAACAAAGGCATTTAAGAATCTTTGATCTAAAATACCAATTTCTCCCAAACCGTCAAAAGAATAGAAAAATTACATATCAAAATCAGAATTCTCTATGTTCTTTCTCGGCAACCAAACATACAATAGCCAGCAAAATACACAACACACAAACGTCATTTTGATGATCAAAATTCAAATATCCAAAAAAAATATATGAAAACAAAACAAAATATCATGACACTAGCCGTAACCAGATTCATAAGAACATGACAAAATGCCGCGAGAAAACATGAAAAACAAATTTAAATAAAAAATTTCATTTTCATTTTTTTCCCGATGCTTCGCTTATCGAGCAAACAGAGATATAACTACGGAAGCAGAAAATTTAACAATGACATATACGGCATATCAGTTTCTCCCTAATAGCAAATAGCAAATAGCAAATAGCAAACAGCAAATCGAAAAGAACAAAATATTACAGTTCAAAACCAGAATTCTCTCTGTTCATCCAGCAAAATACACACAAACGTGAACTAGCTGCACAAATAGCAATATGATGCGCGAAAATATGGTATCCGATGTAAATCCCTAATAAAATATTCTTCTACTCTTATTTATTTTCCTCCGCGAACAAACAGAACTTAAAATTATGCCAGTAAATAAGTACATCTAGAGAAAATTATGAAA
This sequence comes from Hibiscus mutabilis, assembly GCA_019671005.1. Taxonomy (NCBI): domain Eukaryota; kingdom Viridiplantae; phylum Streptophyta; class Magnoliopsida; order Malvales; family Malvaceae; genus Hibiscus; species Hibiscus mutabilis. Next base: position 20,657,115 of record CM033730.1, read on the forward strand.
TAAAATAAAACATAAAACATCATGATACTAGCAGTAAGCAGATAAGAACATAGCAAACTACAGCGAGAAAACATGAGAATCAATATAAACTCCTTAGAAATTTCTTTTGTTAGTATTTTTTCTTCTCAGAAAACAATAAGAAACAAAAACTACGGAAGTAGAAACAAATTAACAAAGAAATATACGTACATCAGAAGAGTTGCTGATGAGCTCACGAAGGAAGATCTCTTTGTTGCTGTAGAAAGTGTTGATGATCAAGCTGAGGATCTGGTTGATCTCCGCCTGGAAAACGAAGGTCTCTGAGTCTGCTCCCATATGCACGTCCGCCATTGCTTTCTGGTAAAAAGATGAGCGAAATGAAGAAAATAAACCGAGCACACGATTGAAGATACTGTTGCGATCGCACTAGAGTGTGAATCAACTCTTGTTTTTCAAATTTTAGCTTTGGACTCGTATTATGATAATCAGATTTTTCAAAGAGGTGAAAAATATATAGCGGGAGAAGATGAGCTGGAAGGTTTTGGAATCGGTTTTTTGCGCGGGTTCTAGACTTCTCTTTCGTTCTCTAAAATTAAGTCATTTCCCCGTTTTGCCCTTGCTCCTTAACCGAACAACTGTGGATCCAGAATCTTCTTTGCCGAATTTACGTAATTGGTTTAAACGGCGCTGTTTTTGAGTTTGCTACATATAAAATAGACCTATTTCTCATTTAAGGCACAAGAAAAGGCTTATTTATTCAAATATATCAATTTTAAAAATTATTTATTAAAATAAAACCCCAAATAAATTAATTCCCAGTAGCACCCATTTTACCGTATTTTGACAAAACGTGTCTATCAGAAAATATTTTACAAGTATTTTTTCGCTATCCTGATAATTTGATTAACTCTTTTTTAGACGACACATTAATTTGTATGAAAATACTTCTAAAAGAAATTGTTTTTTCAGACAGTGGCGGATGTAGGAGGTGGGAACGTTCTCACTTAAAAATTTGAATTTTTTATTGATTATTTATTTTATTGAGTATGTTCATCTTAAAATTTTATTATACCTATTCTAAAATTTTAATTTTTTTATCAATTATTTATTCCATTAAGTGCGCCCACCCTAAAAATATATATGTATCAATTTAGACAAATTTTTTTACGATGTTAATACTTAATATATGTGTGCCTGAACAAAAATCCTCTATTCCCTAAGCATGCTCTCTTCTGTGCCCCACACTAAAAAGAATTTAAAAATTAACTCTAACCCTAATTTCTACATCCTAAAACCTAAATCATCTAATTCTAAAAAATACACATTGCCTCTAATTCTATAAACCCTAACCATAAACCTATTATTTTAAAGTAGGGGCACCAAAGGAGACATAGTTAGAGGTAAACGATGTTTATCCATGTGCGTTACCTTCCAAAATTTTTTTGAAAATTGTTCCTAAATTTTTGAAATTTAAAATTTAAGAAGACAATGGATGCGAAAAACGTTTTTTCTATTATGCAAATATAACACTCCAACAAATATTTATTACAAATAAATACATTACGATCAAAATAAAAGAGAGAGAGAATTTGTTGTTAATAGAGTTATCGACAATAAAGAGTCGAAAAGTTGCATGAAATAAACTCGAATGTATAGTTCGTGATCTAGTGTGTTAATGATGATGAAAATTGTTATGCAAGTGTGTTTTCGTGTATATTATGTGTTTATGACGCATTAGGAGTATGCCTAGGTAATTTGAACACGATGGAGTCAATTTGAGTCGCTTAAAGTATATTTTTCTGCAATTTTTCGAACACTGATTCTTGACACCTGATAAACAGTTTTGATACTCTTATGTGAGGTTTTGAAACCTTTGCTTACTGAAGGCTTTAAGGTTTCAATACCTTCAACAAGCTTTTAATACCCTCTGTTAATATCAGTAAGGACTTGCTTTAAAACATAAAAAATGGGTTGTATTGTTTTATGTTTTGGTCATGAATTTTTGAAGTGCAAGTACGTGTTCGTTTTAAACCCGAGTAAATTGAAAATTGGTGTGTGATTTTTTTACTTTAATTTTATGTTGGGGGCTATAATTTGGAATTTACATGTTAGAATTAAAATTTATAATTTTTTATAATTTAGTCCCTAAAATTCTTAATGATTGGTAAGTCTAAATAAGTGAAATTCTGCATGTTGCCTATTTAGGCTATAAAGAATGTGAATATCTTGTTTGTTTTATGACTTGACATTAGGTTGGGTGTTAAATCGAGTTGAGTCAAAAAATTTCAATTTATTCGAGTTTACAAGTCTTATTTTAGAATTCAAACTTTATTTGAATTTTTTCGAATCAAGTCGAGTTTTTGAGTTTCTGTAAAAAATTAATTATAGTTATTTATAATGTTATAATACATATTATTTCCAATTTTAATGACTTTCTATATCCATATACAGTATACATATATTTCTTTATATTTTCACATGCGATATACATAATATATCATAAAAATTTGACAGAATCGACTTGAATTTGAAAATCGATCAACTAATTATTAAAAAATTTGAGTTATTCAAAATTTTATTTCATAACTCAAACTTTATTTAAAAAAATTTTGAGTCAAATTTTTCGTATCGAGTCGAATAATTTAATTTTTTCGAGTCAAGTTTTACCTACCCTTACTAACTCTGAAATTGTTGAATATGCAAAAGGGCAATTTCGTCCTTGAATTACAATTTAGCCCCTAAAACTTGTAAAAGTTTAAAATTGGTCCTAAATGAGAAAACACTAATTCGTAATGGATTGATCAGACTTATAATGTTGTTCTATATTTTTTGTATTGTTTTCCAAGTATGAAAACTTTAAAATGATGTCCATTAGTGGAAATTTTATTGCAACGATTATCGTATCGTTCACTAATAACACACTCCGACTTGGTCCTCGACCAAGCCAGAAATGGGTGTTACATTTTTAGTATCAGAGCTAGAGTTTAGTCTATTCTACGGCTAAACTGAAGCCTATTGCATTGTTATTGTGTTACTTTGCCACCTAGGAGTTGTTTTATTGTGTATGTAGTGACTTGTCAACTGATCCGATCCCTTTATGTTATAGATATGTCTAAGACTAATGAAGCTCACATAAATGAGCCTGCGACCGACTCTTCGACCCATGGCGAGGAGATAAGGGGGAGATACTCTGAATCCACTTAATCCCCTACCCTAGAATCTTGAGCCGGAGTTGCCCAACGCGCAAGCTAAATGCTATCGGAACATGGCTGATATGTTCAAACAATTCATGACATTTATGAAAGCCGAACAACTCGTGCAACCAGCTGCACCCGTTGTTCAATACGTTCGGGCTCCTATTGATAAGATGGCACAACATTGAGCTATACCTTCACTGGTGAAGATGACAATCATGAGATCACTGAGTACTGGTTGGACAACACTTTTAGGGTTCTAAACAAACAACTGCAGTGTTCGGATGAGCACAAGCTGGAGTGCACCCTCGCATTGCTAGCTGATAAAGCCCTCTAGTGGTGGGAAACCATTATTCTCACTATTCCTGAAGAAACTATCACCTAAAAGTTCTTTCTTCAAAAATTCTGAAAGAAGTATATTAGCGAATACTATCTCACAGAAAGACGTAGCATTTTCCTCCATTTGAAACAAGGTGGCCTACCTATCGAGCAGTATATTCATGATTTTTGCAAGTACTGTCGATATGGTGTAGAGTACATCAGGAAGGAGGAAGAGAAGTGCAAAATGTTCATTGCTGGGATTAGTGATAAGTTATGCCCTATGTTTACTTCTTTGGTCATTATCGACTTCTAGGATCTTATGAATCGAGTTAAGGCCACCGAAGCTGCACAAAGGGTGGGTGAATCATGCAAGTTCGAGAAGAGATTTAGAGATGATTCCTAACCTCCTAAGTGGATCAAGAAGGGAAAGTACCAAGGCCCCAAACAGAATACATACCCACAGCCTTCCCGTTTTGGGAATATTAAGAGACCTCAAACTGTGACACGGATTTTTGTCAAGATGACTTCAGTTAAAAGTACTGGAGGCTCAAATCAAAGTTCACAGAATCTAGTATGTAACTATTTCCAGAAACAACATCCTGCGGGTCGGTGTCGTAAATAGATTGGAGCTTGTTTCTACTATGGCGAGCAAGGTTATTTCATTCGTGATTGTCCCTTTGGTGCCACCAAGTCCACTACTACATCGGTGAATATTGCATCTGCTACTCAGTCCTTCTGAGGAAAGGGATTGAAGCAAGGACCATCGGGAGCTACAAGGAAACTTAGTGGCTCGAGAAAGCCATCAAATAGACAAGAATCGGAGGCATCTGTCCAAATGTATCACGTAAGGAGCCAAGAGGAGGATGACAAACCTGATGTCATTGTAGGTATTATTAAACTGTATTTCCACTCTTTATATGCTTTGATTGACCCTAGTTCCACCCACTCTTTCGTGAGCACTATGTTGATCAAAAAACATAACATGTCTTTTGAACCTATAACATCAAAGAACCCTGTGACTAATCCATTAGGTAACTGTGTCACCATAAGCCTTGTGTACAAGAACTGCCCCTTGATAATCCAAGGGATTCCATTTATGGCTGATTTATTAGCCTTACCGATCCACGAGTTTGATGTCATACTAGGCTTGGATTGGCTTAGTAAACATCAAGCTTGGGTGGATTGTAGTAAGAGAAAGTTATATCTTCGAGGCTTTGGCAAGGAAAGCATTTCTCTGATGAATTCTCGAAACCCTTCATTGTATGCCTTATCATTGAAAGCCAAAGATGAAACTTGTTTATCGTACTTTGACACCGTATGTGAATTCTCTAATGTCTTCCCTTATGAGCTCTCGAGTTTATCTTTAACTTGTGAAGTAGAGTTTGGCATCGAAGTACAACCCGAAACTGCTCCATTTTCTATTGCACCTTATTGAATGACAGTCGTCGAGCTGAAAGAACTAAATGCCCAAATTCAGGATTTGCTTGATAAGGCCTTCATCCAACTGAGTTCCTTACCTTGGGGTGCTCCAGTTCTATTTGTGAAGAAAAATGATGGTTCTATGAGACTATGTATCAATTACCGACAATTGAATAAGGTAACCATCAAGAACAAGTATCCATTACCAAGGATTGGTGACATATTCGATCAGCTTAAGGATACCTCTATGTTTTCCAAGATCGATTTAAGGTCCAGGTATTATCAAAAGAGGGTTAAAGATTGTGATGTACCCAAAACTACTTTCCATACAAGATATGGTCACTACGAATTCTTGGCCATGCCATTTGGGCTAACCAATGCACTGACAACTTTTATGGACTTAATAAATTGAGTTTTTAGACCCTATCTCGATAAATTTGTAGTGGTATTCATTGATGACATTCTAATTTATTCCAAGAATATTGCGAAACACCGTGAACATCTCCGTGTTGTGCTCCAAACTCTTCGAGAGAATGAGTTGTTCCCCAAGTTCTCTAAAAGTGAGTTTTGGCTTACCGAAGTTTCCTTCCTTAGGCATACTATATCGGCTACAAGCATTCAAGATGACCCGAATAAGATACAAGCCATTCTTGATTGACATCCACCGAAGAATGTGGCGAGGTGAGAAGTTTCCTTGGTCTTGCTGGCTACTATAGGAGATTCATCAAAGGATTTTTATGTTAGCAGCCCCACTAACTAAATTATTCTGGAAAGAAAACTCATTCATCTAGACCGAGGAACAACATTAAAGCTTTGACCAGTTGAAACAAGTGTTGACTCGTACACCAATCCTAACCCAACCCGAGTTTAGAAAAGATTAAACAATTTATAGTGATGCATCACATCTCGGGTTAGGATGTGTATTGATGCAAGAGGTCAAGGTTATTGCATATGCTTCGATACAACTTAAGCCACATGAGATGAACTATGCCACTCATGATATGAAGTTGGCTGCGGTTGTATTTGGTTGAAAATCTGGAGACACTATCTCTAAGGAGAAAAGTGTTATCTCTTCACCAATCAGAAAAGCCTTAAATACCTCTTGACTTAGAAGGATATAAATCTTCGGTAATGAAGATGGATGGAACTCCTCAAGGACTATGACCTCGTCATTGATTACCATCCAGGCAATGCCAATGCTGTAGCCGATACACTCAGCCGTAAACCTTCACCTGGTAAGTATCCTTATTACATCTTCTGCATTGTGTGGCAAATTGACTCACAATGAAATCATTCTATTGTAGCCCCTAGAGCTATTAATGCTCATTTTTAAATTCAGAAGCATTATTGTCTTATTGCTGAACTTCAAGTTCAGTCTACCATCGTTTCGAGGATTAAAGCATTGTAAGAGTAAGAATCGAAACTTCAATCCGTTGTCTTTAAGTTTCAATATAATCTTGACTTCAGGATCAATTCTGAAGGACTTTTATATTTCCATGATTGCCTAATGACAAATCTCTTCATGGTGATATCCTCAAGGAAGCTCATTCGAGCTTATTCTCTGTTCATACAGGTTCTGTGAAAATGTACAAGGATCATCGTTAGTTTTATTGGTGGCCAGGTATGAAGCAGGCCATAATCGATTGCATATCTAAATATCTCACGTGCCAATGTGTCAAGGCTGAGCATCGTGTTCCTATCGAATTACCACAATAGAAGTGGGAGAAGATCACAATGGATTTTGTCAGTGGTCTGCCCCTGACTCTTGCTAAACACGATGCTATTGGGTCATTGTGGATCATTTCACCAAGTTAGCACATTTTTTACCGGTTAGAATGGACTATGGTCTCCCAAAGTTAGCTAATTTGTATATCAAGAAAGTCATTCGACTCTACGGAGTACCTAAATCTATTATCTCTGATCGAGACCCATGATTTGCTTCTCAGTTTTGGAGAACATTACAAGGGGCTCTAGGCACCAGAACTAATCTTAGCACTGTCGTTCAGCCTCAGACTGATGGCCAGTCTGAAAAGGTAATATAGATTTTGGAAGACATGCTATGGGAGTGTATCATTGACTTTGGTGGGTCATGGGAGAAATCCCTACCTCTCATTGAGTTTGCCTGCAACAATAGCTACCAAGATTCAATTAAAATGGCACCGTATGAAGCATATTATGGCAGGCGTTGTAGAACTCCATTGTGTTGGTCTAAACTCGGTGAAGGTAAGATGTTGGGCCCTGATTTACTTCGAGAAACCGAAGAACAGTTTAACATCATCCATGATCACTTGAAAGCTGCCTTCGATCTACAAAAGGCCTATAGTGATCTTAAACGAAGAGATATCCAATATGAAGTTGGTGAGAAAACCTTAAAGTCTCACCGTGGAAGAAAGTTCTGAGATTTGGTAAAAAGGGAAAATTGAGTCCCCTATTCATCGGACCTTTCGAGGTTATTGAAAAAGTTAGCCCAATGACTTATCATTTATCGTTGCCCTCAAAATTGAATAGAATTCACGATGTGTTTCATGTATCGATGCTCCAGAAGTATCATTTTGATCCATCGCATGTTATTGAACCTAAGTTTGTGGAACTTCAATCGAATTTGTCCTACGAGGAAGAACCGATTTAGATTCTTGCAAAGGAAGTTAAGAGGCTTCACAATAAATATGTACCTTTAGTCAAAGTGCTCTGGAGGAGCCATTCTATTGAAGAAGCAACTTTGGAACCGGAGGAGTCAATGAAGAAGCAATACCCTTATTTCTTCGATTCAAGTAAAAATTAGAGTTTAATTTTTTCTTAAGGGGGAGAGTTGTAACATCCTGAAATTCGATCTAGTTAGAAATGGGTTTTGATCTACATCAAAAAGGTCCAAATATTGTATTGACTTGATTGCGAGATCAATTACATCGATATTGGACTCTAATTAAGTCAATCTAATGGTTATGGACCTTATTGGATGTGTTGAAAATCTTTTAGTGGCTAAACTATGGAAATTGAAAGTTTGGGGGGTACAAGTATAGAGAATTGAGAGTAGAGGGACTAACCTTGCGATTAGCCCCTCCTCAATTAAAAATACCACATACGTGGGTGATCAGGATTGAATTCCTTCAAGGGAAGGAAAACTTAGTATTTACAAAGCAAATAAAATAAATAAGGTAGCCAAAAGATTGAGCTTACCCGAGAAAGAACTAAGCTAGCACCTCAATCTCATCTCGTTCCTCCAAGCAAGCACCTCCATTGTTGAGGTTGGAAAAGCTTGAGTTTCCTTTGATCCATTGATATCGAATTGTAGCTATCGATCAGGTAAGCCTAAGCCACAAACAATTAGATGATCCATGGATAAATAGTGATTAATTTCAAGTTAAAGTTGAGTACCTATGTTAACTTAGGTAGTATCAAAGCTCTAATCCATGTATATCATATAGCTAAAGGCTAAATTGAATTTAGATATTGATTTTGATATCTTTACATTGATTTCGATATCGTATTGTTGATTCTAACAATTTCCTATTGTTTACCTAGCTTAAGAAGTGAGGAAAGACCAACCACCATCACCGTCGAAAGATAGGAATAAAGGAATTTCAATCTGACAGCCGTATGAGCTTCGAAATATTAAGGTGAGTGTAGTCGAAGTCTCAGGATTAGGCTAGGTGCCTTTCCCGATCTCATTGTCATTCAATTTAGTATTGCTAACCCGTTGTTAGGGGATCTTGCATCGAACCACTTAGTGGACAATCTTGGTAAGAATCGGTAAGCTATATAGTATTGATCATTGAGCATCGATATTGTCATTTCCATTGTTATTGAACATCGTCATTGACTTCACCACCGTTGCTGTCATTGAGTTGTGGAAGTATAGAATATTGGTCATGGAACATAACCATTGTTATTATTATAATCATTGTCATTGAACATTAATATTGACATAGTTATGTTATGGAAACATCGGAAGTAAAGAATAGTCCATTGACATCGTCATTGAGATCATTAAACATTGCTATCATTATTGTTATTGCTATTGAAACATTGCCTATTGGTAAAGACAGTGGAAATACCGAACATTGTTATTGCTATTGAACATTGATTATTGATATTGTCACTGGACCTTGGATTCAAAGGAAATTGGATACAATTGGCATGTCATAGAATTCATGTGCTCAATGTACAGTGAACTACGATCCTTGGGCTACAACCTATATTGTGGCGAGGCGGAGGGATGTTTGTGTTATTGGTCGTTTTGGTGAGGTGGAGGGACTAGACCATTCATTAATTTGGCGAGGTGTAGGAATTCGCGTATCCACTATCCCGAATCGATCCACGGGTTACTATTGAAATATGATGTTATTGCTATTGAACATGATCATCGTATTGTTTTCAAGAATTCATTGCATTGCTATTGCTAATACATGATTTGGAATGTATTTCATTGTTATCGTTAATTGTCCGTGACTACCTCACTAGGCAAAGTATGCCTAATACATTTCATCTCATGCATTTCAGGTTGATCGAGTTGTTGAATCGAGATAAGAGAAGTTGGAAGCTTGACAAGTACTTGCAAGTCGAAGTAAAGTATTTTGTCTTTATAAACTCCTAGAATGGTGGTAAAGTAGTTAAACTAGTCACTTATGGCCTTTTGGATATGTGTGTATTGCTTATGCTTTTAAGTCTTTTAAGTCTTGCTAAAAGTAACTAAAATGACTTTTAAGTCTTGCAAAAAGTAACTAAAATGACATATTTGGCTCTAAAAGGCGAAAACCTAGTAAACAAATTCGGATGAATGTGAAATTTGACATGCTAGTAAGTTATAGTGTTTTAACCTTGCTGGTAAAGTTTCGTTATATTTGGACAACATTTGATAGGTTAATTTGAATAAAAACCAGATAAAATTTGTCATTACAGTGTAGGGCGTATCGATACGGGTATGCTTAATTGGACTTAGTAAACAGGGCATATCGATAATGCACAATGCGTATCGATACAGGTTTTGATCAGTAGAATTTGGAAAAATTAAAGGTATCGGTACGGTCTTAGGGTGTATCTATACAAGTCAATGTGGTCAACTCGTACTTATACGATCTCCACCTGTATCGATACGAGTCTATATTTTTTGAATCTAGAATTCTTAAATTAGACATGGAGTATCGATACGGCCTTTTGAGTATCGGTACAGTGACAGGTAATTCAGTTATAAGTGTTACGATATAGTTTGAAATATTGCATTTTTGTCACTGAATGTTATAAACCTTAATTGAAAAGGGAACTGAACTCTGATTAGCAGGAAAATCTATAAAATCGTTGTTTATAGGTTGAATTTCATTGTAGTAAAGTTAATTTGAAAAAAAACCTCTAAAACACTAAAATTACAATTTAGCCCCTAAAACTTGTAAAAGTTTAAAACTGGTCCTAAATTAGTAAAAACTAATTCGTAATGGATTGATCGGACTTGTAATGTTGTTCTGTACTGTTTGTATTGTTTTTCAAGTACGAAAACCTTAAAACAATGTCCATTAATGGAAATTTTATTACAACGACTATCGTATCGTTCACCGATAGCACACTCTGACCCGGTTCTCGACTAAGCTAGGAAGGGGATGTTACAATCCGAGTACCGATACCAACAACACCTGAATGGGAAATTCAACATGAAAATTATCCCCAACGGCTCCAATCCAATCCCAACGGTCACCAATGGCTAGGAACTCATTTGGGAAGATAAAATGACCTTTCAGACACTTAGAACAACCAATGATTATCAAGCCAACAATCTTTTGATTAAGAAATGTCTTAGTGCTCAAAATTGTTGTATTTTGTATATTTCAGTTTGCTTTTATTTCTCTTGTAAAGAGGGGTTCCCAAGCTTTGGGTATAAGCTTTGGATGCTAGACTTTGTGGTATAAGTCTAGGTTGTAAAGGTTTCCTCTTTAGCTTGTAAAAAGGGAAGAAATTCTAGTGAATTTGGAAATCCTTAGTGGGGAAGCTAACATAGTGGATGTAGCCTTTCTTTTAAAGTCAGACCACTCTAAATTTTTTTGTTTCCTCTTTCTATCATTTTTGCTTCCACCGCCTACACCCAAAATTGAACTTCTCCACCACTTGGCAAGCACTTCGGTTGATCGAACAAGCCTTCAAATAATTGGTATCAGAGTTTCGTCTCTTCACCATTTTAACATCCAAGAGTTGATCTTAGAGAAGCTCAACCATTCTACATCAACCAGACGTCATGGCGCAATCCATCGATAGGCCATCATTCTATGACGGGACCAACTACTCCTATTGGAAGAATAGGATGATGTATTTCATGAGGGCCAAAGACTCTTTGGGATATTGTTCTTGATGGTCTATTCGTGCCACAAAGAAGCAAGGTAGAATGTAGTGCAGATGATCGTAAGAAGATGGAGCTAAACGCAAAGGCATTGTACATTCTCTTTTGTGCACTTTGCCCGGAAGAGTATGCCAAAGTTTCTTCTTTTGAAGATGCTGGGGCAAGCTTGAAGTCACATATGAGGGAACAAACGAAGTAAATGATACCAAGATTGTTCTTTTCAACCTTGATTATGAGAACTTCAAGATGGAACCAAATAAAGACATCAAGAGCATGTTCGATCGGTTCTCCACAATCGTTAATGAACTTAAAGGTTTTGGAGAGGAGATTCTGGAAAACAAGCTCGTTCAGAAGTTGATTTATTCACTTCCCGAGTCATGGAATTCCAAAAAGACGACAATTATAGAAGCAAAGAACTTGAAGGAGCTTAAGCTTGATGAGTTTATTAGATCTTTGCTCACCCATGAGATGATTTCATAAGGGAGAAAAAAGAGAAGAAGACCAAAGAGCAAGGAATAGAAGACCTAAATATAATTACTCTTCAATCCTCCACAAGTTATCAAGAAGATTCAAGTAAAGAGGAAAATGAAAGTGAAGAGATGATCAGTCTCTTCAAGAGGTTAACTCGATTCATGAAAATTGAAATGGAAAAATCTTCAAGACATGAATCGAAGAAGATGACAAAAGATCACCTAAAGAGCTTTAAATGCAAGAAGCAAGGACACACCAAATACGATTGCCCTCGCTTCAACAAAAAACGGATCATCTTCCAAAAGGGCATATGTGGCAACATTGAGTGATGAAGAAGACTCCACCAACAATGAGGTAGCCCACTTATGCTTTATGACCCTCCAAGAGGGAGAGGTAACTTCTAACTTATCTATTTCTAATTCTTATACATTTGACGAGTTACAAGAAGCCTATGACGAATTGGTTTCTGAGTTCAAGGTTTCATTTTTGAAGAATAAAAAGATGATTTCAAAATTAAAAATCGAAAAAGATTTGCTTTTGAAAACCAATTTGGAGTTTGAAGCAAAAGTTAAGGATTTCCAGCAAAAAGTTTTAAGCTTACAAAATTTGCTTCAAAAGATGAAAAAAGATCATCAAAATGAGTTGGATGATCTTAAGAAAGAAAAATATTTTATTTCTAAGAAGCTTGAAAGGAAAATTTTTTGGAAAATTAAATTTTTATCAAAGAAAATCTAGTGCCCCTAAATTTTTAAACGGAAAATATTTTAGAAGTATTTGGGTTCTAAAAGAACTAATTACTTCAAATAAAAATGATGAAATTGTAAAATGGATTCCTAAGGGGACTAAAATTTGTGTAACTATTGCCATTGGATCCAAAGCAATTTGAATACCAAAAATTACTTGATTTTCTTTTTATAGGTGTGATGGAGCATTGATCAACAAAGTGATGAACCAAGGAAACTCTATGCACACAAGGAAGATCACTTGAAGAAGGAAGCTTTCACATCCTACCTTTGATTCAAGTGGTAAATTTAAAATTGAATTTCTTTTTTGTTGTTTTAATTATTTATTGAAATTCAATTTCTTTTAATCATAAAGTGTTGGACTAACATTATATTTCATGGTTGAGTAAAGGGGAGCCATTTACTCTCATTTGTTATGGTACTTTAAAAAGTTTTTCAAACTTAGTTTGAATCATTTTTGATATAACAAAAAGGGGGAGAATGTTTTAAAAAATTGAATTTTCAAATGAATAAGGGGGAGCTTTTAACTCTTTTGAATTTATATTCTTTTATTCAAAAATTATTTTACAAAGGGGGGAAATTACTAAAACAATTTTCAAGTTGGTTTTTTTATATCAAAAAAGGGGAGATTGTTAGTATATTTGTTTTGATATAATAATTCAAAAACAGTTTTGGACAAATTTGAAAAGATTTCAAAAATGGTTTTAAGTCCATCCAACTTGAAAATATGTTTGATGAGTTTTTCAAAAGGTTTTAGAAGGTTCCAACACGTTTTTAATAGCTAAACTTGAGTTTCCTTAAGTCTCATACCGATATGTCCTCAACCATATCGATACCTGTTAGGTTTTCAACTATAGGAAAAATCCAGAACTGAAAACTCATACCGGTACAGGGTTAGCCATACCGATACGGAGGGGGTCATTCCGATACGCATTGAGGCATACTGATACCCCTATGTTTTAACTACCCTAACGACTATTTCCCAAAGTAGGCGTACCGATACCTGGCATCCGAGTACCGATATCAACAACACTAGAATGGGAAATTCAACATGGAAATCATCCCCAACGGCTCCATTCCAATCCCAACGGTCACCAACGGCTTGGAACTCATTTAGGAAGATAAAAGGACCTTTCAAGCACTTGAAACAACCAATGATTATCAGGACAACAATCTTTTGATTAAGAAATTTAGTAGTGCTCAAAATTGTTATATTTTGTATAGACAAACACTTGTGAGCTAAATTGTCAATGCTTTAGAGTGCAAACATTCACCTTGTGAGAGGTATTTCAGTTTCTTTTATTTCTCTTGTAAAGAGGGGTTCTCAAGCTTTGGATGCTAGACTTTGTGGTATAAGTCTAGGTTGTAAGGGTTTTCTCTTTAGCCTATAAAAAGGGAAGAAATTCTAGTGAATTTGGAAATCCTTAGTTTGAAAGCTAAGGTAGTGGATGTAGGCTTTCTTTTAAAGCTGAACCCCTCTAAATTTTTTGTCCTTTTCCTATCTTTTTAGTGGCTAAACTATGTAAATTGAAAGTTTGGGGGGTACAAGTATAGATAATTGAGAGTTGAGGGACTAACCTTGCGATTATCCCCTCCTCAATTAAAATTACCACATACGTGGGTGATCAGGATTGAATTCCTTCAAGGGAAGGAAAGCTTAGTATTTACAAAGCAAATAAAATAAATAAGGTAGCTAAAAGATTGAGCTTACCAGAGAAAGAACTAAGCTAGCACCTCAATCTCATCTCGTTCCTCCAAGCAAGCACCTTCATTGTTGTGGTTGGAAAAGCTTGAGTTTCCTTTGATCCATTGATATCGAATTGTAGCTATCGATCAGGTAAGCCTAAGCCATAAACAATTAGATGATTCCATGGATAAATAGTGATTAATTTCAAGTTAAACTTGAGTACCTAAGTTAACTTAGGTAGTATCAAAGCTCTAATCCATGGATATCATATAGCTAAAGGCTATATTGAATTTATATATTGATTTTGATATCGTTACATCGATTTCGATATCGTATTGTTGATTCTAACAATTTCCTATTGTTTACCTAGCTCAAGAAGTGGGGAAAGACCAACCACCATCACCGTTGAAAGGTAGGAATAAAGGAATTTCAATCTGACAGCCGTAGGAGCTTCGAAATATTAACGTGAGTGTAGTCGAAGTCTCGGGATTAGGCTAGGTGCCTTTCCCGATATCATTGTCATTCAATTTAGTATTGCTAACCCGTTGTTAGGAGATATTGCTTCGAACCACTAAGTGGACAATCTTGGTAAGCATCGGTAAGCTATAGTATTGATCATTGAGCATCGATATTGTCATTTCCATTGTTATTAAACATCGTCATTGATTTCACCAGTGTTGTTGTCATTGAGTTGTGAAAGTATAGAATATTGGTCATGGAACATAACCATTGTTATTATTATATTCATTGTCATTGAACATTAATATTGACATAGTTATGTTAGGGAAACATCGGAAGTAAAGAATAGTCCATTGACATCGTCATTGAGATCATTAAACATTGCTATCATTATTGTTATTGCTATTGAAACATTGCCTTTTGGTAAAGACAGTGGAAATACCGAACATTGTTATTGCTATTGAACATTGATTATTGATATTGTCACTGGACCTTGGATTCAAAGGAAATTGGATACAATTGGCATGTCATAGAATTCATGTGCTCAATGTACGGTGACTACGATCCTTGGGCTACAACCTATATTGTGGCGAGGCGGAGGGATGTTTGTGTTATTGGTCATTTTGGCGAGGTGGAGGGACTAGACCGTTCATTGATTTGGTGAGGTGTAGGAATTCGCGTATCCACTATCCCGAATCGATCCAAGGGTTACTATTGAAATATGATGTTATTGCTATTGAACATGATCATCGTATTGTTTTCAAGAATTCATTGCATTGCTATTGCTAATACATGATTTGGAATGTATTTTATTGTTATCGTTAATTGTCCGTGACTACCTCACTAGGCAAAGTATGCCTAATACATTTCATCTCATGCATTTCAGGTTGATCGAGTTGTTGAATCGAGATCGGAGAAGTTGGAAGCTTGACAAGTACTTGCAAGTCAAAGTAAAGTATTTTGTTTTTATAAACTCCTAGAATGGTGGTAAAGTAGTTAAACTAGTCATTTATGGCCTTTTGGATATGCGTGTATTGCTTATGCTTTGTGTAATGTTATAAGACCCTAAAATGAGTTTTAAGTCTTGCTAAGAGTAACTAAAATGACATATTTGGCTCTAAAAGGTGAAAACCGAGTAAACAAATTCGGATGAATGTGAAATTTGACATGCTAGTAAGTTATAGTGTTTTAACCATGATGGTAAAGTTTCGATATATTTGGACAACATTTGATAGGTTAATTTGAATAAAAACCAGATAAAATTTGCCATTACAGTACAGGGCGTATCGATACGGGTATGCTTAATTGGACTTAGTAAACAGGGCATATCGATAATGCACAATGCGTATCGATACAGGTTTTGATCAGTAGAATTTGGAAAAATTAAAGGTATCGGTACGGTCTCAGGGTGTATCTATACAAGTCAATGTGGTCAACTCGTACTAATAGGTCTCCAGCTGTATCGATATGAGTCTATATTTTTTGAATCTAGAATTCTTAAATTAGACATGGAGTACCGATACGGCCTTTTGAGTATCGTACGATGACAGGTAATTCAGTTATAAGTGTTACGATATAGTTTGAAATATTGCATTTTTGTCACTGAATGTTATAAACCTTAATTGAAAAGGGAATTGAACTCTCATTAGTAGGAAAATCTATAAAATCGTTGTTTATAGGTTGAATTTCATTGTAGTAAATTTAATTTGAAAAAAAAACTCTAGAACACTAAAATTACAATTTAGCCCCTAAAACTTGTAAAAGTTTAAAACTGGTCCTAAATGAGTAAAAACTAATTCGTAATGGATTGATCGGACTTGTAATGTTTTTCTGTACTGTTTGTATTGTTTTTCAAGTACGAAAACCTTAAAACAATGTCCATTAATGGAAATTTTATTGCAATGATTATCGTATCGTTCACCGATAGCACACTCTGACCCGATTCTCGACTAAGCTGGGAAGGGGGTGTTACAATCCGAGTATCGATACCAACAACACCTGAATGGGAAATTCAACATTAAAATTATCCCCAACGGCTCCAATCCAATCCCAACGGTCACCATTGGCTAGGAACTCATTTGGGAAGATAAAAGGACCTTTCAGGCACTTGGAACAACCAATGATTATCAAGCCAACAATCTTTTGATTAAGAAATGACTTAGTGCTCAAAATTGTTGTATTTTGTATATTTCAGTTTGCTTTTATTTCTCTTGTAAAGAGGGGTTCCCAAGCTTTGGGTATAAGCTTTGGATGCTAGACTTTGTGGTATAAGTCTAGGTTGTAAAGGTTTCCTCTTTAGCCTGTAAAAAGGGAAGAAATTCTAGTGAATTTGGAAATCCTTAGTGAAGAAGCTAACGTAGTGGATGTAGAATTTCTTTTAAAGTCGAACCACTCTAAATTTTTTTGTTTCCTCTTTCTATCATTTTTGCTTCCACCGCCTACACCCAAAATTGAACTTCTCCACCACTTGGCAAGCACTTCGGTTGATCGAACGAGCCTTCAAATAATTGGTATCAGAGTTTTGTCTCTTCACTAGATTAACAACCAAGAGTTGATCTTAGAGAAGCTCAACCATTCTACATCAACCAGACGTCATGGCGCAATCCATCGATAGGCCATCATTCTATGACGGGACCAACTACTCCTATTGGAAGAATAGGATGATGTATTTCATGAGAGCCAAAGACTCTTTGGGATATTGTTCTTGATGGTCTATTCGTGCCACAAAGAAGCAAGGCGGAATGTAGTGCAGATGATCGTAAGAAGATGGCGCTAAACGCAAAGGCATTGTACATTCTTCTTTGTGCACTTTGCCCGGAAGAGTATGCCAAAGTTTCTTCTTTTGAAGATGCCAATGAAGTATGGGACAAGCTTGAAGTCACATATGAGGGAACAAACGAAGTAAATGAGACCAAGATTGTTCTTCTCAACCTTGATTATGAGAACTTCAACATGGAACCAAATAAAGACATCAAGAGCATGTTCGATCGGTTCTCCACAATCGTTAATGAACTTAAAGGTTTTGGAGAGGAAATTCTGGAAGACAAGCTCGTTCGGAAGTTGATTTATTCACTTCCTGAGTCATGGGATTCCAAAAAGACGACAATTATAGAAGCAAAGAACTTGAAGGAGCTTAAGCTTGATGAGTTTATTAGATCTTTGCTCACCCATGAGATGATGTCAGAAGGGAGAAAAAAGAGAAGAAGACCAAAGATCAAGGAATAGAAGACCTAAATATAATTGCTCTTCAATCCTCCACAAGTCATCAAGAAGATTCAAGTAAAGAGGAAAATGAAAGTGAAGAGATGGTCAATCTCTTCAAGAAGTTCACTCGATTCATGAAGAATGAAATGGAAAAATCTTCAAGACATGAATCGAAGAAGATGACGAAAGATCACCTAAAGAGCTTTAAATGCAAGAAGCAAGGACACACCAAATACGATTGCCCTCGCTTCAACAAAAAAAAAGGACCATCTTCAAAAAGGGCATATGTGGCAACATTGAGTGATGAAGAAGACTCCACCAACAATGAGGTAGCCCACTTATGCTTTATGACCCTCCAAGAGGGAGAGGTAACTTCTAACTTATCTATTTCTAATTCTTATACATTTGACGAGTTACAAGAAGCCTATGACGAATTGGTTTCTGAGTTCAAGGTTTCATTTTTCAAAAATAAAAAGATGATTTCAAAATTAAAAATCGAAAAAGATTTGGTTTTGAAAACCAATTTGGAGTTTGAAGCAAAATTTAAGGATTTTCAGCAAAAAGTTTTAAGCTTACAAAATTTGCTTCAAAAGATGAAAAAGGATCATCAAAATGAGTTGGATGATCTTAATAAAGAAAAATATTTTATTTCTAAGAAGCTTGAAAGGAAATTTTTTTGGAAAATAAAATTTTTATCAAAGAAAATCTAGTGCCCCTAGATTTTTAAAAGGAAAATATTTTAGAAGTATTTGGGTTCTAAAAGAACTAATTACTTCAAATAAAAAGGATGAAATTGTAAAATGGATTCCTAAGGGGACTAAAATTTGTGCAACTAATACCATTGGATCCAAAGCAATTTGAATACCAAAAATTACTTGATTTTCTTTTTATAGGTGTGATGGAGCATTGATCAACAAAATGATGAACCAAGGAAATTCTATGCACACTAGGAAGATCACTTAAAGAAGGAAGCTTTCACGTCATACCTTTGATTCAAGTGGTAAATTTAAAATTGAATTTCTTTTTTGTTGTTTTAATTATTTATTGAAATTCAATTTCTTTTAATCATAAAGTGTTGGACTAACATTATATTTCATGCTTGAGTAAAGGGGAGCCATTTACTCTCATTTGTTATGGTACTTTAAAAAGTTTTTCAAACTTAGTTTGAATCATTTTTGATATAACAAAAAGGGGGAGAATGTTTTAAAAAATTGAATTTTCAAATGAATAAGGGGGAGCTTTTAACTCTTTTGAATTTATATTCTTTTATTCAAAAATTATTTTACAAAGGGGGGAAATTACTAAAACAATTTTTCAAGTTGGTTTTATTATATCAAAAAAGGGGAGATAGTTAGTATATTTGTTTTGATATAATAATTCAAAAATAGTTTTGGACAAATTTGAAAAGATTTCAAAAATGGTTTTAAGTCCAAACAACTTGAAAATATGTTTGATGAGTTTTTCAAAAGGTTTTGGAAGGTTCCAACACGTTTTTAATAGCTAAACTTGAGTTTCCTTAAGTCTCATGCCGATATGTCCTCAACTATATCGATACCTGTTAGGTTATCAACTATAGGAAAAATCCAGAACTAAAAACTCGTACCGATACAGGGTTAGCCATACCGATATGGAGGGGGTCATACCGATACGCATTGAGGCATACTGATACCCCTGTGTTTTAACTACCCTAACGACTATTTCCCAAAGTAGGTGTATCGATACCTGGTATCCGAGTACCGATATCAACAACACTAGAATGGGAAATTCAACATAGAAATCATCCCCAACGGCTCCATTCCAATCCCAACGGTCACCAACGGCTTGGAACTCATTTAGGAAGATAAAAGGACCTTTCAAGCACTTGAAACAACCAATGATTATCAAGACAACAATATTTTGATTAAGAAATGTAGTAGTGCTCAAAATTGTTGTATTTTGTATAGACAAACACTTGTGAGCTAAATTGTCAATGCTTTAGAGTGTAAACATTCACCTTGTGAGAGGTATTTCAGTTTCTTTTATTTCTCTTGTAAAGAGGGGTTCTCAAGCTTTGGATGCTAGACTTTGTGGTATAAGTATAGGTTGTAAGGGTTTTCTTTTTAGCCTGTAAAAGGGAAGAAATTCTAGTGAATTTGGAAATCCTTAGTTTGAAAGCTAAGGTAGTGGATGTAGGCTTTGTTTTAAAGCCGAACCCCTCTAAATTTTTTGTCCTTTTCCTATATTTTTTGCTTCCACCACTTACACCCAAAATTGAACTTCTCCACCGCTTGGCAGGTACTCCGGTTGATCGAACGAGCCTCCCAACATTATGTTACGTCAAAATGTTCTAAATTATCAAATCTAAACTCTAGTTCAAAACTTTGTCCCTAAATCTTAAATTCTAAACAATACAGCTTAAATCCCTCACCTTTTATACCATAAACATAAAAGGGTGAACTAACAAATATCGCTCAATTGTAGGAAAGTTACATTTAGGTCATTCAATTACTAAAAGTTACATTTGGGCCACTCAATTATGAGTAAGGTTACATTTGGGTCAACCTTCATATTTAAAAAAATAATGCTACAAAAATCATTGAGTTTTCTGCAAAAGTTACTTCTACCACGTAATATTCTAAAAAATTCCAGGTTTTAGTTAATGCTACCACGTAAATGACTGATTTTTTACTTTAAAACAAATTTATTTAATTCTCTGAAAGTCTATTTTATAATAAGAAATTATTGCTACAAAATTATTGCGAAAATTATACTTTTTAATGAGAATGCATAGACTTGCAGAGAACTTAAGAAATATTCTTTATCATAAAAATGAATAAATGATATACTTTTAAAATATGAAGGGTTAAATTTATTGAATTATTTTGAATTTGGACTAAATTGATAGAATATAAAAGCTTCAAGGACTAAAACTTCCATTACACCAATTAAACGAAAACATTTAACGGTTGGGTGACCCAAATGTAACATTTAATAATTGTGTGACTCAAATGTAATATTACCCATAATTGAGTGACATTCGTTATAGTTTACCCAAACATAAACTCTTTTTTTGAATAGTCTAAAGGTGATTACAATATAATATATGTTCATAGATATTTTTAATCCTTTGACAATTCACACACACCTTGCAGACATTGCGATGAAAATCTTAAGGATGTAGTCGAACAAAAAAACTGTAAGATCTAAATGATGTAGGTCATTCAGGATGAAAATCTTAGGGTCCGTTTGGTTTTAGAAAATATTTTCTATTTTTTATTTTCATTTTTAGAAAAGAATTTTTAGTTTCAGTTTTCTAAAAATTAGAAAACATGCTTGGTTAATAGAGATGAAAACTTGTTTTCAAAAATGAACATAGTGAAAAGTGTTTGGTATCTAACTTTTCAAATTAGAATTAAAATAAAATATAGTTAGACAATTATTATTATTATATTAAATAAAATATGAGTAAATAAATTAAAGTTTTAAAAATGACATTAGAAGGAATCGAACCCGGATTAAAATAAAGTTAAAATTAAAAAAAACCATTGTTTTTATATTCTTCACTTTCCTAAAATATTTTTATTGAAAACAACTTTTTATGTTTTTAAAATTTCACTTATTTTCGTTTTCGTTTTCTAAAAATTTTGTTCTAATTTTGCAACCAAACATGTTTTCTTCACCATTTTTTCATTTTCCAAGAAAATAAAAATGAAAACGGACTCTATTCTATATAACCAAACGGACTCTCCGAGCTCTATTTGTGAAAAAATATTAGAAACCCATCTTCCTTTTTGAAATCCCTTCAAGCTGTCATGTTATCATCGTGATTTTGTTTCTAGTACATATGTTTAAGGGTGAGCGTTTGTAACGCCCTAAACCTAATGACACATTTGGGCCTCAAGCCCGACCCATACATGAAATCTTGCAACTAGATTTAGCCCAAAATATAAGTAACTCCATAAATCCAACAACGTTTTGGAAAAAGTCAATACAAAATAGTTAAATCGTTTGCATGTGAGCTCCAATTTAAAACAAAGTAATTAAAAGCATTCGACATGATTAACAATACAAAAAGAGTTACGGACACAAATCAAGGGTCATATGAATATATTGCCCGACAAGCCTAAGTATTGTACTATTGATCACATCGATGAACTGAAATCCTACTCCGATGTGGCTCCTTTGAATACAACGCAACCACCTAAAACCCTACGTAAGGAAACAATGATTCCAAATGCTAAGCTCATAAAGCTTAGTGGATACACCTCTACTCTGCCATGCTTCATGCAGATCATAAATACAAGCATGTAGCTAGGCAAGGTGATATGGCAATCCAAATGATACGTAACCCTACTTTAGTCACCTAAACACATATCAAACACAATAGAACAAACATGAGGTAAACAAGGCACAAGCACACCATACCACATCAACATAGGAGTGAGGTCTGAGTCACAAAGCATCCAGAACGTACACTCAATGGATGAGGTCGGGTCACGTAGCATCGGAACATACACCTTGGGTGAGGTCGGGTCACCTAGCATTAGAAAATACACCCGTACTCGGAATCCCCCCTCGAGCACCTTTGAATGAGGCCCGGGTCACATAGCATCAGTAACCTCCATTCGGTAATTCTCTTACCATGGTGTTTCAACACATCTTGGGTATTTGGATTCCAACAATCAATTGCCCACTTGGCACACCACATCAAGCACATAACCATCTCATCCTAAGGTTGCTAAAAATTTACAAGTCACACATGATATTTATCGAGTTCTTAAGCTTTATGCTCGAGCATGAGATTAGATTATGAGTTTCTTAGTTTTACCTCATTAGAAGCCTATTGGGCCTTAGTCCTCTAATTATAGGTCCCCCAAACTAAATATGTAATTTCTGGGTAGAATGCCCAGCGAGTACCGATACTCGCTTAAGATTATCAATACACCCCTATGGGTACCGATACCCACTTATGCTTACCAATACTCAGCTTATTTTGCTAAAGGGGTTTAATCAAAGCCCCGTACTGATACACGGGGTCGTGTACAAATACTCTATGGGTACCAATACACTCCAAAGCGTATCGATACCATTTTTTCGACTAGAATTTGATGGAACTGTGGGTATCGATACCCTTTAAGCGTACTGATACACCCTTGCAAATTTGGCTTGATTTCATTAGTTTTACATGGGGCACCGATACGTGTTCAACCTGTATCGATACTCGAAACTAGAATTTGAATTCTGGAGCTCGAAATCCATCCCAACACCTCTCCAAACAATATAGAAAGACCCCAAAATGAACTTACAGGTTATGAGAGGTGTTTTAAGTGAGTTTTTACTCTTTTTACACCATTTCAACACCAACCTCAAGTTTTACCATTAACAACCATATTCAAGCATTTCAAGCACCAAAACACCAAACAATCAGACAAGGTTTTACATTTAGGATTTGTAGGAAACAAAGGGAGTTTGAAGTGTACTAACCTTCCTTAAAGTACTAGAAAAGATCCTCATTGAACCGGTCTTAAGCCTTTCATTGCCTTGAGCTTTTGAGTGCTCTCCAACCTCCTTAACTACAAATCTAAAGTTGTAAAATGAGTTAAAACCTTTCTAGAGGGTCAAGAGACATAAAAGAAATAACTCCATAATAGAAAAATGGAGTTAAATCCTTCATTCCCATTATTCTTCTTCTACCCCACAAAAACCCATACTCTTCCTTCCTCCACCAAAACCCTCGATTTTTACCCCAATGGATAGATCACTTGATGTAGATAAAACTACTCTCAACAACCAATCTGAGATTAACACTTGATTTGCTAAAGATCTTGCCTTTTATCTTGAACTCTAAAGAAAAAGGAGGAAAAGATGAAGGGAATGAAAGGGAGATAAGAGTGACTTCACCACTCTTACAAATTTGCAGCAACCATAAAGCTTTCCCCAATCTCTTCAAAATTGGGGAAAATTACCCCTTTACCCTTTTAACATCCTCCAAGCCCACATGACATGTAACACTCTAATCTCGATCCTTATCGGAAGTTCTATATTCAGGTCACCATAAAACGATCCATCAATTTTCCAATCAAAACCATAAGTTTAGCCATCCTTTAAAAGCATTAAACTTCTATAAATCCAAAAAGGCAAATAAACATTTAAAATAAGTTTACAAAATAGGATCTCTAAGTTTAAAACAACGTATGTCAAAATAATATTTCAAATAGAGTTATAGACTCAGCAATGGTAAGGTCCTATGAATACATTAGCCCAAACTAAAATAACAAGTATTGTACTTTGAAGTGAACAAGGTGCTGGGAAATCCTCGTCGATGAGCTCTTTCAAAGGGTTACCTGTCAACCTACGCATGGAAAAACCACATATCTGCACACTGAGCTAACAAAGCTCAGTGGTACATTTCTACTTTACCATAATTCGTGATTATCATAAAATAATCATGCAAGATAATACAATCTAGAGAGCATAAATAAGGTTTCATTATCTATGAGTTATCATCTAGCCTACACAAGCTAGAGTTCTTAGATCGCCTATCCCAAGGTATCATTAAGTTTACAACAAGTCTTACATGTTTCCACAACGCTTTGCCATACTCAAGGTCACATAGCCTATCGAGATACTCAAGCTCACACAGCCCATCGAGATACTCAAGCTCACACAGCCCATCGAGTTAATACAGACCATACCTTGATAACTTAGCCATCGGGTAAATAAGCCATCATTAACATCCACACAATATACATACATAAATACATCCATACATTATCTACATAAGGGCGAAAGAAGCCCTGGATATGTACTAGACTGTAACCCCCTCGACCCAGCCTAGACGCCAGATCGAACCAAGCGAGCTACATTGGGTTTTGCCGAAACAAAACTCGAAATGATTAACAAAACCTATATCTTTTTTTTTAATTTTTATCTTATCTAGATGAAACATTACCTAAGGTATGCATGTTGGCAGCGGGTGAAAACTCAACTAAATTGGGTGGACTTAGTTAGTTTTGAAGTTACCATTCCTCAGTTAGTCAAATTGCATACAATTGCATACATAAGGTCCAGGGACCAAAACGTAAGAATCTCAAAACATAAAACCTCCATACCTAACATAACGGCTATACGTACCAATACGGTCCCAACGCGTATCGATACGCGAGCTATACAAAGAAAAACCAAATTCCAATGGCTAAAAAGTGTGCCAATACACGTACCCGTGTACAGATATGAGGCCACCAAAAAACACATACCCATACCAATACGGAGCCCCGCATATCGGTACGCCTGGACTTGTAATGTCCAAATTTGCTGGTTTTTCTTTCGAAGATGGATTCAAACATGCCTTAACAAGTCATAAACATGTATACCACTTATCTACAAATCAAACCAAGCCAGATCATCAAGGAAAACATGATCAAAACCTAGCAACGTACTTCAACCATGATTCTAGAGGCATGCTTCTTAAAAACAACCATCCAAAAGCACAAAATATAAATTTATATCAAAACTAACCATATAGAGCCTCTTACAATACCACAACCACATTATAAACATGGAGTTTGGCAAATAACCCTTCCAAACAACAATGAATCCCATTAACTTTATTACTACAAGTTTAGTTTGGAAACCATACTTTCACGTTATTCAAGTCCTTGGATTTTCCCCCGCTTGCTCGCTGCCTCCAACCTTTAATTCTCTGCATTGATGGACAAAGAGAGCATAAGCATACAAGGCTTAGTGAGGAATTCTCAAAACACAACACCATCAATGCATTTAAAACCATTTTCCAACTCACATGAGTTTTACATTTTAAAGCAACATTCAAAACATCATGCCTTTATGCACTTTAACATTTCCAAAACATGCATATTAAACCATATGCAACATGTATCATGGATCAACAACAAAATCCCATTTGCGACCCTTAATTTAAGCTTTCCCATACATAACAACCCATATGCAAGGCTTAAAGAGTAAACATGTATAAACAAACATTATACAACATAATCCATCAACATGATACATTATCAATTATATTGGCTTTCAAGTGATCATGAACCAAGTTCCACTTTACAAAATATTACATCGGATACACAGATTCAACAAGTGTCCCCTCAACACTTCATGCCATCTCAACCGAAATTCAAGGTACATTCACAACCGGGTACCATCACAACCCAATCATCAGTTAGACGCATAATCCACTAACGAGAGTTTTTGGTACCATATAACCCCTCAACCGTTAGGGTACTCATGGTGGAGTATTCGGTGCACATAAACCCCTCAACACTCGAGGTGACTTATTTATAGTGCATTATCAATCCTATGGCCGGCCAACAATATCCGATAACATTTTAAACCATATCACTTGCCAATACAATTCATTATTAACCATGTACCTCACTGTTTTTATATGCAACATCAAAACCATTTTCCAATGTATTAAACCATGCATTACAAGTATTCCACATAGTTACATGGATCATTTACCAAATGCATCCATCACCAATATTTAATCAAAAAAGTATAAACCATACTCAAATCATGCATAAACAGTAGGTACCATGTAATTCAAAAACAAGTGCATAAAAACAATTTTGCCAAAGCACAACCGAGGGAGAAATATCCTTATACTTACTTCCAAGTTTAAACAGTGTTTCAAGCATAATTTAAACTCCTAAAATAACCTTTAAACCATTTCAAATCTAAAATCCACGTTCTCACTCACCGACTTCGCAACACCTCGTTCGCCGATGCGAGCTACTTCTCCAAAGCTTCCGTAATGGTGTTGCAAGCTTGAGGATAAATCTCCCCTGATTTAACCACAAAAAAATAGAGGATTCAATGCATCAAAATGCATTCACAAACCCAACCACAACAATCCTCCCAAACTCTAACTGAAACCCCTCTACAACAACCAAAAATAACATCAAAAACCTTCCACACTTAACCCAACCAAAATCTAAAGGTTTAATCCATAAATTATCTTCAATTAACATCCAAAAACAACCTAGCATCTTCCTTATACTTCCGGCATTCATAAAACAACCATAACTCACCAAAAACACATCACTTGCAACCTAAGAAATTAGAGATTTACCTAATTTCAGGATTCCAATGTTAAAACCAACTTATTAACATTATAAAACATCAAAATCATGATTAGATCAATCAAGAACTCAACAAAACAGATCCGAAACGAAAATCACTTAATCTCATCAATTAAACCTTAATTTAACCAATTTCCATAATTAAATCATAAAACTCATTAGAAAACATTAGACAAGGATCAAATGCTTGAGAATTTTAATAAAGAACTATTCATTATAGGAGAAGAATGAACATTATCTCTAATGAGTGAATTTCTTCTCAATTGGATGCTTACTCTTGAAAAACAAAGAAAAACAATAAGATTTTGGAAAACAAGATTGAAGAATCCATTAGATATCAAAGGTTTAAGAAGTAAAGATCATTACCTCAAATATTTGATGCAAAAGAAAGTGTTTGGCTAGAAAAGTTGAGAGAAAAGTTTGAGAAAAAAGTTACGTAAAAAATAATTTTAGGAATTAACTACCTTCGTTTAATTAATTCACCTTTAGTTAACTTAATTAAAACTCATTAAAATAATCCAAATTAAGAGGAAAAACATTAGGTAAAATATCTTCTTAAGGATTATAAGAATTGATCCATTTTTCAAAATAGTCACTAAAAACAGTTTTTATTCTTTACATTTTTGTCACTAGCCAAAATGTCCAATTTCCAAAATCCATTTTCCAAAATTGACTTCACCAAAAATATTCATATTACAAATAATGATTTTTAGATATTTTTCTCAGACCAAAAATAGTTATTCCAATTTAAATCTCGAATCTGACTCGAATCTCTAATCCCGATCCATCAGACCATCTAATCAGCCTAAAAACTCCTAGGCCCAAAACCGGGGCGTTACATAGGCATACTTGGATCACATTAGCCAGAAGTAGTCCCTACCTAAGTGTAGCGACTAAAAAATTCGTTAAGTATTCCCCCACTTTAAAAATGATGCATGCATGATAACATAAATAAAATTATCTCGATATTTACGGTACCAAAGGAGGTGACACCCGGAGACCGGAATGACACTCCCACTAGGATACCAGAACAACGAGGCCTAAAACTATATGCGGCAAATATATGTATGAACAATTAACTTGAAGAATAAATACACGCAAGAATGGATAACATAAATATGATCAATAAAAAAACAAGATACAAAAATATTATACATATATTAAGATGTAAAACTATATATTATGCATATTATGTATATATGTACGACATACTCATTACAAAATATAAATAAACTATATACATGTAATATAATATTATACTCTATTCAAAAAAGTATAAGAACACACGACATGGAAAAATACACACAAAAGAGGTACTACATAAGACTTTACGTAAAAAGGGTATATGTTTACATATAAAGTAATGTGCATATAATACATATCTACTTACGAATTAAAAGCAGTACCTATATAGAACTTGTCATATTAATGTTAATATACATATTAACACATATAATTATTACCATATATATGACACATGTGTGTATATGCATAGGATATAGAAAGTCAAATGCAGAAAAATAAATAACTTAGATATTATCACAAAATAAAGAGAAATTACTATGAATACATCAATCAAAGAATCACGAAGATGTAAAATAAAGGCAAGAATTAAAATATTAAAATATAAACTGCACCAAATTAAATAAGCACTGAATTAAAAGAAGCTAAAATTGCAGTGTATAAATGAAAGCATAAATATTAAACAACAACACCATTAATTAAACATATATACATAACCACAAAAAGGAAATAAAGAAGAAATTAAAAGGAATATATGGGAATAATAGTCATAATATATATATATATATATCAATAAATACATACATATACGCACATGTAGAGGCACTGGAATAAAAGGTAACAAAGCAGCAATTAAAACTAAATGGCAGACTAAATGAAAAGAAAAGGAAAATGGACTAAATTAAAACAAAATAGAAGTTAGAGGGATCGAAAGAGTTTTTACCCCAATGGATAGATCACTTGATAATAGAAAAATGGAGTTAAATCCTTCATTCCCATTATTCTTCTTCTACCCCACAAAAACCCATACTCTTCCTTCCTCCACCAAAACCCTCGATTTTTACCCCAATGGATAGATCACTTGATGTAGATAAAACTACTCTCAACAACCAATCTGAGATTAACACTTGATTTGCTAAAGATCCTGCCTTTTATCTTGAACTCTAAAGAAAAAGGAGGAAAAGATGAAGGGAATGAAAGGGAGATAAGAGTGACTTCACCACTCTTACAAATTTGCAGCAACCATAAAGCTTTCCCCAATCTCTTCAAAATTGGGGAAAATTACCCCTTTACCCTTTTAACATCCTCCAAGCCCACATGACATGTAACACTCTAATCTCGATCCTTATCGGAAGTGCTATATTCAGGTCACCATAAAACGATCCATCAGTTTTCCAATCAAAACCATAAGTTTAGCCATCCTTTAAAAGCATTAAACTTCTATAAATCCAAAAAGGCAAATAAACATTTAAAATAAGTTTAAAACAGCGTATGTCAAAATAATATTTCAAATAGAGTTATAGACTCAGCAATGGTAAGATCCTATGAATACATTAGCCCAAACTAAAATAACAAGTATTGTACTTTGAAGTGAACAAGGTGCTGGGAAATCCTCGTCGATGAGCTCTTTCAAAGGGTTACCTGTCAACCTACGCATGGAAAAACCACATATCTGCACACTGAGCTAACAAAGCTCGGTGGTACATTTCTACTTTACCATAATTCGTGATTATCATAAAATAATCATGCAAGATAATACAATCTAGAGAGCATAAATAAGGTTTCATTATCTATGAGTTATCATCTAGCCTACACAAGCTAGAGTTCTTAGATCGCCTATTCCAAGGTATCATTAAGTTTACAACAAGTCTTACATGTTTCCACAAAGCTTTTCCATACTCGAGGTCACATAGCCTATCGAGATACTCAAGCTCACACAGCCCATCGAGATACTCAAGCTCACACAGCCCATCGAATTAATACATACCGTACCTTGATAACTTAGCCATCGGGTAAATAAGCCATCATTAACATCCACACAATATACATACATAAATACATCCATACATTATCTACATAAGGGCCAAAGAAGCCCTGGATATGTACTAGACTGTAACCCCCTCGACCCAGCTTAGACGCCAGACCGAACCAAGCGAGCTACATTGGGTTTTGCCGAAACAAAACTCGAAATGATTAACAAAACCTATATCTTTTTTTTTATTTTTATCTTATCTAGATGAAACATTATAACCTAAGGTATGCATGTTGGCAGCGGGTGAAAACTCAACTAAATTGGGTGGACTTAGTTAGTTTTGAAGTTACGATTCCTCAGTTAGTCAAATTGCATACAATTGCATACATAAGATCCAGGGACCAAAACGTAAGAATCTCAAAACATAAAACCTCCATACCTAACATAACGGCTATACGTACCAATACGGTCCCAACGCGTATCGATACGCGAGCTATACAAAGAAAAACCAAATTCCAATGGCTAAAAAGTGTGCCGATACACGTACCCGTGTACAGATATGAGGCCACCAAAAAACACATACCCATACCAATACGGAGCCCCGCATATCGGTACGCCTGGACTTGTAATGTCCAAATTTGCTGGTTTTTCTTTCGAAGATGGATTCAAACATGCCTTAACAAGTCATAAACATGTATACCACTTATCTACAATTCAAACCAAGCCAGATCATCAAGGAAAACATGATCAAAACCTAGCAACGTACTTCAACCATGATTCTAGAGGCATGCTTCCTAAAAACAACCATCCAAAAGCACAAAATATAAATTTATATCAAAACTAACCATATAGAGCCTCTTACAATACCACAACCACATTATAAACAGGGAGTTTGGCAAATAACCCTTCCAAACAACAATGAATCCCATTACCTTTATTACTACAAGTTTAGTTTGGAAACCATACTTTCACGTTATTCAAGTCCTTGGATTTTCCCCCGCTTGCTCGCTGCCTCCAACCTTTAATTCTCTGCATTGATGGACAAAGAGAGCGTAAGCATACAAGGCTTAGTGAGGAGTTCTCAAAACACAACACCATCAATGCATTTAAAACCATTTCCAACTCACATGAGTTTTACATTTTAAAGCAACATTAAAACATCATGCCTTTATGCACTTTAACATTTCCAAAACATGCATATTAAACCATATGCAACATGTATCATGGATCAACAACAAAATCCCATTTGCGACCCTTAATTTAAGCTTTCCCATGCATAACAACCCATATGCAAGGCTTAAAGAGTAAACATGTATAAACCAACATTATACAACATAATCCATCAACATGATACATTATCAATTATATTGGCTTTCAAGTGATCATGAACCAAGTTCCACTTTACAAAATATTACATCGGATACACAGATTCAACAAGTGTCCCCTCAACACTTCATGCCATCTCAACCGAAATTCAAGGTACATTCACAACCGGGTACCATCACAACCCAATCATCAGTTAGACGCATAATCCACTAACGAGAGTTTTTGGTACCATATAACCCCTCAACCGTTAGGGTACTCATGGTGGAGTATTCGGTGCACATAAACCCCTCAACACTCGAGGTGACTTATTTATAGTGCATTATCAATCCTATGGCCGGCCAACTATATCCGATAACATTTTAAACCATATCACTTGCCAATACAATTCATTATTAACCATGTACCTCACTGTTTTTATATGCAACATCAAAACCATTTTCCAATGTATTAAACCATGCATTACAAGTATTCCATATACTTACATGGATCATTTACCAAATGCATCCATCACCAATATTTAATCAAAAAAGTATAAACCATACTCAAATCATGCATAAACAGTAGGTACCATGTAATTCAAAAACAAGTGCATAAAAAAAATTTCGCCAAAGCACAACCGAGGGAGAAATATCTTTATACTTACTTCCAAGTTTAAACCAGTGTTTCAAGCATAATTTAAACTCCTAAAATAACCTTTAAACCATTTCAAATCTAAAATCCACGTTCTCACTCACCGACTTCGCAACACCTCGTTCGCCGATGCGAGCTACTTCTCCAAAGCTTCCGTAATGGTGCTGCAAGCTTGAGGATAAATCTCCCCTGATTTAACCACAAAAAATAGAGGATTCAATGCATCAAAATGAATTCACAAACCCAACCACAACAATCCTCCCAAACTCTAACCGAACCCCTCTACAACAACCAAAAATAACATCAAAAACCTTCCACACTTAACCCAGCCAAAATCTAAAGGTTTAATCCATAAATTATCTTCAATTAACATCCAAAAACAACCTAGCATCTTCCTTATACTTCCGGCATTCATAAAACAACCATAACTCACCAAAAACACATCACTAGCAACCTAAGAAATTAGAGATTTACCTAGTTTCAGGATTCCAATGTTAAAACCAACTTATTAACATTATAAAACATCAAAATCATGATTAGATCAATCAAGAACTCAACAAAACAGATCCGAAATGAAAATCACTTAATCTCATCAATTAAACCTTAATTTAACCAATTTCCATAATTAAATCATAAAACTCATTAGAAAACATTAGACAAGGATCAAATGCTTGAGAATTTTAATAAAGAACTATTCATTATAGGAGAAGAATGAACATTATCTCTAATGAGTGAATTTCTTCTCAATTGGATGCTTACTCTTGAAAAACAAAGAAAAACAATAAGATTTTGGAAAACAAGATTGAAGAATCCATTAGAAATCAAAGGTTTAAGAAATAAAGATCATTACCTCAAATATTTGATGCAAAAGAAAGTGTTTGGCTAGAGAAGTTGAGAGAAAAGTTTGAGAAAAAAGTTACGTAAAAAATAATTTTAGGAATTAACTACCTTTTAATTAATTCACCTTTAGTTAACTTAATTAAAACTCATTAAAATAATCCAAATTAAGAGGAAAAGCATTAGGTAAAATATATTCTTAAGGATTATAAGAATTGATCCATTTTTCAAAATAGTCACTAAAAACAGTTTTTATTCTTTACATTTTTGTCACTAGCCAAAATGTCCAATTTCCAAAATCCATTTTCCAAAATTGACTTCACCAAAAATATTCATATTACAAATAATGATTTTTAGATATTTTTCTCAGACCAAAAATAGTTATTCCAATTTAAATCTCGAATCTGACTCGAATCTCTAATCCCGATCCATCGGACCATCTAATCAGCCTAAAAACTCCTAGGCCCAAAACCGGGGCGTTACATAGGCATACTTGGATCACATTAGCGTAAGTAGTCCCTACCTAAGTGTAGCGACTAAAAAATTCGTTAAGTATTCCCCCACTTTAAAAATGATGCATGCATGATAACATAAATAAAATTATCTCGATATTTACGGTACCAAAGGAGGTGACACCCGGAGACCGGAATGACACTCCCACTAGGATACCAGAACAACGAGGCCTAAAACTATATGCGGCAAATATATGTATGAACAATTAACTTGAAGAATAAATACACGCAAGAATGGATAACATAAATATGATCAATAAAAAAACAAGATACAAAAATATTATACATATATTAAGATGTAAAACTATATATTATGCATATTATGTATATATGTACGACATACTCATTACAAAATATAAATAAACTATATACATGTAATATAATATTATACTCTATTCAAAAAAGTATAAGAACACACGACATGGAAAAATACACACAAAAGAGGTACTACATAAGACTTTACGTAAAAAGGGTATATGTTTACATATAAAGTAATGTGCATATAATACATATCTACTTACGAATTAAAAGCAGTACCTATATAGAACTTGTCATATTAATGTTAATATACATATTAACACATATAATTATTACCATATATATGACACATGTGTGTATATGCATAGGATATAGAAAGTCAAATGCAGAAAAATAAATAACTTAGATATTATCACAAAATAAAGAGAAATTACTATGAATACATCAATCAAAGAATCACGAAGATGTAAAATAAAGGCAAGAATTAAAATATTAAAATATAAACTGCACCAAATTAAATAAGCACTGAATTAAAAGAAGCTAAAATTGCAGTGTATAAATGAAAGCATAAATATTAAACAACAACACCATTAATTAAACATATATACATAACCACAAAAAGGAAATAAAGAAGAAATTAAAAGGAATATATGGGAATAATAGTCATAATATATATATATATATATATATATATATCAATAAATACATACATATACGCAAATGTAGAGGTACTGGAATAAAAGGAAACAAAGCAGCAATTAAAACTAAATGGTAGACTAAATGAAAAGGAAAGGAAAATGTACTAAATTAAAACAAAATAGAAGTTAGAGGGATCGAAAGGGTTTTTACCCCAATGGAGAGATCACTTGATAATAGAAAAATGGAGTTAAATCCTTCATTCCCATTATTCTTCTTCTACCCCACAAAAACCCATACTCTTCCTTCCTCCACCAAAACCCTCGATTTTTACCCCAATGGATAGATCACTTGATGTAGATAAAACTACTCTCAACAACCCATATGAGATTAACACTTGATTTGCTAAAGATCTTGCCTTTTATCTTGAACTCTAAAGAAAAAGGAAGAAAAGATAAAGGGAATGAAAGGGAGAAAAGAGTGACTTCACCACTCTTACAAATTTGCAGCAACCATAAAGCTTTCCCCAATCTCTTCAAAATTGGGGAAAATTACCCCTTTACCCTTTTAACATCCTCCAAGCCCATATGACATGTAACACTCTAATCTCGATCCTTATCGGAAGTGCTATATTCAGGTCACCATAAAACGATCCATCAATTTTCCAATCAAAACCATAAGTTTAGCCATCCTTTAAAAGCATTAAACTTCTATAAATCCAAAAAGGCAAATAAACATTTAAAATAAGTTTACAAAATAGGATCTCTAAGTTTAAAACAGCGTATGTCAAAATAATATTTCAAATAGAGTTATAGACTCAGCAATGGTAAGGTCCTATGAATACATTAGCCCAAACTAAAATAACAAGTATTGTACTTTGAAGTGAACAAGGTGCTGGGAAATCCTCGTCGATGAGCTCTTTCAAAGGGTTACCTGTCAACCTACGCATGGAAAAACCACATATCTGCACACTGAGCTAACAAAGCTCAGTGGTACATTTCTACTTTACCATAATTCGTGATTATCATAAAATAATCATGCAAGATAATACAATCTAGAGAGCATAAATAAGGTTTCATTATCTATGAGTTATCATCTAGCCTACACAAGCTAGAGTTCTTAGATCGCCTATCCCAAGGTATCATTAAGTTTACAACAAGTCTTACATGTTTCCACAAAGCTTTGCCATACTCGAGGTCACATAGCCTATCGAGATACTCAAGCTCACACAGCCCATCGAGATACTCAAGCTCACACAGTCCATCGAGTTAATACATACCGTACCTTGATAACTTAGCCATCGGGTAAATAAGCCATCATTAACATCCACACAGTATACATACATAAATACATCCCTACATTATCTACATAAGGGCCAAAGAAGCCCTGGATATGTACTAGACTGTAACCCCCTCGACCCAGCTTAGACGCCAGACCGAACCAAGCGAGCTACATTGGGTTTTGCCGAAACAAAACTCGAAATGATTAACAAAACCTATATCTTTTTTTTTATTTTTATCTTATCTAGATGAAACATTATAACCTAAGGTATGCATGTTGGCAGCGGGTGAAAACTCAACTAAATTTGGTGGACTTAGTTAGTTTTGAAGTTACCATTCCTCAGTTAGTCAAATTGCATGCATAAGATCCAGGGACCAAAACGTAAGAATCTCAAAACATAAAATCTCCATACCTAACATAACGGCTATACGTACCAATACAGTCCCAACGCGTATCGATACGCGAGCTATACAAAGAAAAACCAAATTCCAATGGCTAAAAAGTGTGCCGATACACGTACCCGTGTACAAATATGAGGCCACCAAAAAACACATACCTATACCAATACGGAGCCCCGCATATAGGTACGCCTGGACTTGTAATGTCCAAATTTGCTGTTTTTTCTTTCGAAGATGGATTCAAACATGCCTTAACAAGTCATAAACATGTATACCACTTATCTACAAATCAAACCAAGCCAGATCATCAAGGAAAACATGATCAAAACCTAGCAACGTACTTCAACCATGATTCTAGAGGCATACTTCCTAAAAACAACCATCCAAAAGCACAAAATATAAATTTATATCAAAACTAACCATATAGAGCCTCTTACAATACCACAACCACATTATAAACAGGGAGTTTGGCAAATAACCCTTCCAAACAACAATGAATCCCATTACCTTTATTACTACAAGTTTAGTTTGGAAACCATACTTTCACGTTATTCAAGTCCTTGGATTTTCCCCCACTTGCTCGCTGCCTCCAACCTTTAATTCTCTGCATTGATGGACAAAAAGAGCGTAAGCATACAAGGCTTAGTGAGGAGTTCTCAAAACACAACACCATCAATGCATTTAAAACCATTTCCAACTCACATGAGTTTTACATTTTAAAGCAACATTCAAAACATCATGCCTTTATGCACTTTAACATTTCCAAAACATGCATATTAAACCATATGCAACATGTATCATGGATCAACAACAAAATCCCATTTGCGAGCCTTAATTTAAGCTTTCCCATACATAACAACCCATATGCAAGGCTTAAAGAGTAAACATGTATAAACCAACATTATACAACATAATCCATCAACATGATACATTATCAATTATATTGGCTTTCAAGTGATCATGAACCAAGTTCCACTTTACAAAATATTACATCGGATACACAGATTCAACAAGTGTCCCCTCAACACTTCATGCCATCTCAACCGAAATTCAAGGTACATTCACAACCGGGTACCATCACAACCCAATCATCAGTTAGACGCATAATCCACTAACGAGAGTTTTTGGTACCATATAACCCCTCAACCGTTAGGGTACTCATGGTGGAGTATTCGGTGCACATAAACCCCTCAACACTCAAGGTGACTTATTTATAGTGCATTATCAATCCTATGGCCGGCCAACTATATCCGATAACATTTTAAACCATATCACTTGCCAATACAATTCATTATTAACCATGTACCTCACTGTTTTTATATGCAACATCAAAACCATTTTCCAATGTATTAAACCATGCATTACTAGTATTCCACATACTTACATGGATCATTTACCAAATGCATCCATCACCAATATTTAATCAAAAAAGTATAAACCATACTCAAATCATGCATAAACAGTAGGTACCATGTAATTCAAAAACAAGTGCATAAAAACAATTTCGCCAAAGCACAACCGAGGGAGAAATATCTTTATACTTACTTCCAAGTTTAAACCAGTGTTTCAAGCATAATTTAAACTCCTAAAATAACCTTTAAACCATTTCAAATCTAAAATCCACGTTCTCACTCACCGACTTCGCAACACCTCATTCGCTGATGCAAGCTACTTCTCCAAAGCTTCCGTAATGGTGCTGCAAGCTTGAGGATAAATCTCCCCTGATTTAACCACAAAAAATAGAGGATTCAATGCATCAAAATGGATTCACAAACCCAACCACAACAATCCTCCCAAACTATAACCGAAACCCCTCTACAACAACCAAAAATAACATCAAAAACCTTCCACACTTAACCCAGCCAAAATCTAAAGGTTTAATCCATAAATTATCTTCAATTAACATCCAAAAACAACCTAGCATCTTCCTTATACTTCCGGCATTCATAAAACAACCATAACTCACCAAAAACACATCACTAGCAACCTAAGAAATTAGAGATTTACCTAGTTTTAGGATTCCAATGTTAAAACCAACTTATTAACATTATAAAACATCAAAATCATGATTAGATCAATCAAGAACTCAACAAAACAGATCCGAAACGAAAATCACTTAATCTCATCAATTAAACCTTAATTTAACCAATTGCCATAATTAAATCATAAAACTCATTAGAAAACATTAGACAAGGATCAAATGCTTGAGAATTTTAATAAAGAACTATTCATTATAGGAGAAGAATGAACATTATCTCTAATGAGTGAATTTCTTCTCAATTGGATGCTTACTCTTGAAAAACAAAGAAAAACAATAAGATTTTGGAAAACAAGATTGAAGAATCCATTAGAAATCAAAGGTTTAAGAAATAAAGATCATTACCTCAAATATTTGATGCAAAAGAAAGTGTTTGGCTAGAGAAGTTGAGAGAAAAGTTTGAGAAAAAAGTTACGTAAAAAATAATTTTAGGAATTAACTACCTTCGTTTAATTAATTCACCTTTAGTTAACTTAATTAAAAATCATTAAAATAATCCAAATTAAGAGGAAAAGCATTAGGTAAAATATCTTCTTAAGGATTATAAGAATTGATCCATTTTTCAAAATAGTCACTAAAAACAGTTTTTATTCTTTACATTTTTGTCACTAGCCAAAATGTCCAATTTCCAAAATCCATTTTCCAAAATTGACTTCACCAAAAATATTCATATTACAAATAATGATTTTTAGATATTTTTCCTATATTTTTCTCAGACCAAAAATAGTTATTCCAATTTAAATCCCGAATCTGACTCGAATCTCTAATCCCGATCCATCGGACCATCTAATAAGCCTAAAAACTCCTAGGCCCAAAACCGGGGCGTTACATAGACATACTTGGATCACATTAGCCAGAAGTAGTCCCTACCTATGTGTAGCGACTAAAAAATTCGTTAAGTATTCCCCCACTTTAAAAATGATGCATGCATGATAACATAAATAAAATTATCTCGATATTTACGGTACCAAAGGAGGTGACACCCGGAGACCGGAATGACACTCCCACTAGGATACCAAAACAACGAGGCCTAAAACTATATGCGGCAAATATATGTATGAACAATTAACTTGAAGAATAAATACACGCAAGAATGGATAACATAAATATGATCAATAAAAAAACAAGATACAAAAATATTATACATATATTAAGATGTAAAACTATATATTATGCATATTATGTATATATGTACGACATACTCATTACAAAATATAAATAAACTATATACATGTAATATAATATTATACTCTATTCAAAAAAGTATAAGAACACACGACATGGAAAAAATACACACAAAAGAGGTACTACATAAGACTTTACGTAAAAGGGTATATGTTTACATATAAAGTAATGTGCATATAATACATATCTACTTACGAATTAAAAGCAGTACCTATATAGAACTTGTCATATTAATGTTAATATACATATTAACACATATAATTATTACCATATATATGACACATGTGTGTATATGCATAGGATATAGAAAGTCAAATGCAGAAAAATAAATAACTTAGATATTATCACAAAATAAAGAGAAATTACTATGAATACATCAATCAAAGAATCTCGAAGATGTAAAATAAAGGCAAGAATTAAAATATTAAAATATAAACTGCACCAAATTAAATAAGCACTGAATTAAAAGAAGCTAAAATTGCAGTGTATAAATGAAAGCATAAATATTAAACAACAACACCATTAATTAAACATATATACATAACCACAAAAAGGAAATAAAGAAGAAATTAAAAGAAATATATGGGAATAATAGTCATAATATATATATATATATATATATATATATATATATCAATAAATACATACATATACGCACATGTAGAGGTACTGGAATAAAAGGAAACAAAGCAGCAATTAAAACTAAATGGCAGACTAAATGAAAAGGAAAGGAAAATGGACTAAACCATTTGGGTTTTAATCAAATTGAGACAGGGGGCGGAATTAAAAACATGAGAGACATATCAGGGACTTCGGACGTGATTAAAAAAGGCGAAAGGACCAGGGCTGAAATTTCCAAAACATGAAAGGATTTATTTTGTAATTATCCTATTTTTATTTTAATAACCCCTGCATATACCCTTATCAGACCTAAATTCGACTCTTTTCCCATTTTTTTCCTATAAAAATCCCTACCATTCTCTCTAGATATTCATCCGAAGGGATGAATATCTGGGTATTACTCAGAAATCATCACGGCTTGGCCGTGCCGGCCGTCATTCGCCGGTGACCACCCAAAAGTTCATTTTTAAACAGATTTGCCCTTAGTTTCTCAAAATCGAACCCTTTTTTTTTAAAAAAAAACAATGGCCCTTTTGAAAATATGACCTTTTGATTCACCTTTGCCGGCCTGAAAATCGAGGGATTATCATCAATTGAGGGCGCGTCCATCATCGGGAGTATAATCACTAATTTTATCCAGGGTGTTAGCCCGTTTTTATATTTTTTTACAATAAAGGGCTTTGTTTATCTACTCTATCTATTTCATTAAGTATTTATCATTAGAGCTAAAAGAAACAAAAAATATTACTAGTATTATTTGTTTATCACAATTAAGTATTATTAGTCTTATGTTTTATTATTACATATTAGTGATATATATATATATAATACTATTTGTTATCAGTTATTATCCAATTAAAAAACCCCAAAATATTATTAACATTATTATCATTAATAGTATATTACATGTTATATGTTAGTTCTTCTTTTTATTATTTATTGTTAATAGTAGTATTCTTATTATTTTATTATTATCATTATTATAAATCAAAAATTAAAAAACTATGTTGGATAAAATAAAAAGCCCAAATTTAATACATTATAACAACCCATTATTATTATTATTATAAGAGTCCACTTACAATAAAAACCCGAAATTTCGTCTTCTTTCATTTGACCTTATAATATATATTATGTATATTTATTAGATATAGTATATTATATATATATATAATATGGTTTTTCATTACTTAGATTATAACATATTATAGTATATATTATATTTGATTATAATACATATTATATAGTACATAATTTATATATGCTAAATAGTATGTTACATTATATGATACCTATACATATTATATACTATATGCGCATTATACATAGTATACATATAATATTATGTATCATAGTATTATTTTTATAATATATATATATGTTTAATTTCTTGCATTTTACTTTTCCGCCATTAATTTCTATTCAATCTAGTCCTTTTCCAGACAATTTATATTCCTCATTTACTTTTCGCATTTAATTTATATAATTACTTTGCGCTTCTATTTTATGTTCGATCCGGTTCTTTCTAGATATTTATTACGTTTATCGCTTTTTACTTTGTTTCTATTCAAATCCGCTCTTTTTCTCGGTGCCTTTTTAATTTCCGTATTTGTTTACTTGATTCACCTTTATTTATGTTTTACTCATGAATTTCTAATTGTCATTCATATGACCTTTAATTTTATAATTGGACACAGAAATTAACTAATTTAGGCCATAAAATGAGGTATTTATTAATTTCGATATTTGTGTCGTAACAGTCTTGGCTCAATAGATGTTGACCAAATATTGGAATCAATTCCTATCGTCCGAAGGTAAACATCAATTAAAAGTCGACAGATCATGCCATCATATTTAAATGCTTGCATCATGCATAAAGGTTATGTACGAAATTCGAACCATAAATTAACATGGTAGTCGGTCTTATTCGATGTCGGTTTAATTTATGGTCCGTTGTATTGTCACCCTTATTAATGAAATGTTTAATTAATTCAGACCCACCAATTTGACTAAGCCTACTTAACTAGAGCCCATACCCAATTGAGAACATTTAATTAACGTTAATTTGAATTTCATACGTTTCCATCGATTAAAAGCAATATATAATTTGGTATCGATTTCGGGTGTGATGGGGGTGCTAACCCTTCCCCACACGTAACCAACTCTCGAACCCAATTTCACGAGTCCATGGTTTTTTGGTGTCCGATCTACCTTAGCCAAGTGGCCGATTGCGACTCTAAGTCCTCATATTTTCCAAAAGAACAAGAAAAAAAGATTCTTCAATAAAAAGGGGGTCGCTACAGGGAGACCCTAGGACGACTGAAAATCGAAGGGATGAGAAGGTAAAACCTTTGTTATTTGTATCTTTTAGTTTACGAAGTGCATGCAAAAATAAGAAAACATGCGAATACCTCTGGAATATCTTTGCTCATTTTTTGTATTGATCTCTAAAGTGATTACAATCATCTATTTTACATTGTTTTATACATCCAATCCTTTTACTTTACATCAAATTCAAATATTGTTGATGATTTGTGGTTCTGACGTCCATCTTTTTTATGATTTTTTGACTAGTACAGTGGTTGGGGAGTCGATGGTATGGCGGTCCTCGGTCCGTGATAAACGGGTAGTTATTGATGGTGACACGCAGCGACATCAAGGCAAGGGAGGTGAAGAATCTCTATCGAGTAGATCTAATGTGGACCATTGGACCAGTAGACAACCATGATGAGGCCACGTGGCACGTGAGAGTCCAATATCCTCGAGCATCCATCACACGCGCGTGTGGGAGACCAGTAGTCTCGAGCGTGTACTGC
The DNA here is from genome assembly GCA_019671005.1 of Hibiscus mutabilis. Classification (NCBI taxonomy): domain Eukaryota; kingdom Viridiplantae; phylum Streptophyta; class Magnoliopsida; order Malvales; family Malvaceae; genus Hibiscus; species Hibiscus mutabilis. The sequence goes on from CM033730.1 coordinate 20,699,542, forward strand.
ACGCGACATGTATAGAGTATGTCAGGTTCAATCAGGACTGTTGGATTAAGTTTGATCTAACGATCTATGGGTGGCTGCGCATGAGATAAGAGGGCATTAGACTAGGGTTTATTAGATTTTAGATTTTAGTTTTTTTTGGGTCTAACAAGCACTAATTTTATCCTACTTCCTTGTTCGGAGATTCGGAGCCACGAATCCCTCCTATATATAACTGATTCGCTCTTCCTCCATCTGGGGCCTTGGAGCTACAAGTTCTTCCTATATAGAACCTTTAGCTTGTCATTGTCGACATCTCTTCAAGTTACAAGTTCTCCCTATATAGAACTTTTCATCTTCAAGTCCTAAAGCTACGAGTTCTTCCTATATAGAACTATTCACATTGAAATCCTAGAGACATTTGGCTTTGAAATCCTAGAGTTTTAGGTTCTTCCTATATAAAACTTTTCATTTTGATGTCTTGGAGCTACAAGTCCTTCCTATATAGAACTTTTCGCTTAGAAATGGCACCCCATTTTCTTACGTCATGAGTACCAGAAAACTTTTCCCTTGCTTCCCAAAAGGCCGAAGCTAGGAAAATATTGAAACAATGCCCCGATTTCTTATCGTGTTGGCATGGAAAGATGTCCATTTCTCTAAAAATTGAAGGTTAGAAGATTTTTGAAAATCATGGTTGGGTGAATTAAAGACTTTTGATTTCTTGGCTAAGATTTACTTCTCCGGCCGTGAAGTGAAAGATCTAGTCTTTTGCTAATTCTTTAGTGCATATCAAGAAAATAAATAAGATGTTTTGATGGTATGAGTTAGCATGCTCCTAACTTAGGGATGCCTAACTACATATGATGCATAGGTAGCAAAATCTCCGGACTACTCAGATGTTTTTACTTTTTCGATCGATCAATCTTGGTTTTCTACTTGCATCATTCTCCAGACTACATACGAATGTTCCTCTCAATTAGAAATGAATATAATGTAATGAATGTACTATTTTAACAAAATTAAACATTTAAACAATATCAATGTTGTAAATAAAAAAGCTATGTTATGAAACAAAAAAATGCTATCATACAAGAATAAATGCAAATGAGACGTTAATTTGAATAGTCCTTTAGAAAGACGTTCATTAAGAGAATACGTCTGATTACAAAATATTGACAAAAGATTCTAAAGATATTGACTGGATATCCTTCCTAGCATCTTAACTTCATTGAGCAAAGTGCACAATTGGTGCCCCAACTCCGTCTTCGGACTGACTTGCGAAAATAGCTTTCTCGCTTTCCTTACCAAACCTTGCACATGCCTAGCCACTCCTTGCGCTTGAGCCAAAGCATTCGTCATTGCCCGTTGCTAGTCTCGGGTAAGTTGTCCCACTTGCTGAAGCCCGAAGACTATCTGATTGTTGTCCTTTTGAATGGCTCCCTTGAAAGTAGTAGAGTTGCCATGAAAAACTCTAGATTGGTCTCAATTTTTACCTTTCTCCCTTTTTCACGATTTTGCCTCAGAACTAACCTTCGTTTATTCTGATAATATCGGTCAAGCTCTAAACAAAAGTAGGTTGGTTATTTGGTTTAGCTTACCTTGTCCTTTTGGAGCATCGGATAGTGAAGCAAATCCATGTACCCATCGAGAGTATGGATCATGTATACTTTGCCGAAAGTGAAATAATTGTACCCCGGATTCCAAAACTGTGTGAGGGCTTGGAACAAATCTCAATCAATTTGGAAATTGAGAAGGAGGACTACTTCCTGGAATTCTTGTTGAAAATCGTGTTTCAAATTTGGATCCCAACACGTCTAAACTTCTCTAAACTCAGGTTCGTCATTTTGTTTTGAAACGATTTGAGTGCGACTGATTACTTCTGACATGTGCCCCATTGATAAAACGTCTATTTTTTTGACTATTTTCGCTCAGACCAACCATAGACCATAACATTATCATTCTCTGTACTACAAAACGTCTCTCCCGTTATGACGGTCTCCTAATATAGAACTATTCCTAAATCAACACCTATGTATAGTATGGTATGCAAATTGAATGCGGAGAAGGAAAAAAAACAAAAAACAAGTACCAATGAAAAGAATTCATTATAGTGCAATAATTGAATAAATAAAATAAATGTTGAATGATAAATAAAGTAATAAATTAAAATAATTAAAAGCACGAAGACAACACATATATAGCAAACAAAGTATGAATATATCAAACAAAACCTACAAGGGTTACCGCTAAACGAACAGAGTACCGGTATGGGTCTTAAAGGTGAGCTCTACAGTTTACTATATGTGGTTGGGTTCTAAAGTAAAGGGTACCCGAACTGTCGCTAGGACATCGATTCAGGGGGATACGACCTATATACCATACGAGGGTGTGAACCCCACGAAATATAATGACCAAATCCAGAAAGTGAATCACAACACCATACAAAGGTGAATACCCCACGAGGCAATGTAATCACTCCCTCTTAACAAGGACAGAGCTTGGGAGGAAAGCTCATGCATGAATGACTATAATCATCAATACCAAATAAATAAAGTGGTAAAACAAACAAGGTTAGGGATTAAAAATTAAATTTAATTGAACTTAAAAAAATTTCTTATAAATATGATACGAATCCGAATTTTAAAAAATGCTCGTATTCTTAAAACAAAATTTGGAGTCGTCACTGATCATTTTAAAAGGATAGATCGGACACAAGAAAATAAAATCAGAGATTTAAAAAATGTCAAGAGTCAGTTATGTGTGAGGAAGGAGTATCACACCCACAACACCCAAAATTGGTACCTAAGGGTTCGTATCATAAATGCAAAGAAAATTTAAAATTCGGTTTAATTTAAAATCTAATCCCTAAAATGTATGCATGCATGATAACATAAATAAAATTACCTCGGTATTCATGGTACCAAAGGAAATGACACCCGGAGACCGGGATGACACTCCCACTAGGATACCGAAACAATGAGGCCTAAAATTATATGTGACAAATATATGTATGAACAATTAACATGAAGAATAAATACAAGACAAGAATGGGTAACATAAATATGATCAATAAAAAAACAAGATACAAAAATATTATACATATATTAATGTGTAAAACTATATATTATGCATATTATGTATATATGTACGACATACTCATTACAAAATATAAATAAACTATATACATGTAATATAATATTATACCTTATGTTAATATAGTATAAGAACACATGACATGAAAAACTACACACAAAAGAGGTACTACATAAGACTTTACGTTAAAAGGGTATAATTTACATATAAAGTGATGTGCATATAATACATATATACATACAAATTAAAAGCAGTACTTATATAGAACTTGTCATATTAATGTTAATATACATATTAATACATATAATTATTATAAGCATAGGATATAGAAAGTCAAATGCAGAAAAATAAATAGCTTCAATATTATCACGAAATAAAAGAAAATTATTATGAATACATCAATAAAAGAATCACGAAGATGCAAAATAAAGGCACGAATTAAAATATTAAAATATAAATTGCAGCAAATTAAATAAGCACTGAATTAAATGGAAACTAAAATTGCAGTGTATAAATGAAAGCATAAATATTAAACGGCAGCAACATGAATTAAACATATATACATAACCAGAAAAAGGAAATAAAGAAGAAAATATAGGGAATATATGGAAATAATAATCATATATATATATATATAAACTAGAACATATATATCAATTAATACATACATATACGCACATGTAGAGGTAATGGAATAAAAGGAAACAAAGCAACAATTAAAACTAAATGGCAGACTAAATGAAAAGGAAAGGAAAAGGGACGAAATTAAAACAAAATATAAGTTAGAGGGATCGATAGGGTAATTAAACCTTTTGAGTTTTAATCAAATTGAGACAGAGGACGAAATTGAAAACCTTGGAGACAAATCAAATTGAGACAGAGGAAGAAATTGAAAACCTTGGAGACATTTTAAGGACTTCAGACGTGATTAAAAAAGGCAAAAGGACCAGGGCTGAAAACTCCAAAATGCAGAGGGATTTATTTTGTAATTATCCCATTTTTATTTCAATAACCACGGCGGTGTTCATCCCCGTTCTGGGAATAAAAGAAAAGGTGGGTTTGAGAGAGGGAGCTCTAGTTTATGCCAAAAGGAAAAAAAAAGATCGATTTATAATATATACTCGACCCTTTTAAAATTGGTTTAATCGCATTTTAAATCCTTCTGCCTCCTTGTAATTACTCTCGAAGGGTTTCTGCATGGGTAAATCACCATATCGGTCCCTCCGCTCGGTTTAATTGCGTTATATAATCCATTCCGCCTTTTTTAATTATGGTCCTGGTCCCTGGATTATCGGATTTCTTGCCATATCGCCCTTTTTTATTACACATGTTTAATTTCTGCACTATTTTTTGCTTCTTTGCATTTTAGTCCTGCTTTTGTGTTTATGATTTTAATTTCTTGTGATATATGTTTATATGGTTTGATACGTACGAATTTGTTATGTTCAATATGCATGTTATAGTAGGTAATTTATGATTGCGATGAGTAGTATGATCCATAGTTCTTTACATGCTATACATACCATTTAAGAGCTTTTATAAAATGTAATATATAGTTTTTATATAATATATAGTCTTTATATAATATGGTTTGTTATAATATATAGTTTCCCTTCTAAAAAAGTATGATATATAATATATATAGCTTTTAAATGTGTAGGTTAAAAAGTATTTCTATAATTTGTATGATATATATTTTCTTTAAATATATAATTAGGTTTTTAAGTCGATATAATATATTCTTATAGTATATATTTGTATGTTTTGGGCCTTTTTTCCTTTTGGGTTTAGTTTGGCTAATTAGGATAGTTTGAGTTTAGTTTTGATGGACTTTTAGTTAATTAAGGTTTTAGATTAGATTAGACAAATTAATTTGGATCGTGTTCTCGTCTTATAGGGACATGATCGCTAAATTAATCAAATTAATTTTGGGTTTTAGTTTCTTAGAGCTTTAGTTAGATTAGGACTTCTTAGGATACATTAGTTAATTTAATTTAACTAATGTAAATTGTGCGCTCGACTTATAGGAGCATAGGTTTTAAATTAATTGAATTAGATTTAGGGTTAGTTTTTGAAACCATAGTTAGATTAAGGTTTCAACTAATTTAATTAATTTAAGTTTATTCTTGGCTTATTGGGATAAATGTTAAATTCATTAAATTAGTTAAACACTCCTTAATTACCCTTTTAGGATAAAATTGAGAATTGGGCTTAGATAGACATTTAATTTAAAGTTATGATTAATTAACTTGATTCATTTTAAATAGTATCCCTGGATCATTGGGATGCTAGTTTAAAGTTGATCGAATTAATTATCATCAGGATAATCCATAATTTATTAGGGCTTTCTAGCTTTTAAGGTTTAATTAATTTAGGCTTAATATTAGATTCACTAAATTAATAATTAGATCACTAATTAAATTTCCATAATCCGGGTTAGGGCTTTAGGGGTCTCTTTGTGTGTTTAATTTTCAAGCCTTTTTGTGACATCCATTTTTAATTGTGATTCATGTGACCAATTTATTTTGAATTAATTAATTTAAACGATAAAAAGGGAGGTATTCATTAATTCTGATATTTGTGTCGTAATAGTCTGAGCTTAAAGGATGTTGACTAAATATTTGAATTAATCCTTACCGACTCAAGGTAGAATTCAAACATGATAAAATCATTACATCACTCTTTAACTACTTGCACCATGCATAAAGGTGGCGTACGAGATTCGAACCATAAACTAACACGACAGTCAGGCTTATATGATTATATGATGTTGGTTTAGTCTATGGTCTGATGTATCGTCAACCTTATTAATTAAATGTCCAATTAATTTGAACCCATCAATTTGATAAAGCCCTTTCAATTAAGGTTAATTTTCAATTAAGGTCACCAAATTAAATTCCTTTCAAATTTCGATAATTTCCTTCGATTAAAAGTAACAAATATTTTGGTACAGATCTCTGGGCGTGATGGGGGTGCTAATCCTTCCCCATACGTAACCAACTCCAGAACCCTTTCAAAACGAATATCTGGTTTTGTGGTGTCCGGCCTACCTTATCCTAGTGGCTGGTGGCGACTCCAAGTTTTTATCAGTTTCAAAAGAAAAAGAATTTTCAAAAGAAAAAGAATTTTCAAAAGAAATCCCTTTAAGGTAAGATTACAAAAAAATGATTTTGGGATAACCCGTAGCATCGAACTTATAATTTTTTTAGAGTTTTTCCAAAAAACTTCGCTACAGCATGGCGACTTCGCTGGGGACTTCAATTGGTTTTTACAAAACAAAAAGAGAGCTTGGCCAAAAGAATATTTGTTGCTTTTAATAATGGAAGATTGTTGGAATTTTTAATCGATTTTAACGAGGTTGATTCTTTCTTGACAATGTGGCTAAGATTACCGGGCCTTGATAGTTGGTGGTCTTCGAATTAATTTTTCATTTAATTTCTAAGGAATCACCGACATGTGTTGCATCAGGATCATTAAGCTCTATACCTGAGCTCCACCACTTAAATAGGAGTGAAATGCCATATACCCCCGTGAGTAACCCTCCACGAGTCGGTACTTCACTTTCGGGATCCATGCATTTTGACACATGAGTAGCCCTCCATGTCACTAGGTCGTGCTTTCCCTCGAACTGAAACCAATTCGCAAGCTTGAATTGGCCAGAATTGGGGTTCTTATTGCCTTAGTAGGTAATGAGATAGGTTCGGGTACCTTTGTATTAGAACCGAACACATGTGTGAGAATCTAAGAAGCCCATCCCGTTAGAGCCATGCAGATAACCCTAGCAAACTAGAAATCATGTGGTTAGGTTTATTTCCTTAGTGGCTTGTCTATGCTTATTTCTTTTGGCGTTTACCTTTTCTCGTTTTTCAATTTTATTTTCCATCACTTAACTAACGCTTCTTATTTTCCCTTCTTCATTTTTTATCTTTTGTTTTGCATATTTTATCATGACATGAAGAACACACTGAGTTAGAAATAGTTTGAAGTTAAAGACTAGATCGATGGGAGACTTAGTTCGCAACAATGACGAAAAGAATTCTGATGTTCAGATATGGTCGGAAGGGGAGTAGTTACGTGAGGGAGACAGTATTACCACTGGGTTCAGATCACCCATGTCAGCTACGACATTCATGAACACAAGGTCCAATGATGTGTCCAATTTGAAGTTAGTTTGGAACAGTTGGGATTGTGAAACAAAGAGCACTTTCACGTATTTACTAGAGGTCCCGGTTGATTAAGCACTACTGCAAGCCTTGGTGGGTTTTTGGAACTCTGCCTATTGCTGCTTTACGATTCGTGATTTTGATCTAACTCTGACAATCGAAGAATATCGAGACCTTATAAATTGCATGAAGATTGACACGGATTGGGTGTATTCTAAGCTGAGTACGAACAAAGCATTTCAGGGTAAGTTAAAGAAGTTCTCAGACACGTTGCTAACTTGGGTCGAGTAGCAAGTCACTACCTGGAACAATAAGGAGTATCTTAAGTGGGAAGGTATTATGGTCTTAGCTTCTTTGCATCTTGTGGGCCGAGTTCAGCATAATCTTTTTGCATTGTTGATCTATGGATTGATAATCTTTCTGAGAATTGGTACTCATTGATCTATCAGTTTTAGATCTTTTTGATCGTTTGAGTAGTAGGACTAATCTGGTGCCTGTAATCTTGGCTGAAACTTTTCGATCTTTGAGGTTCTATCGGGAGAATGGTGGAGGGCACTTCTGAGCATGCCCGCAGCTTCTGACTGTTTGGTTCTACAAACACCTTTGGACCAATCCCAGTGTCTCCAGGCCCCTTTATGACGGCAAGTTCTTGCCCCTAGAGGAGTTCCTACGAAAGAATGATTGGCCAACCCGAAGATCCGAGGAAGTATAGCAAGGTGTCCTCCGGAATCTAAAGGAGGAAGATATAGTTTGGAGAGCACCATGGTTATTGGAAAAGGACATTCTCTATAGATGTGGAGAGCACTCATGGGCACCACTACTTGGCCTTTGGGGGCATACCGCATATGCACCTCTTCTAGATTTTAGACAGTATGGTTCAAAGCAGTTCGTGGCAGCCACCAAGGGTCTGAATGAGTTCAACGTAGATTATGCGAAGGAGAAAGGCTACAAGACGATGGTATACAATGCTTCTTCAACCTGGAATAATGCAAGACAAATTAGGATCGTAAATGCTTTGTACATGGTCACTCTTGAATACGAAGCATGGCAATTTAATCATTTCAACGACAACATCCCTTAATTGAATTCCGATAGAGAGAGATCTATGGAAGAGAGATTGTCCACACTCCCTACCGAAGTTGAGTTAATGAGGAAGCAACTGTAAGAAGAGCTAGAGAAGTGCCTCAAGCTTGAGGAGAAGGCCCACCAAGAAAAGTTCAACTTTGAACTATAGAAGACACAGTTTGAAGGAATGATTAAGGGTCTACAAAGGAAAATGAATGAGTTAGAACTCAAGCTCAAATTGGAGAAGAAAGAGATTCAAAAAATTAAAAGACTAAACAGGACTAAGAGAATTGCAGAAGGTGGACCAAGCGAGGGGTTAAAGCTCTGACTTAATGAAGAGAAGGCACGAGCCGAGAACTATAAGAGATGTATTACGAGTACATAGATCAAGTGCTCACTTTAACCCAAGAAATGAAGAATCTAAGAACCTCTCATTCTAGGCAGATCGAGAAGGAACAAAACCAAAATGAGGCTTTGAAAGCTCAGGTGTAATGTTTGGAAAAGTCCCTTTTCAAGCACAAGGGCTTAACTAGCAAGTTAAAGGCTAGTAACTCAGAAAATCAAGCTCTAATGATGCATGTCGAAGAATTGGAAGCTGAGGTCCAACAGCTCAAGGATCATGTGGCCAACCTTAGGGGAGCAATTCAAGTACGCCCAACACTGAGTTTGGAGCAACTGCACTTTGCCGCTTACACAATTTGGAGGCAAGAGCAAGGGTTGGCGTGGTGGACCACTCAGATGCAAGAGGTTTCTCAAAAGATACAGTTTCTCGTGGAAGATGCCACTGAACTTCATAACTGTGTAGACAATGAATCCGAAGAAGAAGAGAGGATTATGTGGATCCTAAGGGAGATTATTAACCTCGATACTACACCATATGTGTGGTGAGGTTTCTTTAAGTTATTGTAACCAGACTATGTTTCCATTAATGCAAGTCGTTTAATGATGATATTCCCCGAACTCAGTGTTGCTCTTTGCATTCATGCATAGTCTTTTGTTTCATCTATATTCTTTGTTTAAATGCTAATAATCTTTTAGTCAGTACTTTTGTTTGCATTTTGACTAATTGCCCTCAATTAATTAAAAAGGTTTTTATTTCAGAAAGATAGCATTTTGGTTCTTTACATTACAATCATTCCACATCCTTACCCGTACTCGCTTACGAAGAAGGCAAATGGAAGAAGGCTTTGCCAAGTTGGAGGCCAACCTTAGAGGCCAGTTGGAACGGGCTCAACAGAAACTAAAGGACACCACCATCAAGTCCCAATAAGACATGATGAATGAGATTTTTGAGCTGATAAAGTCCAACCTAAGAGGAAAGAAGACCGTCGAGAACCCAACTCAAGACTCGGGGGATCGCTCATATGCCCCGGTTTTTAAGAACCCTTTATTTATTAACCCTCCACCAAACCCTCCGCAAGGAGTATCCTCATCTCATTAGGCCGACGCCTCCGCCCCAGCTTAGCTGAGCATAACATTCAAAAACGTCGAAAATGTTGGGGATAACATCCTAGATTTCGATGAGTTGGAGAAATTTAACCAAGTAAAGGCAGAATTCTCAAAACTGTTAGAGGACACTCGGAAGGACCTCAAACAGAAGTTTCAGATGAAGGAAGACGAAGAAGGGCCCTACGGACTAAACGCGAGAGACTCAGCTTAGTCTCGGATGTAGAAATTCCATACAAATTAAAGATCCCGAACTTCAAAAAGTTTGATGGAACAACTTGTCCCACTTCCCATCTGACCATGTTTTGTCAGAAAATGGCAGGGGTACACGGATAATGAGAAGCTTTTAATCCAGTGTTTTCAAGATAGTTTAGCGGGATCCACTTCAAGATGGTATAATCAGCTCACTCGAGCTCAAATCAAGTCATGCAAAGATCTAGCCAAAGCTTTTAATGACCAGTACAAGCATATAGTTGACATGGTCCCTAATCATCTTTTGTTACAAGGGATAGAGTAGAGACGTAATGAAAGCCTCCGAGAATACGCTCAGTAGTGGTGCAATATAGCAGCTCAAGTTCAGCCACCACTTTCTGAAAACGAAATCACACCAATGTTCGTGGATACGCTAAAAGAGACACTCTACGATCGATTGATTAACAACCCTATTAGCAATTTTGTAGAGATGGTAATGACTGGCGAGCACATTGAGGCTGCTATTAAAAGCGGGAGAATTGACAGCTGGGAGTCGATGCGAAAGAACTACAAGAAGAGAGACAATGAAGTTAACAACACAAATACTTATGAGGCCGTTAAGAACCTTATCTCCCAACCCCAAGCAACAACGAGAAGTGCTTGAAACATCAACAAAAGGGACGATAGGCCCCCCAATAAGGAAATGAGAATAGGTCTTTCACTCCCATATCAATGTCTTACAAAGAACTCTACTCACAGTTGTATAAGGCGGATCTAGTTCAGCCTTATCATGTCACACCTTACAACCCCCTTACTCGACGTGGTATGACCCAAGGTACACTATGAGTACCATGTTGCCGTCTCGGGGCATTCAATTGAGAACTGTATAGCGTTTAAGAAGTTCGTCCAGAATTTGATTCAGACCGGAGTATAGTTAGGGGAACCCAGCACAACCAATAACCCCTACCAAACCGCAGGGCCAAGGTATAAATGTTATTGAAGAAGAATATGCCCAAAAGACCAAGGCAAGCGTGTCTGAGGTTCGGTCCCCGTTAAGGTGGGTCTTTTAGCAGTTATGTATGGCACGTCTCGTTGACCGAGGAATGGTAATCGTGAAAAAGAGTTGTGGCCCGTACTACGAAAATCATTAGTCAATGGATCATGAGATTCAGCATTGCGAAGATTTCTGCCAACTAATCCAACATATGATGAACAACAAAGAGATTGAGTTTTTTGAGAAGGAATGAGGGAAAAAGGAATTTAAAATCTGTGCATCAGAGGTCCAGGACACCAAGTACAGTGCAAAGAGACCATTTGTCCTCAGTCTCTAGCCTAGTTAGGCAAGTGCCCCAAAGGTAACGCCTAAGATCATAATTGCCACCCCAAGATCCTTCCCTTTCAAAGATACGCAGATGGTTCCATGGAATTACACTGCAAGCATTACGATACCAGGCTCCTCTAGTTCACAAGGAGAAGAGAAGATAGGAATGGAAACCAAGCCTGTTTAGGGAGGCCTTTTGGAGCCAAATAATGGAGAAGTAAAAGATGTAGGGCTACTCACGAGGAGTGGTCGTTGCTATGCTCCGGAGAATAAAAAAGCACTAGAAGAACAAGAGGAAAGAAGAAAAGAAACCAGGGTCGAACCCGAGAAGATGTTCGGAGATGATCCACCTTTAAAGATCAAGGGACTAGTTACAGAAACCCAAGCTCAAGAAGTTGACATTTTTGAAACACATTGAATATAACAAAGTAGAACAACTACTGAAGCAGTCGGCTTAGATCTCAGTATTGGATCTCCTACTAAACTCAGAAAAGTACCAGGAGACGCTGTTGAAGGTCTTGAATCAGACTTTTGTCCCGAATGATATCTCAGTTGAGAAGTTGGACCGTATTGTTGGACATATCACCACTGATAATTTCATCAGTTTTAGCGACGATGAACAACCAGCGGAAGATAATGGGTCCACCAAGGCCTTAAACATTACCACTCACTGTAAGGGCTATTTGTTGCCAGGAGTGCTAATTGATAATGGTTCTGCCTTGAATGTCATGCCATTGGCCAATCTACAACGGTTACCAATTGATAGCTCACACAAGAAGCACTATCATAATATAGTGCGCGCCTTCGACGGGACCCAACGAGATGTGTTCGGGAAGATAAAAGTACCCTGCTCGTAGGCCCTACCGAATATATGGTTGACTTTGTAGTCATGGATTTCTGGCCGTCCTATAATTGTTTGCTGGGAAGGCCATGGATACATTAAGTCGGCGTCATCCCATCTTTGCTGCACCAGAAATTAAAGTTTGTTATTGAGGGAAAATTGGTAATAGTGAATGCCGAACATGATATCGTCACCTCGGTGACTTCAGATACACCATATATATACACTGATGAAGAAGCAATGGAATGTGCTTTCAGGGCATTAGAGTTTGTCAACGCTACCTTTGTCACTGAGGGGAGCCAATTTCCTTGCCCTAAGCTATCAAGTTGTACCAAAATGGTGGTGTTCGAGACCCTAGGGAGAGGGGCAAGAAAAGTGAAAGGTTTGGGACAAAGTCTACAAGGATGTCTTCGGCCCATCAATGTGATCCATAAGGTCAACCAGTTTGGACTCGGTTATAGGCCAAATTTTCTGCAAAAGAGACAAGAATAGAGGAAGAGAGAAAAGAAAAAGAAGGCTTGACTTAGAGGGGAGGACATTCCTTGGGCCCCTATAACCTATACAGATTTTAAAAACATCTTCAAATCTGGCGGACTTAGAAATCCTGAACAGGATGCCCAAGAAGCAATTCGAGAAGGTGAAAAACGCCTCCGGGGAGAATTAGCCTGTGAAGCTTTGGATGGAATAGACGTGAATGTGATCTGCAAGAACGACATGGTTATTCATCATATGGCCAAGATTCGCCCATGCTTCCCGGGTAAAGAACTCAACAATTGGGCCTATGAAGACCTACCTGTGGTTGTTAGACTCGAATCAAAGTAATGCCCAAATCCACCATATTGTTTTTGGCCCGAAAGCAACGCACATCTTTTGTAAAAGGGCCACTATGTCAAACATAGCATTTATTTCATTTATCATTCATTTATTTATTCATCATTCATTCATTTACTTACTTACTTACTTATTATTTATTTATTCATAATCCATTCCTTTCTATTCCCCAATGCACACTTTTAAAATCGTGTAGCCCTCTTAACGTAAACTGCATGAATGATTCAGAACCTAATCTCGAGGTGGATTTTGAGCAACCCACATGCTTGACGGAAATTGATAAGGAGGTTGAAGAGGTCCCGGAGGAGTTGTTGAGAATGATGGCGGATGAGGAAAAACAAATCATCCCGTGTCAAGAGAAGGTAGAGATCTTAAATCTGGGGACTAACGAAGAAAATAGAGAAGTAAGAATCATCAGTACGTTATCATCAAAAATTAGGGAAAAGTTGATGGAATTACTTTAGAATTCAAGGATGTGTTTGCATGGACATATCAAGATATGCCGGGTTTGAACACGGATATTGTGGTACACAAGCTCCGTATCAGGCCAGAATGCAAGCCTGTCCAGCAAAAGCTTTGAAGAATAAAGGCAGATATACTGCTAAAATTAGAGAAGAAGTACAGAAACAATTAAAGGCAGTATTCTTAAAGGTTTCCAAATACCCGGAGTGGGTAGCCAACATAGTGCCAGTACCAAAAAAGGACGGGAACATCTGCATATGCGTAGATTATAGGGACCTTAAGAAAGCAAGCCCCAAAGACAAATTTTTGTTGCCTCCCATTGACACATTGGTTGACAACACTGCTAGAAACGCTTGGTTCTCATCCATAAATAGCTTTTCGGGATATAACTAGATCAAAATGCATCCCAAGGATATGGAAAAAACCACTTTTGTGACCATGTGGGGGAGGTTCTGTTACAAGGTAACGCCATTCGGATTGGAGAACGCTTGGGCAACTTACCAAAAAGACATTGTGACCTTATTTCATGAGATGATGCACAAGGAAATCGAGGTGTACGTAGATGACATGATAGCCAAATCGCGAACCGAAGAGGAGCACATCCAAAATTTGCAGAAACCCTTTCGGAGATTACGGAAGTACCAGTTGAAGCTCAACCCGGCCAAGTGTACCTTCACAATTACATCTGGGAAACTATTGGGTTTCGTAGTAAGCCGAAAGGGAATTGAGATCGACCCCAATAAGGTGAAAGCAATCCAAGAGCTCCCGCTACCTCAAACACAAAAAGAAGTCTGGGGATTTTCGGGAACGTTAAATTACATCTCTCAGTTCGTTTTCCAGTTGACCGAAAAATGTGATCCCGTCTTCAGACTCCTCTGAAAGAATAACCTGGGAACTTGGGATGATGATTTTCATGAAGCTCTAGAGAAAATTAAGAAATATTTGGCCACCGCTATGATTTTGGTAGCATCGGTACCAGATAGGCCATTAATCCTGTATCTGACCGTGTTTGAAAATTTGATGGGTTGCATATTAAGCCAACACGACAACTCTGGAAAAAGGAGAAGGTGATTTATTACTTGAGCAAGAAATTCACTAAGTGTGAAACACGGTACCCCTTGATTCAAAAGCTATGTTGTGCCTTGGTATGAGCTACAAAATGGCTCAAGCAATACATGTTGTATCACACCACCTACTTAATCTCCCGAATGGATCCATTAAAGTTTTTGATAGAGGCGCCAGCGCTTACCAGGAAATGGCTCGCTGGCAAATGCTGCTGTCAAAATTTGATATTGTTTACGTGAGCCAGAAGGCGGTAAAAAGGAGTGTAGTGGCAAATCTTTTGGATAGTCGCGCTGTAGACGATTACGAGCCGTTGGAATTTAACTTCCCGGACGAAGATTTGATTACTATTGTGCTCAAGGATGAGCTTATCGCCGAAGGAAAGGCTTGAAAGCTTTACTTCAACGTGGCATCTAACACCTTGGGTCACGAAATATGGGCAGTATTGATTTCTCCTGATAAGGTCTACTACCCCTTTACAAGTAGGTTGGAATTCTTCTAGACCAACAACATAGCCGAATATGAAGCTTGTGCCATGGGGCTTCATGCGGCCATAGAAAAGAAAGCCAGAAGACTTCATGTTTTCAGAGATTCGTCCTTGGTGATCTATCACCTTCAGAAGGAGTGGGAAACTAGAGATCTGAAATTGGTCAAGTACTACGAACTAATTCAAGAGTTGGTCAAGAATTTGAAGAAATTAGTTTTGCCTATTTGCCAAGAGAGGATAATCAGATGGCCGATGCCCTGGCAACCTTGGCTGTTGTTTTCGATTTGAACTTGGAGGCCGAGATTAAGTCAATAGAAATAAAGACTTTTGAGGTATCTACTCATTGTTATAGTCTAGAGAAGGAGGAAGATGGTAATCCATGGTACCATGATATCCTTCGATACCTCAAGTTTCAAGCTTACCCAAAAGGACTCAGGAAGCTGAAGCTATTTTAGTCGAAGTCCACGGAGGACTGTGTAAGACCCACGCCAGTGGATTCTCAATGGCAAGGAAGATCATGAGATATGGATACTTCTGGTCAACCATGGAGGGAGATTGCATTAGCTATTCCAAGAAGTGCCACAAATGTCAGATATATGCCGATAAGATACACTCCCCACCAGTTCCACTCCACACTATGAATTCTCTATGGCCTTTCGCTGCTTGGGGCATGGATGTCATTGGTTAAATACACCCGAAGGCTTCCAACGGGCATCGGTTCATCTTAGTAGCCATAGATTACTTCACCAAGTGGGTAGAAGCTGCATGATATGCCAGTATCACTAGAGCGACAGTTTGCAAATTCTTGAAGAAAGAAATTATGTTAAACCTTGTTGAAGAAAAAAGGTTGATGGCCATTTGTTACAGCCAAATGTATCAGAAAAGGATGATGTAGGCTTATAAGAAGAAGGTTCGCCCAAGGGAGTTCCGAGTAAGGGATCTGGTGCTTAAGAGAATCCTATTAAATCAAAGAGATTTTCAGGGAAAATGGATGCCAAACTGGGAAGAGCCTTATGTTGTAAAAAAGGTTTTCTCCGGTGGAGCATTAATTTTAGAAGAAATTGATGGGAAAGAATTGAGCAACCCGATCAACTCAGACTCTATCAAGAAATATTACGTATAAGAAGTAAGAAAGAAAAAAAAGAGAAGAAAAAAAGGAAAACACAAAGAAGAAAAAAGAAAAAGAAAAAAAGAAGGAAGAATGAAGAAAAAAGAGAAGAGAAAAGAAAAAAAATAAAGAAGAAAAAGAAGGAAAAAAAGGAAAAAGAATAAAAGAATAAAAGAAAAAAGAAGGGTTTAAGGTGAAAACCCGAACATGGGCACCTGAAAACCAAAGGATGACCTGAATTGAAAACCCGAAAAGGACGGTTTAGATAGGCTAAGACTTTTAGCATCCGATGACAGGCCTGGTTCCGGATAAAAGACTATGCTTCGACCCTCAAATCATTATGAGTAATAACCAAGCGTGGCCAGCAAGGAATCTACCAAGGTCGATGGGTTCTTGTCATTCATACAGTTGACACCATCTATATCTCTTTCAATTCTTTCATGTTTGCCATACTTTTCGAAATTGTCCTAATATTCTTTCTAGTATTAATAAAGATTTATTGTCTATTTCACAAACATCACGAGGATAGATTAACATAGATTGTGGAAAAACAAAGGATTTCTCGGCATTACTGTTATTTAATCTTTTAAGTGCAGGAGTGTTCCCAAATAAGAAAAGTCCCCGCCAAAGATAAGGCAAAAGATCATTGGAGGCAAAGTCGACAAAATCCACCGAGACAAAGATTCGAATGTTGCCTGTGTTAAAATCCAAAGAGTGATAGGCGAAAACCCATAAGGGTGTCCAAATAAAAAAGACAAAAAACAAAAAAAGGGCCAAAAGAAAAAGAAAAAAAGGAGAAGAAAAAGAAAAAGAGAAAAAGCAAAAGAGTATTTCCAAAGTAAAAGCATGAAAGGCACTTTAGATCAAAAGGATCAGGGACTCAAGAAAAGAGGAGCATAATGGGCGAACCTGAGTAAGAGATTCAGCACCGCCATCACCAAGAAAAAGAGAGAAGAACAAGAGAAGATTAAATTTGAAGAACTAAGAAGAGAAAGTGTCTAACAAAATTGACTTCACTCATGCACCATACCTAGTTAGACATCCCTAAGTTAAGAGCATGCTAACTCATTCCTTCATAATCATTCATCTTTTACAGGTTCAAAGGATAGATCAGATACTCTATGAGAAGGGGAGTAAAGCAAAGCTAGAACCTAAGAAGGAATTTCCAAGCAAAGAATTTCAAAACCATCACCCAAGAATTTTAGAACTAAATAGGCAGGAAAGAAAACATATCCTCAAGCAAGAGGAAATGGACTTGCATTTGGAGATTTGCTTTTTTTCGCTACTGTTTTAGAGGGAAACGAGCCCATCTTCTATTTGAGGATGCGTGACTTGTTCACCGTTGCTTTGGAGGATCATGTCGTCTGGTTCGCTTTCTGCCATTTTGGGGAAGCAAGTTATTTGGATTCATTCACTGCTGTTTTAGAGGAATGTGTCTTGTGAAGGTTAGTTGGCTCATATACTTCTGTTTTGGAAAGGTGTTTCAGCGCCACCCGGTTTGTTTTCGACCGTTTCGAGAGAACAAGTTGTTTGGATTCATTCACTGCCGTTTTAGAGGAATAAATCATTTGCTATCTGGCCTGTTCATTACCGTTTTAGAGGAATAAATCATTTCAGGAGAACAATTTGAATTAAGAGTTGTTGATCGATCACCACAAAAGTAAAGTGAACTTGATAAGTGATGGATTGTATGAAGTTAGTCCGAGTTATAGTATGATGCTGCTCATGTGGGGTGATCAAGGATTTATAGTGATGGTTGTGTGAGAGAGTACCGTTACTAGCTCTATGCAGTATTAGTACTTGCTTCTTTTGGTGTTGGTACTGATCGGCCATTGTCGATACTCGTGTGGTTTAGTTGTTAAGCTTAGTGTTGAGGATTAGTTAGTTTTGGAAGCTGCGAGAAGTACCGATTGCTTATATTTAAGTGGGCTCAATGTTATGATTGGATTTAGGTCTGATGGTTTTTGATGAACTTTGAGATCTTGTTGTGAGTGTTTTAGAGAAAATGTATTATGGGAAAAGATTCTTCCTATATGGTACAGTGGTCAGTATATGGTGAATTTTGAGAGCGACAATTTGTTCCAACCTTTCTCCATGTGATTTGGGAGATAGTGTGGAGTTGAGTGTTTGAAATAGTGATAAATGGTTGACTTGCCCTTAATTGGGAGTCTAACATCGAGTTCTTCATAGTTGTTTTGATGTTCCTTAGAGGAAAATTAAATGGATGACCATGGATCTTGTAAAGGATTGGTGAATGCATCGTTTCGATGGAATTTCATCGACTAACAAAATAGTGCTTGGTAGGTACCGTTTGATATTTATGGCAAGGTGAAATCCAGATGAAAAGTATGCTTGGATTGTTTGCGGGTTGGGTTGTACGACACTACGGTGTGTACATGTTACCTTTTGACATGAGATTCGAGGTTGTGATGGAACCTTATTCCTTGGCAGATTGCATATAATGACAGATCCGAGTGAAGGTATAGATGATGTGTTTTTCGGATACATTATAGTTTGGAGTGTAAGACTCTTGTGTGAACCGAGTTAATGGAAGCTGCTTTAGTTGTCGATATGAGTAATCATGCCGAGTTTATGGTAATTGCTTGAGGTGAGTTAAGACGTCGTTTGTTTCAGAAGTCTTGCATCGGGCAAGCAATGTTTTTGATAAAGGATGCCATTAGAGTTAAAGTCTCCTTCAGGGAGTCACCATGAGAAGAACCATTTCATTTTGGTTGCATTGGGTGTTTAACCCCTTGTTCTTGTAGATCATACAATGTATGGAAGTTGTTGCGAGCATCAATCTTTTGGGTTCTACATCATAAGTAAAGTTCCTTGATGACATTTTTGGTGCGACAAATTGAAGAACCGATGGATTTATGTGTCGTATGTAATGTACTGAGCGAAGATGGTTTCCATCTAAGAGAAAGAATTAGACGAGATTATGTTTGTATAACTAGAGGACAAAGATAATGTTTGAAAAGTGTTGTTGAGATCAGAGTAGCGCAACGGGATGTGTTGAGAACATTGGAGAGTTATAAAGGTTTTAGCATCTTCTTGGGTTATGGATACAAGTATCGAGGATGAAATTTCTTTTAAGGAAGGGAGAGTTGTAACCACCCGGATTTCAGGTCAATAATTTGGGCCTTGGATCTAGGTTTGAATAAGGATTTAAGTTGGTCTTAAAGTGAAAATGGGGGGATGACATGTGTTTATTTTATGGGGATGTGGTTTTTGAATTTAAAAGATGGTAGGTGGTTGAAAAGTGGAGAGGATATTCTGGAAGAGAGAGGAAAAGTAAAAGGTGATAAGATGGAGAGAGAGAGAAAAATAGGAGAAAAAAATAAAAAAGGGGAGAGCATTAAACTCCAATCTACAGAGATCGGGCCATTCGTTGTAGACACTGCTGGAACCATTGAATTCCCCTCACTGAGACGAGTTCGCCGATGGTCGAGGAGTCACTGTCGGAGCGGTCATAGGGGGAGGTAAAGAGTTTGAAGTTTCGGGTTGCTTGAAATAAGGCACTTATGGTCGCCACCCAGGTGCACCCTAAGCCTGTGCATTCTGCCGCACCAAAAGGCTACCGCGGGTGCACCGTTCCTACCCTGCATCGCGCCACACCAAAATGCCGGGCCGTTGACCAGGGTTAATCGGTATTGACCGACGTTGATTTTTTCTAGGGGACCCTACTTGGGGATTTCTCGACGTTTCAATCCAATGGCGTAGTCCGTTTCACCAAATTCGAACCTGATAAGCTATTTTTTGCGCATTTGACCCTTCAGATTCTTTAAAGTACGTGTTTAAGTGATACTTATGATATTATTTAGTATACAAGGATTATTTGGGATTGGATACCGAGTCAAGTGGAATATTTGGGATGCTCGGATGAGGATTTTAGCGATATCAGCTTAAGGTTAGTACACTGCAAACTCAAATCTCTTCATGAGCATAAAAATATGATTATTTTGCGTGTTAGTACCTACAAATTAGGTAGACAATGAATAAGCATGAGTAGAGACCAATATTATGTAAGAAAATATTTATGAGATGCATGATGATGCTGTGAATATGTTGATACTTGTGGAGGCTTTAGATACCGTTTAGGGTCGTTTGAGATGCATGTATGTTATTCGATGATTGTTTGTCTAATTGAAATAATTGTGATGCCTTGTATGCTTGTTCAAATAGATTGATGAGATTTGACGAGGATTACGCTTAAGGGTTAACTATTTGAATAAATAATCTTAAATCTTGTAATTAATATTAATTGATTAAATGCGTTATTAAATAAACTCTAATGACTTTTAGATGCTTTAGGGATTGAGTAAGCCTTGTAAGATCGTAATCCAAGAAAAATAGTATGAACCCGTCAATGCGGTATCGGTACGAGCTTTGGCTGTACCAGTACGCAATTAAGGGTCGTATCGGTACGGTTCAACCCGTACCGGTACTTGTGGAAATTAAAGATTTCCAATGAGTAGTTTCAGTATCTGTACGCGTGTGAGTACCGATACTCAAGGGTACCGTATCGATTCTCGTGAACAAGTATCAGTACTCGGTACGAAAAATAATCTATAAGTGCAAGTTAAGGGTGGAAATTGACGTGTATATTAATAATTGAATCATGCCTTGATAAATGAGTTAGCAAGGACTAATGGAAGCAATAAATAAGATTAATTATATATTTCTCCATAATGTATTAACTATTCAGTAATGTAAAATAAATGACGATTAGCAAAAATAGGGGATCCTTGGGATCTCGTTACTTGTATGCCGAGTAGGATTTTGATTAGTTGAGTCTCCTTGGTTGATGGGATTCGAATGCCTAGTGAAACAGTGTTGCAAAACCATGGTTACAGATGCCAGATGTACGTTTTCAATGCTGTGTGACACCAGGCCTCATCGGATGATACTCGAGGAGAGATGCCTAGGATGGGTGTACGTTTCTGAGGCTGTGTGACAACATGCCTCACTCTAGGTTTATGATATAACTTTTGTGTTTTTGCATTGGATGATCTAATGAGATCTCGAGTATGGTTGGTCCTTGTGTGCCATGTATGATGTATTGCTGTTGGGAGTATGTGTTTAGGCGACTCGTTGTAGCGCCACATGTTTATTTATCTATCCTTATTGCTCGTACTAGCTTGCATGCTTATGTTTATGATTAGCATGAAGTATAATAAGGTAGATATGTACCACTAAGCTTTGTAAGCTCAACACTCAAAATCATTGTTTCCGTGCATAGGTTGATCGTCGGATCATGGGATCGAGGAGCACTATTAGTTTGGGATTCCAGCACGTGGTGTCTTCCAGAGTAAGGTACTAGGGTTTAGTGGGCCATGTATTCATAGGACCTTACATGTTGGAGTTTGTAATTCTTATTTTGAAATTGTATTAGTCGAATCGAATGTTCAAATATTTTAAATTAAATTGGAGCTTATTTGTAACATTTTGATTATTTAACTATATTTTCACTTGTGGGCTTTAAATGTTTTGGAAATAACTTGTTTAGGCCAAACCATTTTAAAAATTTTATGGTTTTTGGGTTGGGCTTGAGGCTCAATTATGACATCCTGGTTGAGGGTGCTATAACTGCACCCAGATCACTCAGCCTATTTATGAGATCCAAAGTACGTATCCCCTTATACAGGTACCGTAGTACTCACTCTAGGACATATAGATTCCCTTACCACAGCATTAGATAACACATGCTCCCCAAGCATTCATACACCTCAACATGAGGTAAGTGCACCAAGCCATCAACAAATGCCCAAAGGCATAATACTACCCATCGCATTTATATCGAGTCATCATTTACCAAGATATTTCACATTACTTTCATACATGAGGATTAGAAATCGGTTTCTTAGTTTTACTATTCATTTTACCACATTGTAAGCCTATTGGGCCTTAGCCCTCGAATTATAAGCCCATTAAACTCAAAACATATTCTCCGGGTAGATTGCCCAGTGGGTATTGATACCCACCCAAGTGTACCGATACGCCTCTGTGGGTACCGGTACCCACCCTATGCGTATCGATACACGATTCACATGATCAAGGGGTTAAACCAACACCCCATACCGATACACGAGGCTGTGTACCGATACCCCATCGGTACTGATACGACCTAAGCCAATACTAATATGTCCTTAAGAAATAGCCCGAGTTTGTCATATATAACATAGGGTATCGATACGGGCTCCTCGTGTACTGATAAAGAAGCCCAGAAATGGATTCCAAGGCTCAGTAAATCACTCCCAAGCCCCCAAAATGTAACTTTTAATCCCTTAACCCAAACCCACATCTTATGGGAGTTAATTAGAATGGTTTGCTACCCTTTTGACACCTTATTAATATTTAACCTGAATTTTGCCATTAACAAGGCTCTAAGCTACCAAACACCTAACTAGCAATCTTAAACTATAAATCAAGCCAATAAATCACTTTATGATCTTCAAGAAAAGTAGGAGTTAGAGATATACTGACCTTTTAGCTTGAAATCCCAAAATCAAGCTTCCAAGCAAAACCCTTCAACTTTCTCCTTTGACCCAAGCTTGCTAAACCCCTATAATCTCTTTCACATGCCATACAAACATGAAATTCGAATCAAAGCTTGAACTAATCATCATGGTAAGATTAGGCACAAAAATACAACCTTAAAACCATGAGAAAGCTCCATAGAAACCTCAAAGCCTAAACCTTGCTAAAACCTATAAATGAGAGTGTAACAACGGAAGTCGCCACCAATCTTTTAAATTTAGGTGAGACGAGATCACCTGAAAACTCGTCTATTTTAATAAAACTTATTTTGTGTCATTTTATTAGAACGACGAGTTTTGGTCTGCACAACCAAAAAAATGGGTTCGGGAGTCAGTTACGTGTGGGGAAGGATAAGCACCCACAACGCCCAAAATTGGTACCTGGTCGATTACATATTGTCCAAATGATGGAAATTAAGAATTTAAATTTAATTTAAAATTTTTGATCCCGTAAAATATCTAAAATATCATTTTTATATGAAAGGAATTTCACCCTTACAACCATGGCATAATTTCTGTTAGATTCCCGAATGAAGGGATTCTATTTTGAAAATCATAATTTATAATCAAAAGATAATATTTTATAATAGAGACTAACGAAAAGTGACACCTCTTACGTACGAGGTATGTTTTTCACGATATCCCTAAAAATGTTTTTAATCTAAAACTAAAAGAAATATATATGATATATACGAATATATATATATATATATATATGTAAACATTACGTAAATGATAACAGTAGTAGTAATAATAATATATAACATATAATTATAATAATAATTTAATATGATAATAATGATAGTATATAATTGTAATACCCGATTTTTACCCGGGGTATCTTACATATATTCTAAGAAACAAATAAATAAATCATAAAAATAATAAGAAATAAATAAATCCAATAGTCCAAATTAAATTTCCATTTACATGAAATATCCTTTAAAGCCCAAATCCAAGTATAAGGTTCAATTTTTTAAACCCATTGAAAGTCTTAATCCCTATTCCTACCCAAATCTGATAACAAAGGCCCAAGAAACACATTTGCGTTTCTTCAGCTCGTCAAAGTGAGCTACGTGGCACCCCGTGATTGGCCCGCTGGTGCTTCACATGGATTGAAATCTCTATGATGTCAGTGCCTGCATTCGCTATAAGATGAGGAGAGAGAGTTAGTGGAAAAATTAATGATAGTCTAATAATTACCTTAAGAATTGAAGAGAGCAAATATGAGAAGTTACCAGAAGTTGAAGAGTTGTCAGGAATGCCAAGAGACGCCGAAGACGATTATTAGAACAATAAAACCATCACCGGAGTTCACCGTGAGGTATGTTTCAACTTCCTCCTTCATTTCCCTTCACTAAAAACATAAAAAATTAGATCTAAGCTCAAGAATGTAATAATAATAATAAAATTAACTAAAACCTAAAGTTAACCTAGATCTAAAAAGAAACCAGAAGGTCTTATCTCGGTTGGTGTTTGTTTGGAAAGTTATCTGAGTTTTGTTGAGTCAGTCGGAGTGAGTTTCAGCTAAAGGTGGAGTTGAAAATGATTGAGAAAGGTTCGGTTATGGTAGATTTAGGGTTTAGGTGGTTGAAGATGGGTGGATGTTGTTGAATCTAAGCCTAGATCTTGAGTTAGGGCTTAAAATTAGGTTTTTTTTAGGTTTTAGGGTTTCGATAATGGTGGAGAACGGCGGCCGAAGTTGGGACGAAGGCTGTCGGAGGTTATAGAGCTCATTAGAGGATTGAGGAAGATGATTAGAGGTTCGCCTGCGTCGCATGCGGTGGGCAGCGAATGGCTTTAGGTGACCGAAAGGTGACAACTTAAGATCAAGCGGCGGTTTTAAGAGCGAAGTGTGGTCAGAACTTATGGTGTTCATCGA
The DNA here is from genome assembly GCA_019671005.1 of Hibiscus mutabilis. NCBI lineage: Eukaryota > Viridiplantae > Streptophyta > Magnoliopsida > Malvales > Malvaceae > Hibiscus > Hibiscus mutabilis. The sequence continues at coordinate 20,724,010 of CM033730.1, forward strand.
GTTCTTAATGAACTTAGATGAACACCTTAAAAAATGGGTGTTTTTGATATGAAAAAAGAGAAGTTTTCTGGGCAGAGACTATTTGTGTAAAGAGAAGGGAGAGGTTATGTGAGTTAGAGAGAGAGTGTGGAAAGGGGAAATGATTGAGTCAAACTCGGATTTGGCCTTTTATAGGCATTTAAAAATGGTGTCGTTTTGGCACCGGGTTAGCTAGGGTCCACACACAATGATCCGTGTCGACCTAGGATCAGCGCTTTTAGCAAATTTGGGGCTAATTACTGTTTTAATCTTCTGGATTTGGGCTGTACTTCAATTTAGTCACTCTTTTAATAAAATTTTAGCCTTAAAGTATGTTTTCTTTATAATTTAGTCCTAATTTCTTTAATTAGGTATTTTATTTCATTAATTTAAATGCAATCAATTATATGTGTGATGCATATTTTATAATAGCATAGTAGTATTAATTGTTAGACAATTAAATTCACTTAGATATAATTGTTTAGAGCCTTAATTCTTTGGTCCTTAAATAAGGGTTTAATAATTAAATAGGAAAAGGACATTGTAGCAAATTAGTGTATACTAAATGGAAACTTTGGGGTTCAAACTTGGATGGTGCTGCACTTTCTTGCAATGTGGTGTTATCTCAAAATTGGCCTTAAAGAGGTACATTTATTATACACTACAATTTAGAATTAAGTAAATTCACTTAGTTAATCAAATAGAGCCTTAATTAGGTTAGCACTTCAATTAAACTAGAATGACCAATTTAATTAGGGAATATTATATAAATTTAGGAGTTCAGAGATGGACGACATTCAAGTAATTGGTACAGTCTCATAATGACCTTTAAATTAATAATATTCATAGTTTAAATAATTTAATTGACTAGAGTCTTTTAAGTTAGCACTTAAAATGAACAAGACAATAATAAATCATGCATTAAAAACCTTTTATGTTGAAAATACATTTTATGAATATGAACGAGGGTGCTTCTGAACAGGCCGCTTTTGATCTCATATTCGGTTTAAAAATGTATTTTCTTATAAAAGGATATCTCTATTTGGAATTCAAATCCATTTAATAATTGTGGTTAAATTAAATTCCAATTGTTATTCGAAATGCTAAAATGCCATGTAAAATTAATAGGCACCGATAATAGGCGTTTGTGGGGGTGCTAATCCTTCCTCACACGTAACCGCCTCCCGAACACAAATTTTAAAGAAATGAATCTCTGGTTGTTTTTATGGTGTCTGGTCTACCAAAGTGATTGGTGGCGACTCCAAAATGTTTTTTGAAGATTAAATAAAGAAAAATCTAACTTAATATGAAAAACCTAATTTTTCAATATAAAATGAATTAAAAGGCAAAACCCTAATTTTAAATGAATAATTGTCAGGCTATTTTCACACCTCGATTTCAAAAATGGTCACGACAGCTTGGCAACTCTAGTGGGGAGCTAAATTCAGAGTCAGGCCTAACTAATTAATTTTACATGGCATTTTGGCATTTAAGAGTAGTAATTTGAATTTAATTTTTCCAATAATTATTGGATGGATTTTTAGAAAGAATGGAGGTAGCTTTTTCTTGTGTGATATATCTATCATTCATGCATAGCCTTCTATCTGAGCTTTCACCCTTAAGTGGGAGCGAGCCATTATTTTATGTTGAGTTATTCAGCTCCGTGATCAGATGTTTGTCTTTCTTTCTGTATACTAACCTTATACACCATGAGGTTCCGCCTCTGCTATAAGGGGTTGTATACTCCCAAATCGATGTCTTGCTGTCGTAGTAGACAGTAACGATAGTTCGGGTACCTAGAGTCTAGAACAAAAACTACATGTTGTAATCTAGAAGCCTACTCCACTAGAGCTAGACAAGATCCTAGCATATGTGTTACCGGTTTAAATACATTTCTATGGTTATTCTCTCTGCTCAATATAACATGCTTTACTATATCAATTTAATTTAAATTTACCTTCAATGTTATTTCACGAATACTGACACATTTTCCTTGTGTTTTGTTTCCTTTGTTGTTGTTTTCCTCCTATATGTTTTCATATTGCATTTAAAATGGGTACTGATTTGAAGGCTAATTGAATAGGAAGTATCTCGAATGGATGAAGTGTTCGATAGATAGGGAGAGGATAATACTACGGTATGGACTTGGTCGGAGGAAATGCAGTACAGAAACGATGATAGTATCCGGGCAGACCATGAGACAAAAACAAAGGACAAAGCTAAAATTAATTCGGGTCAAAATAGTTGTTTTCCAAAACTTAAGTCCATATGGCAACAGTGGAATGAGTCTATGAAGAAAGAGTTTCAGAAAGAATTCGAAGACATAGTAATTTTATTAGACGTTTTAGTGGATTGGGAACTTATTAGAGAAATGACTCAGCATTTGAACCTGGCCAATAATTGCTTCACATTTGGGGAAGTAGACATGACACCTACCTTAGAAGAGTTTGAGGCTTTAATACACTATCCAAGAGTTGAAAGAGACAATGTCTATACGAGACCCCTTAGTGTTCCAACCTTCAAAAAGATGTTGAAAGAAATTACGGGAAAAAATGAACCTTGGTTTATTGGGAAGATAAAACAAAAGGAAAATGATGAGGTAACCGAGGATAACGAGAGGATAGGTTGGACAGTTACTCGAGAATTGATATTGGTAAGTGATGAAGGAGATAGAAAAAGAAGTTTGTTTGCCTTGTGCATTTATAAGTTAGTGTTGTTCCTAAGAACTCCAAGCCTCATAGATCCATCAACCATGATGTTGTCCGAGTGCTTAAAGGATGAGGTTAACCCAGTACCAACTATCTTAGCTGAAACATATAGGACATTGACTGCTTGTAGGAAGTTAGAAGACGGGAGATTCTAGGGTTGTGCTTAGCTGTTGGATGTTTGGTTCAGGGGACACAGATGGGTTATAACTTATAGAGCCCGTAGATGTTGTATTGACTACTCACCATTAGAGGAAAACCTAGATCTGTACCAAGTTGAGAAGGAGATAGTAGAAGAATGGAAAGACCTTTTCTTAAACATGAAGGATTCTGATGTTGTTTGGAAGGCTCCTTGGTTGAACCTGGTCAATTACCTATACCAGTATGGAAGTTTCGATTCCAGAGTTTGGGGAGGAACAACTTATTGTCTGTTTCTAGTGTCTCGCCAATTTGGATCAAGATAGTTTGTTCCCTCCACTGTTGGTATGGAAGGGTTTGAGTACATACACAAAATAGAAGGGTATAAGGTAAAGGTGAAAGATACTTTAGACGCCTAGAAGTCACCAAGAAGGGTAAAGCTTCAGGATGGGTCTGGGGTTATGCCTATTTACATAGAATGGAGAACTCGAAGGGTCAACGATGATATCCCATGAAAAGATTCGGGTAATGCTCAGTCTATTGATGATCGAGAAAGAAATGCACCGTCAACGATAGAGAAATTGAAGCACGATCATGAAAAAGAGTTGAAAGGATATGAAAAGAGGGTTGGTGAGCTAAAACATAAATTCTCCATGTCAAAACTAGAGGTCAAGGTGCAGAAAGGTAAAGAAAAAGAACTCTCAAGGAAGAATCAAGAAGTTAACCAAAAATTGAAGGACTTACAGGAAATTCAAGCTGGGTGTAAAACGAAACAAAAAGGAGGAACAAGCAAAATAGTGCAGAACTTGTCAGAATAATTGGATGATATGATGAAGGAAAGGAATAATTACAAGAACATGTATGAGAAAAGTCCCGAGAATTGAAAGAGTCGAGTAGCAAAGCTAAGAAGAAGTTAGAAGAAGAACAAGTCCAGAATTTAGGGCTGATAACTCAAGTATCACAGTTGGAACAAATGATTACGAGGTACCACAATGAAGACAAGGTTAAAATGGAGCAAGAGAATAAAGGACTGAAAAGGTGGCAGAATTGGAAAGCATAGTGCGAAACTTAAAGGAAAAGCTCACAAGTTACGAAGGGGCATTGTACCAAGAAAGTGGCGTATGGAAAAGTAAGTATGAAGCAACACAACGCACTGTCCAGAGTCATAATCATGAATTGGTCAACTTTAAGAAACAAGTAATTAGTGTCTCCGCATACGTGTAGATCCTGTCCAAACAAGCCACGAGTTTGTTACAGCAGCCGGATATTAAGCTCGAACATGGAAAAGCTATCACATGATTGCTACACGAGTTAGTCAACTTAGGGGTTAGAGTAGATAGATTTATGTAATTTGAGATTATCCATTTCCTGTATTTGACTTTTCTAGCTAATGGATGTTTTTCTAAATACTGGCTTTTAAAATTCAATACCCTTGTTGCATCCATGCATTCATACATTCATGCACTTACATTGCATTTTATTTTGCAAAATAAATAATTTTAATAAGGAAAGGTTCTATGGAAGTTTGCTTTAAACTGCAAACATTCCGCATTCATACGGAACACGTCTGCGCTCAAAGACCATGGCTGTAGAAGACAAGATTACTAGTCTGGAAAACTATAGTACATGAAGGTGCTTCAAATGATGTGAATAACCAGGCAGAGACTACATCTCACATAAGGGTGCAATCTGAAGGATCACTTTGCTCAGGCACAAAGAGAGATCATCAACCACCTAACTGCTTTCTTGGGACCGAAAGAATCTAGGAAGGCTAAAGTACATGAAGGTGCTTCAAATGATGTGAATGACCAGGCAGAGACTACATCTCACATAAGGGTGCAGTCTGAAGGACTTCCCCCTATGAAGAAGGTCCAAATTAACCTAGCTTGAGCTACTTCTAGTCACCCAGTTCATGTTAGGGCAAATTTTGGAAGTGGTGAGGAAGTCACGGATCTAAATACCCTAAATGAGATTGAGAAGATTCACACTGAAATTGAGAAGAAGTATGAAGAGCATTGCAAGGCACTAGAAGACCGGATAATGGAAATGTAGAAAGTGAATGAGCTAGGTTCTTGTGCCGTTGATATGAGCTTGGTTGCTGATTTGATTCTTCCATCCAAGTTCAAGGTATCAGAATTTGAGAAATATGATGGGACAACTTGCCCATCTCATTATGTACTACCGTAAGATGACGGCTCACTTGAAGGATGAGAAGCTTTTGATCCATTGCTTTCAAGATAGCTTAACTAGCTCTGTAGCACGCTCGTATACCAGTTGAATCAAGTGGATATTAGGTCGTGGAAAGATCTTTTGGGTGCTTTTGTTGAACATTATAAGCATGTAACAAAAATGGTCCCTAGCCGTGTTATGTTGCAAGGGATGGAACAGAGAACTAATGAGACCCTTCGCCAATATGCACATAGATGAAGGGATGTGGCGGCACAAGTATAGCCACTGTTGATGGAAAATGAGGTGGCTCACATGTTTGTATAGACTCTGAGAGACCCACTCATTGAAAGATTGATTAGCAATGTTACATAGAATTTTGTTGATATAGTAATGACGAGTGAACTGATTGAAGCAACAATCAAGAGCGACAGGAATGAAAGTAGGGATGGCTCTTGCAAGAATTACAAGAGGAAAGAAAGTGAGGTGAATAACACAAGTGCCTATGAGGCTCCAAAAATGTCACCATAACACCACCTGGTGCTGTATTAGGAAGCTCTCAAAATTCAAACAAGAAAGACTCTCGAGGTTCGAGAAATGATAGGTTGAACTTTACACCCATACCAGTGTCTTATGTCAAATTGTACCTGCAATTGTATAAAGCCAATTTAGTGAGGCCGTATTATCTTACTCCTCTACAGCCTCCCTAACCATCATGGTACAAGCCAGATGCTCATTGCGAGTTCCATCCTGGGATCCCAGGCATACCATTGAGACCTGCACGGTATTCAAGAAATTGGTCCAAAAATTGATCAATAATGGGATTTGAAATTTGATAAACCCAATATTGCAGCTAATCTGTTGCCAAATCACAGTGGACGAGGGGTGAATGCAATAGAAGAAGATGATGAGGCTAAGCAGCTAAAGACTGATGTATTTGATGTTAAATCTCCTTTGAGATGGGTATTCAAACTATTATACAATGTAGAATGATTCAAATAGGAAGTGTAGTCTGGTATATATTGTGAGTATCACTAGGAAAACTGTCATGAGATTCAACATTGCTCTAAGTTAGATACCTGATTCAGAAAATGATGAACAATAAAGAGACCGAGTTCTTCGAAAAGACCAGAGAGAAGAATGAAGTAGAGGTGTGCACATCTGAATATTCCTGAGTTAAATATGGGGTAAACAAGCCACTGGTTATCTCTACTAGGCCAAAGGCTGGAAGTTCGTATGTCTATGTTGAGCCAATAACGACCCCTAAGATTGTGATATCTCCTCCAGCACCGTTCACTTTCAAAGATACTCGCATGATTCCTTGGAACTATGCTCCTACCGTAGCTATCCTTGAAGAAACTAAGCCGCAGGAGAAAGTAAAATTTTTGGTTGAAATAAAGACGATACTTGAAGAAAAGAAGGATGAAAAGCCTAATGTTGAGTCAGTAAACGAGGTTGGACATTTCACCAAGAGTTGTAGATGTTATCCACCAGAAGCATCCAAAGAAGCTGAGAAGGTGAAAGGAAAAACTGAAGCAATACTAGAAAGAATTTTTGGGGAAGAACCTGCTCCCAAAATAAATGAGCCCGTCGCAGAGGAACATGCTCAGAAGTTTTTAAAATTTTCAAAGCATAGTGAATATAGTATAGTTGAGCAGTTGAAGAGACAACAAGCCAAAATTTCTGTCCTCGAATTACTGTTGAGTTCAAAAGGGCACCACAATGATTTAATCAAGGTGCTTAATCAAACGTTCATTCCAAACGATATATCGGTGCATAAGTTGGAAAAGATTGTAAATTATATAACTGCTGACAACTATATTACTTTCATCGATTACGAGATCCCAGAGGGAGGAATGGGATTTGTTAAGGCTTTAAACATCACGACTCGTTGCAAAGGGTATGTTCTTCCAGGAGTACTAATTGATAATGGGTCGGCCCTGAATGTTTTACCAATGGTTACCCTGCAAAGCTACCAATTGATGACTCGCACATGAAGACCTACAAAAACACTACGAGGGCTTTTGACGGTACTACTCGAGATGTGTTTTGAAAAATCGAGGTGCCACTATTGATTGGACCTACAATCTATAATTTTGACTTTGTGGTTATAGATATAAAACCAAATTACAATTGCTTGTTGGGAAGACCTTGGATCCATTCTGCTGGAACGGTACCATCTTCCCTACATCAAAAATTGAAGTTTGTGATAGAAAGAAAGCTGGTCAGTATTGGAGTCGAAGAGGATATTATTGCCTCAGTGACTATTGATGCCCCATACATTGAGGCAAATAAAAATGCTCTTGAATGTTCGTTTAGGGCCTTGGAGTTTATTGCCTTAGTGACTACTGATGCCCCATACATTGAGGCAAATAAAAATACATTGAAGCCAATACCTCGACCAAGGCTATCAAATTGCACTAAGATGATTGTCTGCGAGACACTTGGTAGAGGTGCGAAAACAGGAATGGGACTTGGAAAACATCTTCAGGGATGTCTGTGTCCGAAGCCTATCATCATGAAGAAGGATCTCTTTGGACTTGGATTTAAGCCCAACATTCAACAGAGACAGAGGGATTTGAAGAAAAGAGAGAACCAGAGGAGCGCTCGATTTGAACAGAGACCTCTCCATGACCTTTCTGGACTTGACTAGCATCTTTAAGTCTCGTGGGTACGAAAATATTGAGAAGCAACTCGAAAAGGACAATCAAGAGACTGCAAGTCTTTAGGAAGAAGATATTTTTGGTAACGCCATGGAGGGGTTGTATGTCAATGGAATTTTTGAAGGATCCCAGCCTGGAAGGTTTCTAGAGGGAATTCGTCCATGCTTTCCTGGAGAAACACTTAATAATTGGACAGTTGAGGATCTTCCCCTAGTCTTTAAGAATAAAATAGAGTTATGCAATGAACCACCCTATACTTTTGCCCGCGAGTATAGGGGATTATCTATAAAGGGATATTATGCAAGTTAATGTCAATAAAGATGCTTTCCACTTTGATTCTCAAATGGCAAACATGTTTCTTGTTTTTGTTTGCATCATTTCCAAATGTATATTATTATTTTCTTTGCAGGTCTTCAACTATTAATAACATGAATGATCCTGAACCTAATCCTAAATTAGTTCTTGAGCGGCCAATGTGTCTAATGGAAGTCAATGAGGTCGAATATGAGACAGAATGTGAAATACCCGACGAATTACTAAGGTTGGTGGAAAAAGAAGACAAACAGATCTTACCTCACAAAAAAGAGATAGAAATTTTGGATCTAAGAATAGATGAAATCAAAAGATAGGTAAGGATATGTACTGCTTTCTCATCAGAAACCATACAAGAGTTGATTGATTTGTTACGAGAGTTCAAAGATGTCTTCTCCTGGTCTTATCAAGACATGCCTAGATTGGATACAGATATAGTGGTACACAAGTTTCCCATAAAACCAGAGTGCAAACCGGTTCGACAGAAGCTTAGAAGATTGAGACCGAAGATGGTACTAAAGATCAAAGAAAAGGTATAAAAACATATTGAGGCAGGATTCCTTCAGGTGGCAAAATACCTAGAGTGGGTAGTTAACATAGTTATAGTGTCGAAGAAGGATGGAAATGTACGCATGAGTGTGGACTATAGAGATTTGAATAGGGCAAGTCTGAAGGATAACTTTCCTTTACCCCATATTGATATTATGGTCGATAACACATCAGGTCATTCATGGTTCTCATTCATGGATGGCTTCTCGGGATACAATTAGATAAAGATGAATCCAAAAGATATGAAGAAGACGACATTCATAACCTTGTGGGGCACATATTGTTACAAAGTGATGCCCTTTGGACTGAAGAATGCTGTGACAACATACCAGCGAGCCATGGTGACTCTTTTCCACAAAATGATGCACAAAGAGATTGAAGTGTACATTGATGATATGATTGCCAAATCCCAGACCAAGGAAGAGCATATTCAGAACCTGAGGAAATTGTTCCAGAGGTTGAGGAAGTACCAGTTAAAGCTCAATCCAAATAAATGTACTTTTGGTGTTACATTAGGAAAACTCCTATGTTTTATCGTCAACAGAAGAGGAATTGAGATTGATCGGGATAAGGTGGAAGCAATTTAGAACTTGCCACCAACTAGTTAGCAAAAAGAAGTTTGAGGTTTCCTTGGAAGGTTGAATTATATTTCTCGGTTCATTTCTAAATTGGCTGATAAATGTGATCCAATCTTTAGGTTGCTTCGAAAGAATAATCTAGAAGTATGGAAAGAGGAATGCCAATCGACACTCGACAAGATTAAGAAGTATTTGGAAAATGCTCTGATTTTAGTAGCTCTTGTTCTGGATAGACCACTCATTCTTTACCTGACGGTCTACGAAAATTCAATGGGGTGCGTACTGGGGCAGCATGATGATACAAAGAAGAAAAAAAGAGCCATCTATTACTTAAGCAAAAATTTTACAGAATATGAAGTACAATACCCTCTAATTCAAAAATTATGTTGTGCCTTGGCTTGGGTAACTTGTAGACTCAGGCAGTATATGCTATATTACACCACTTGGTTAATATCACGTCTTAATCCATTGAAGTTTCTAATTGAAACACCAACGTTGACTGGAAGATTGGCTCATTGGAAAATGTTGTTGTCAGAGTTTAACATAGTATATGTGAGTCGGAAAGCAGTAAAAGAAAGTGCCATAGCAGATTTCTTGGCTAGTCACGCTTAAGAGGATTATGAGTCCCAGAGCTTTGATTTTCTAGATGAGGATGTGATGAATATCTCCATGGAAGAAAATGAAACTTCAGAGAATGAAACATGGAAATTGTATTTTGATGGGGCAGCTAACATGCTAGGACATGGGATTGGAGCAGTATTGATTTCCCAAGCAATGTACACTATCATTTCTCGAGCAAATTAGAGTTTCTTTGAACCAACAACATGGCAGAATATGAAGCCTGTGTCAAGGGTTTGTGAGCTGATACCAAAAGAAAAATAGAAAATTTGAAAGTATACAGGGATTCAACATTGGTCATTTACCAGCTCCGCGGAGAATAGGAAACAAAGGATGTAAAGCTGATTGAGTACCGAAAATTGATCCTTGAGTTGATAAAAGAATTTGAACAAGTCACCTTTACATACATCCCCAGGGAAGATAATCAAATGGCTGATGCCTTAGCTACATTGGCTTTGGTATTTCTAGCAAATAAACCTGAGGATATGATGTCAATTGGATGCAGAGTTATGATACCTATGCTCAATGTTACAACATAGAAGAAGAGGCGGATGGAAATCCATGGTATTTTGACATCTTGCAATACATCAAATTTTCCCATAGAGGCAAATGATAATGACAAAAGAACTATTAGAAGGATGACTTCAGGAAACGTGCTCGATGGTAAAATTCTGTTAAAATAGGCAATGATCAAATCTTGCTAAGATGTGTTAACTCTCAAGAAGCCATGGATATTTTAGAAGAAGTGCATCATGGAATCTATGGGACACATGCAAATGGCTTTGCAATGGCCAGGAAAATTACGAGATATGGTTATTACTCGTCAACCATGGAAGGAGATTGCATTGAGTATGCTAAGAAATGTCACAAATGCCAGATATATGCTGACAAAATTAATTCACCATGTCCTTTTGTTGTCTGAGGCATGGATGTCATTGGTCAAATTCACCCAAGGCTTCTAATAGACATCGCTTCATCCTTTTGGTTATTGATTACTTCACCAAATGGGTGGAAGCAGCTCCGTATGCCAATGTTACAAGAACAACAGTTTGCAAGTTTCTAAAGAATAAGATTATATGTTGATACGGATTGCCAGAAAGAATTATCATTGATAATGCCACCAATTTCAATAACAAGGTAATAGTAGAGGTGTGTGAGTAGTTCAAAATTATGCATCGCAATTCATTAACTTACTGCCCTGAGATGAATGGGGTAGTGGAGGTAGCAAACAAGAACATCAAGAAAATTATATCGAAGATGACAGAGACTTACAAAGATTGGCATGAGAAACTGTTGTTCACTCTGTTTGTATATCGAACATCAGAACGAACCTCAACTGGGGCAACACATTACTCTTTGGTCTATGAAACAGAAGCAGTACTTCCGATTGAGGTTGAAATTCCATCTCTTTGAGTTTTATCTGAAGTAAAGCTGGATGAAGTAGAATGGGTACAATCTCAATTCGACCAGCTAAACCTTATCGAGGAAAAGAGGCTGAAGGCTATTTGTCATAGTCAAATGTACCAGAAAAGAATGATGCAGGCCTATGATAAGAAAGTTCAGCCTCAAGAATTCTATAAAGGGGATATTGTGTTGAAAAAGATCTTACAAATACATCGAGATTCTCGTGGAAAGTGGATGCCTAACTGGGAGGGATCCTATGTTGTTAAAAAGGCTTTCTCCGAAGGAGTGTTGATCTTAGCTGAAATGGATGGTAAAGAGTTGCATAAACCAGTAAACTCTGATTTAGTTAAAAAAATATTATGTTTGAAGATTATAAAAAGATTTTGAAAAAAGAAAAAAGAAAAAGAAAAAAAAAACAAAGTGAAAACTCGAAAAGGGTGCTTCGCAAAATGAAAATATCTATGGTGAAAACCCAAAAGGGCGCCCTAGAAATAAAAAAATGAATGAAAATAAAAATGAAAAGGGGGTTCAAGATGAAAACCCGCAAAGAGAACCTTGAAACCAAAGGTGGATCTGGGTTGAAAACCCATAAAGGGCGGCTAAGATGCGTTGAGATTGGGCATTCGACAACTAAAACTTATCGGACACTCGATAATTTGGGAGGGATTTTACATATGTAAATATCTTGACAATGTTTGAAGTCTATTGGACGAAGGCTCAAGCTCGAGACTGAATTTTGATGATGGGGTTATTGAACCCTTCATGCTATAGATGCCTGAGGATCTATCCTTGTTTCTTGACTTTTTGTTTCAGTTTGCCATGATTTTTTTTCAAATTCCATTGTACTTTACTTATAAGCTTTAATAAAATTCATGAATTCTCTTATGAGCTTTCTTTTATCTCTAAAGCATCATGCAAATGACTAGTATAATTCATTAAAAACAGAAAATTTCTTGGTATTACTATGTTTTGAAGGATGCAGGTAAACTCTGGCGCTCCAGGTTATTGAAGACGAGAGTATAAAAAGAAGATTGAGTTGAATGTTGTGCCAGCAGAAAAAAAGAAATAGAGGAAACAGTGAAGAGCTAAAGCCTATCAGTACTTGAACAAGTATTAAAGATAGTTAGAAAAGAATGTTGGGGGGAGTGTTACAAGGTAAAGGTGAAAACTCGAAGGGCACCTCTAAAGAAAAAAAACAAAAGTCAATAAATAAATAAATAAATAAGAAGAAGAAAGAAAAACCAAGGTGAAAACCTTGAAGGGCGCCTTAAGAAAGGAAAAAAAGAGAAAAACCAAAGTGAAAACCCGAAAGAGCGCTTTGAGAAAAACAACCTAAAGTGAAACCCGATAGGGTGCTTTAGAGCAAAGGGGCAGAAATGTTGGAAAGAGGTTCTGAGGGTTACTCCCGAATGTGAGATGAGGCATCAATATAGGAAAGATGTTCTGAGGGTTACTCCCGAATGTGAGATGAAGCAGCAATATAGACCAATAATTAATAAAGAGGCACAACAAGGAAAAATAAGATTGGTTACCCCAGGATGTAGAAGCCATTAGATTGATCTCAGCATGCTACGATTCATGCATCATATAGAAAATTAGGGTCATATTAACCCCCATCCAAGCATTTCCTATTAGAGTTCATACTAACATGCTACGATGCACACAGAAAAAAATTCATAGCTCCCAAAAAGAAGAGTTCGCCAGCAAAGAGTACAGAGTTCCGAATAGGAAAAGCTCGCCAAGCAAAGAATGAAAGGCTCTTAATGTGAAGAGTTTGCTCAACAAAGAATCCAGATTCCAAATAAGAAGAGTTTGTTTGTTCGATACCTTTATAGAGAGGTAAATCATTTAGAAAAATGAAGAAGAAAAGTGGATTAGCATCTCCAACAAGGATGAATGGGTTCATGAGAAGAACCAGTTCAAATTTTGTGGTCAGCTTTGATAGAAAGATTGGAAAGTTCGTAATAAGAACTTGTTTAAGCTTTCTAAAGAAGCAGGAATAGAAGATCATAATAAGAAGAGCTTGTGGCTTAGAGTAATAGTCAATAGGTTTGGGTAAAATTCATATCTTCGTAGTCTTTGCCCTATTCTTGTTTCACAGCAATGAGCAAAGAGGGACAGCTATAATACCCGATTTTTACCTGGGGTATCTTACATATATTCTTAGAAATAAATAAATCATAAAAATAATAACAAATAAATAAATCCAAAATTCCAAATTAAATGTCCATTTACATGAAATTTCCTTTTAAAGCTTAAATCCAAGTATAAGGTTCAATTTTTTTAAACCCATTGAAAGTCTTTATCACAATTCCTACATAAATCTGATAACAAAGGCCAAAGAAACATATTTGTGTTTCTTCAGTCTGCCAAAGTGAGCCACGTGGTGCCCTATGATTGGCCTGTTGGTGCTTTACATGGATTAAACTCTCTAAGACGTCAGTGCCTGCATCAGCTATAAAAGAAGGAGAGAGAGTTAGTGGAGAAATTAATGATAGTCTAATAATTACCTTAATAATTGAAGAGAAAAAGGAGAGGAGAAGTTACCAGAAGTTGAAGAGTTGTTAAGAACGCTAGGAGATGCTGGAGAGATCACAGGAATAGTGAAACCATCACCGGAGTTCACCGTGAGGTATGTTTCAGCTTCCTCCTTTATTTCCCTTCACTAAAAAACATAAAAAATTAGATCTATGCTCAAGAATGTAAAAACAGTAATAAAATTAACTAAAACTAAAAGTAAACCTAGATCTAAAAAGAAATCGGAAGGTTAAAATCAGGTTTTGAAAGTTATTTGAGTTTTATTGATTCGGTTGGAGTGAGTTTCGGCTAAAGGCAAAGTTGAAAATGATTGGGAAGGGTTCGTTTCGACTGGATTTAGGGTTTAGGTGGTTGAAGATGGGTTGATTTTGTTGAATATTGGCCTAGATCTAGATTTAGGGCTTAAAATTAGTTTTTTTGAAGGATTTAGGGTTTGATAATGGTGGAGAATGGCGGCCGGAGTTGGGACGAAGGCGGTTAGAGGTTATAGAGGTCATTAGAGGATCGAGGAATATGATCGAAGGTTCACCGACGTCACCTGTGGTAGTCGGAGAACGGCTTTAGGTGACCAAAAGGTGACGACTTAAGATCAAACGTCAGTTTTAAGGGCGAAGTGTGGTCGAAACTTATGGTGTACATTGAGTTCTTAATGAACTTAGATGAACACCATCCAAAAACGGGTGTTTTTGATTTGAAAAAGAGAAGTTTTCTGGGTAGGGACTGTTTGTGTAAAGAGAATAAAGAGGTTATGTGAGTTAGAGAGAGTGTGTGGGAAGGGGAAATGACCAAGTCAGTCTCGAATTTGGCCTTTTATAGGCATTTAAAAATGGTTTCATTTTGGCATTGGTCAGCTAGGGTCCGCGTACAATGATCTGGGTTAACTCAAGATCTACTCTTTTGGAAAATTTGGGGCTAATTACGATTTTAATCCTCCGGGTTTGGACTGTACTTTAATTTAGTCACTCTTTTAATAAAATTCGAGCCTTAAAGCAAGTTTTCTTTATAATTTAGTCACAATTTCTTTAATTAGGTGTTTTATTTAATTAATTTAAATGCAATCAATTATATGTTTGATGCATATTTTAAAATAGCATAGTAGTATTAATTGTTAGACAATTAAATTCACTTAGATATAATTGTTTAGAGCCTTATTTCTTTGGTCCTTAAATAAGGGTTTAACAATTAAATAGGAAAAGGACATTGTAGCAAATTAGTGTATACTAAATGGAAACTTTGGGGTTCAAACTTGGATGGTGCTCCACTTGTTTGCAATGGGATGTTATCTCAAAATTGGCCTTAAAGAGGTACATTTAATATACACTACAATTTAGAATTAAGTAAATTCACTTAGTTAATCAAATAGAGCCTTAATTAGGTTAGCACTTCAATTAAACTAGAATGACCAATTTAATTAGGGAATATTATATAAATTTAGGAGTTCAGAGATGGATAGTATCCAAGCAATTAGTACTGTCTCATATCGACCTTTAAATTAAAAATATTCATAGTTTAAATAATATAATTGATTAAATCCTTTTAAGTTAGCACTTAAAATGAACAAGACAATAATAAATCATGCATTAAAAACTGTTTATGTTGAAAATACATTTTATGAATATGAATGAGGGTGCTTCTTAACAAGGTGCTTTTGATCTCATATCCGGTTTAAAAATATATTTTCTTGTAAAAGGATATCTCCATTTGGAATTCAAATCTAATTAATAATTGTGGTTAAATTAAATTCAAATTGTTATTCGAAATGCCAAAAAGCCATGTAAAATTAAAAGGTACAGATAGCGGGCGTTTGTAGGGGTGCTAATCCTTCCTCACACGTAACCAACTCTCGAACCAAAATTTTAAAGAAATGAATCTATCGTTGTTTCTATAGTGTATGGCCTACCAAAGTGACCGGTGGTGACTCCAAAATGTTTTTTTCAAGATGAAATAAAGAAAATCCAAATTAATATGTAAAACCTAATTTTTCAAGATAAAATGAATTAAAAGGCAAAACCCTAATTTTAAAAAAATAATCGTTAGGCTATTTTCACACCTCGATTTCAAAAACGGTCACAAAAATAATATACTTTTATATTTTCATGTACAAATTACTGGAAATGAAAATAATGATTATAATTATAAAAATAATAATAATAATAATAATAAAATAATAATAAAAATTAGAAAAGTGACTGAAATGAAACAAAACACAAATTAAAGGACAAAATGTGAAGGATACAAGGCAGAGGGACCTCGAGCGTAATTTGCCCATTCATCAGAAATGGGTGGTTCCTTTCTCTGGGTCGGGTCGATGCGCGGGTTGGAGAGGGTCAAAACGATGTTGTTTTACTTGGTCATTAAATACCCATTTATCCCCAAAAAAGAAACTGAGCTCTCTCAACCCTCCATGCTTCTCTCTGCTAGAAATCCAGAGCTGTCGGATGCTTGCCGTGGGGTGCCATGCACTGCCATTCGTCGGCGATGGCTGCAGTACATGCAAGTAGGTGGTTCGAACTGGTTTTGACTCCCAAGGCTGAATCTAAGGTCATTTTTTTATAAATCCCCCTCTAAAATTTTAGATATAAGGAAATCCGAATGGTTTTTTTAGGTTTTTACCTCTTAATTTTTTTTCCTTTTGATGTTCTTCTTTTTATTCTTTATGCGAATCTACGAAAGTTTTCTTATTTTTCAATCTCCAAAAGTTGTCTCGATTACATTGCATGCTGGATTTTTATAACCCATTTTTACATTATAATATAAAAGCTTTTTTTTAGATATTGATCCTTTTTTGCAGGTTTGAAGCAGCGGAGTAGGGCGGAGGAGTAGACGTGGGTGGCGGAGTGCAATGGTGTCGCACATGGCAGCCACGGGCATCAAACCGCCGCGCGTGGCGGCCATGCGCGAGGGAGGCTAGAGGGTTAGGGTGTGGAAATTGCTGGGTTAATAGGGTTTAGGTTATAAATTTTAGGTTTAGTGTTAGTTTGGGTAATTGGGCTGAGTTTAAATTTGGTATTGGGTCTGGATATTATAAAAGGGTAATTGGGTGTGATGGGTGTATGGTTTTTGGGTTATAGGCCCGAATGAAATAGGTTACTACAACTACCTCTCTTTGCTCATGGTTGTATAATGGAAATGAAACAAATATAAAAAGGAAACCATTTCATCCAGTCTGGTTTAGCTATACTCCATGTGGCGTCTTCTGTATTCGATCTTCTTTTTTTCTCTTGCAAAGGTAAAACAGGTGATCAGTTCCATTGTATTCTTAAGGAGACATGATCTATTGTTGTGTTTATTCCACTACAATTTCAGGGAGATAAACTTGATGATGTATTCATTCTACTACATCCTCAGGGAGATGAAATTGTTGCTATACTCATTTTGTTGCAAATTTAAGGAGACGAGTCTATTGAAACGTTGTCTGTTCCACTGCAAATTTAGGGAGACGACTCTTAGTGTCTATGCCATGCATCTTCAAGGAGATGAACTTACTGGTGTATTCATTCCACCGCATCTTCAGGGAGATGAATTTGGAACCATGCTCATTCCTCTGGATTTTAAGGGAAATAAGGTTGTTGTGGCTTTTATCCATTCTGCTACAAGTCCAGGGAGACAAGTTTGCCAACACGTTTATTCCACTATATCCTCAAGGAGATGAACTTGTGATTTTGTCTGTTTGATGTTGAGTTGATCAGTTCTACCACTTGTCAGAGAGATAGAATCTGTAAAACTTGTTTTACAGACACATTTAGGATGTTATGAGTTAGATGATCCTATCTTAAACATGTCTAATGAATGCGTGAATGATTCTAATATGAATGCATGATGTGATTCAAAAATGTTCAGATGTTGGGGTCGGCTTGAGCATATGTATCTGCTCTGAAGCTGATATCATTGGTTGTCTGAACTCTGTCTAACTTGAGTTACCAAACCTTGTTTTCTTCCGATATGATCAGATTAAGAAGATTCTTTACCCCACATTTCCTAGTCATCCATTCGATGTACGACTAAAGGTAATATTTCTAGTCAGAATTGCCCATGGAAATATCCTTTTTCTAGTCAGAATTGCCTTTGGTCCCTGTACTTTTAGGAATCTTTCAAAAGCAATGTAAAGAGATCTTTTCATATTTATGAAATTGTTAGCTTATCGATCCTTATGTAAATGTATAATACTCATTCAAACAAAGGTATAAGATGGAATGAAGAATTTATTGAGAGTAAAGTTGATATTTTTTAGATGGAATGAAGAATTAGGTGCCCCAGATATCGATCGAGCGAGCTTCATTGAATCAGCTAACTTTTCAACTAGAGCTCTTGACAGTTTTGCTACCGGAGGGTCAGGAAGAGTTGAAGGATTTTGTCTCATAGAGACAATCATCTTATAAAACATCTCCTTGAGACTGGAGAAGCATTCTCGTTGTATAGGATGAATTGCAGGATCTTTATGCTAAACTTGTTGAGGTCTAGTTGGTTCTTGAGGATTTTACTCCATCCCCGCACTCCCTCCCTCATTACAGGAGCCGGTCAGGCTTTCATTGTCTTTTCCCAACCTCGTTTCAGACATTCTATGTATAAGAAGTAAACGATAGTCAAGCTCAAGTCACAATCCAATTAACGTTCACATAACTCCTAGGTGGCACCTAAGTCATCAATAACGATACCTTATTCATGCAATACACCCTAGAATCATTTAACCTTAAAGCTCTGATTACCATTCTGTAACATACCCAAACCCCTATAGTAGGATTAGGCATGTTACTGCACAATACATAAAGGTAGCAATAGGAACAATTCGATTAGGACAAGCAAGTTAAGTGAGATTCAAGTTTACTTATTTATCAAGTAATAAGATTCAAACTTACTTGCTAAGCAAGTAAGTCAATCGAATGGTAAGAAGGATGACACATTCTAATTTAACATGCTCATATTAAGTCATTAGCTTACACTTAAGTGGTTATCAATCCATTTTTGGAAGGACATGATCAATTATGCATACTTTCAATGTTATATGAACATTTCAAACTAGAACCTAAGGTGACCAACAAGCTTTATGCATATTTAGGAGAATTGCCATTATACCTATCGAAGCTTAGTCATCTTACACTATGTTGGATGGAAGAATAACAAGCACATGATATAGTCAATGTTCAATTGTTAATCATTAAGCATAATAGTCAATCTATGTGCATACATGCCCAAAATGCAAACATTACACCTTAAGGGTCATAACTTAAGTTAAGTTATACAAACCATACTAGATAATCATATATTTACAAGCCTTAGGTGCCACCATCCTAGGAGTGTTATAGCAAATTGAATACATACTTTTAAAGCAAAATGTGACTTTAGTGAGCCTTGACTTCGAAATTGGATCCGATATTAACCTGTATCGTAGCAACGAGACTTGATAAGCAAAGCTTAGTGAGTCAGTTTAAAGCATGTAAGCAACCATACAATCAAGTCTAAACTACGAACCATCTAATAGATGGTATGGTTCCCTATCAATAAGGAACCATTCGGAAAATCAATAAGACAATAGCCATATGTGCAATTTTAATAATAACCAATGTGATCTTTATACTATAAGCATGTATCAATCATCAATTACATAATAAAGAGTACATTATGCCGTTCGAGTAACATCATTGGGCCAAACATATAGCATTTACCAATACAATTCTTTTTTTTAATTATGGATTCAATAGATGTGGTGTATGTCTTTCATTTTAAGTATAGCCTTGAGAATCGATTACTCAGTTTAGACACTCGAGTCCCCAACCAAACTTTCACCAAATACAATAATCAATATGGTACAAGTACCGGTTAATAATCCCTCATACTATCGCCAATGACCAATAACAATTCTTCTCTCCTACTATCACCAAATAAGGACGAATGTCCCAGACTGTAGTCCACCCCGAAACTGAGCTCTATGGACTCTATGGCATGCCAACTATATCTATGACCGATTCGAGACCAAGGCTTACAATAATATCATTTTAACCATTTCAATATATAGTTTGAATCAATATGCACATCTAGTGCCAATAGCCCTTTTTCGAATAGGGTTCAATGCCAATTCCAATATCAATAGTCAAGTAATATATATTCCAATAGTTAACGAGGGAATGTCAATCAATGTGTCATTAAACAATGAATTGAGTTGCTTCTAATTTATAACAAGCACGTTTCATTTCAATAGGGTTCAATTAAGCAAGATGCATGTCATGTTAATTAATTATATTTCAAGCATGCTTCTCAATCAAGTAACCACTCAAAACTTCTCAAAAGAGGACTTACCTTGCTAATGCTCAATAGCAAGTGCATTACACAATTTACACTAAGAATTAATAAGTAATTCAAATCAGAAATGGACTTGGAGAGGTTACCGCCCTCTCCAAACTTTAAACTACACTCATAGGAATTTTTTAAGCTATTGACGATCCCAGATCACAATCCCTTTCCCTCTACTAGCTTGCTGATCTATGTGAGCCCCTTTTTTCTCAATTTCCACTTGATCTATCATTACATATAATGCATAGTGTATTAGGTAGAATTCAACAACCATTTAAGTCATTATATGATTCCATACATTCAAGCATTCATTTCAACATTTAGATTGCTGCTGCTTGGTAGCATGTGCACTACTTACTTAAATGTTCATATCTTTTATTCCGTACATCAGAATTTCAAGCTGTTTACACCGTTAGAAAGATAACTTAATTATCTTTCTAACCATATAGGCCTTGCATTTTTACGTATTCTAAATTAATATAGTTTTTAGTCCTAAGACGCACCAAATTATGCCACTGGACAATCTGCATTGTCCTTAGAGATTAATCTCCACAAACTTTTTTATAACTCGAAATTCAATTCCGTTTGTTGTATAAAAAACTAGACAAACTCATGATTTTGTGCATATAAGATTTATTCCCTAATTTGATCTATGTGATTTTCTACAAATTTTTAAACTTACTGCCCGAAATAGAGATTTCTGGACATATTTCATTAAGCTAGATTCTAGCTTCATTAGTCACTTAGACAAGAATTCTAACATGATTGTTCAACATATATTATCACTCATACATGTCTAAGTAAGTCCAATTATGTGTCAAACATAAGAAAACAGGGCAATTAAGCAATATTTTTGAATCGGTTCTTTAAAACATCATCTCAATAGAATTTTCAGCAACAAGAATCTCAATTTACATAACAATTATCAATTCCAATTATCCTCTAAGTTTTTCCAGCAACTAACATATCATTTCACCATCAATTTGGTTAATGACAACATCAATTTCAAAGGCCATTCGATTCTAATATGTTTTCACTAGACATATGTACCAATCGGTTCAATATAAGAACACATACAAGTCTCTTAATCAATTCCTAATTTCTAGCAATCAATCTAACATTTCTCAAGCAAAACAAGTTGTTTGAATCACAAAATCAAAGAGGAACTTCATGAACACTAAACATTACCTTAAAGTTGAACACAATTTCAAAGCTTTACCACAATCCCCTCATTGATTAAGCTTGCATTTTCTCTCATTTCTCCCTCAATGGTGTTTTTGGTTTGGGGATCAAATGAAGAAGATGGGGTTTTCCCATAATGGCCGGTTAAGCTTGGTTTGGAGGACATGTGTATTGTCCACTAATTTTAATTTGTTTCACCATACAATAGTGAACTTTCATTTTATATTCATTTTGGTCCTTTTAATTTGACCAATTGGTTTAGAGAATAACTCAATTTAGTCACTATAGTTGGAGTGTCTTCTTTTTAATTGTCACTATTTGTAAAAACCCCTTCCCGATCTGGTAGAGATCCGGGTCAGATAATGTTATCGGAAGACTAATCGAAGGTTCAGAAAAGGTTTTAAAGTTCAAAACCTAATGTAAGTATCGTATTGATTATTCTAAAGTCTTATCCACTTTGTTGGTTACTAAACCTAATCGGAGTTGGGGTCAATTTTAAACTTTTTTTTAGTTTTAGAGGCTAAATTGTAAATTTTACAATTTAAAGGTCCTTGGCCGAAATTCAGGTTATCATACTAAAATTAATCTTACTAATTATTATCTCGTGAAATTTTATCACTAACGGAGGTCATTTACCTGTCTAATTAGACGCTACAATATTTAGTGACCATTTTATAAACTGTTCAAAATCGTTTTGTTATTCGGATTAACCTATTGGGTGATTTCCAAACCTTACCAAATTTTACCCCTACACTTTCAAATCATGTTCCTATTGATACGTCAAATTTTAGGGCATTCGGTATCCATTTACCAAGTTTTCACTTTAGGCTCATTTTAGGCACCTTTTTAACCGTTTTAACCTATTGGATCTAAGCATACAACAAAACCATATTACCAAGTCATCATACAATCATAGATAGAATTATACAAAATAAGTTGGACCATATGCCACTTCACTAGGAGTTTATAGCAAGGGATAACATACATATATGACAGGGACGTGACTTGCAACTGCAACAACATGATCAAAGCTCAGAATTGTTCAAGGTCCTGAAAATGCATGAGACACACATGTTAGGCTTACATAGCCTACTGAGGTGGTTATAAGATTTACAATGAAATGCATGATAATCCAATATACAAGTAGTCATATTATACTATGCACAATTCATGCTTATTACACGTTTTCTCATGCTTCATATTCACATATTACATGTCACATAGTCATATCATAATCATATTGTCATAGCACAATTCATAGGCACATATCATATTAGGTACCATTGGATACACGTATTCCCCTGTACACCAACACATAGAACAGAGAGTGGGCCATAGCCCTTGAGCCGTAGCTCTGGAGATATATCCCTTACACAGCCGACCTTATTTCCCCCATATATTGGCTGTAGCCCTGGACCGTAGTCTTCCCTTACTTAACTGGGCTCAATAATCCTATGGCGCGCCAATTGTATCCAATGTCCATAATTACACAAATTCACATAGTCCATATATTGTTTTAAATCATGTCATATCAAATATCAAAATGAGGCTTTGCTCCATATCATGTCACATTTTATATTAATTTCATATATCACATATGTATAGCATATCATAGTCATATTTGCACATATCAAAGTATTGAAGGTACTTACTAGATTTGCCAATCAAATTCAACATGGTTGCTGTACGCGATCCCTTAAACAAATACAAACATAACCACAAAATAATGCAACGGGATGGCACCGAGCCTTTCCCTTGACACAACTACACTCACCTCGACAACCTAATTCTTTTAGGGTTCTCGGATAACAACACCTTTATCTTTGTCTTTCAGAAGAGATGACGGTTATTCTTTATCAACCCCTTAAGCTAGGTTAACCAATAGGAATTGGTTAGAATTGACAAAACGACATCGAATATGTACGAAAATATTAAACAAGGAGTTGAGCACCCGATCGATAGCAAGGACTCGAATTTATTAAACTCAAAGCTCGAGCTTACCAACCTATCACTGAATCGATTGTTTGTTCCTTATTTTTTCCTTATCTTGCGCAATAATTCCCCCTATTTATACTAGTTTTGCCGGCCCCCAATTGCACATTTGGGGCATAATTTCCCCTTATTTATACTTCAAAGGCCGGCTCCCACATGCATTCACCATGCTCCACATATGTGGGAGTCGTGGCACATTTTGGGAAATAATTTCTCCCCATGCCACGTGGTGGATGACCACTATGGCATTGAGCCCCATCATCCCCTTAATGTGGCGATTTTACGGCAAATTCCTTTAATTTGAAGGAATTGTCGTAGGTCCCCCCATTTTTTCTCATTTTTTTAATATAATAATAATAATAATAAACTGATACGGTTAGCCCGAATAACCTTTTATTATTTCAAATTAGGTACAAGATCGAGCTAATTATTTAACTGGTACAAAATATTCGATCACCGGAACTTAACCCCGAATAGACCAGTTTTTGGGGTGTGACAACTCTCCCCCTTAAGAAAATTAGTCCTCGAATTTTCATTTCAGGCGAACAGATGAGGATACTGTTTCTGCATAGTCTCCTTGAGTTCCCATGTTGCCTCTTCAACATAATGACTTCATCACATAACTTTCACTAAGAGCACAGTCTTGTTATGAAGCCGTTTAACTTATCGTGCGAGGATCTGAACAGGTCTTCCTTGTATGTTAGATTAGGTTGGATTTTCACAAACTCCGGTTCAATCACATGGGAAGGATCTGACCGGTACTTGCATAGCATAGATACATGGAAGACATTGTGAATCCGACTTAATTCTTCGGGAAGGGCTAATCTGTAAGCAACAAGTCCAACCTTTTCTATCACCTCAAATGGACCAATGAAGCGAGGACTTAGCTTTCCTTTCTTTCTGAAACGAAGAATCTTCTTCCACTGAGATACTTTGAGGAAGGCCTCGTACTGAATATCTCTCCTACCCAGATTGGCATAGGACTTGTGTCGGTCGAAGGCATCCTTTAGCCGATCACAGATAATAGTAATCCTTTCTTCGGTTTCCCAAAGTAAGTAAGGACCTAGCATCTTGCCTTCACCGAGTTCAGTCCAACAAAGAGGAGTTCTACACCTCCTTCTATAGAGAGCTTCATACGAAGCCATTTCAATTGAATCTTGGTAATTGTTGTTGTAAGCAAACTCGACCAAGGGTAGGGATTTCTCCCACGTATTCTCGAAGTCAATGAAACAGGCTTGGAGCATATCTTACAGAATCTATAAGGAAGAATCGTGACTTCTACATACACTTATTCACATAACTTAGAGGAGGGTTTAGAGTTACCTTAATGACCCTTTCAGATTGGCCGTCAGTTTGAGAATGGAAAGCAGTGCTAAGATGCACTCGCGTTCCCAATGCCTCATATAAGGTCCTCTAAAACCGAGACGTAAATCATGGGTCACGATCAGAGATGATAGATACGAGGATTCTGTGTAAACGAATGACTTCACGGATGTATAACTCCGCGAGCTTAGGCAAGCTGAAATCTATTCTTACTAGAAGGTAGTGAGCAGACTTGGTGAATTGGTCCACAATGACCCAAATGGCGTCATTTTTCTTTGGAGTCAAAGGTAGACCACTTACAAAGTCCGTCGTAATACGCTTCCATTTCCATTGCGGTAGTTCAATGGGCTGCAAAAGACCCGTAGGTACCTTGTGCTCGGCTTTGACCCATTGGCAAGTCAAAAACCTAGCTACGTAGTCCATGATTTCATTCTTCATACCGGACCACCAATAGATCTCCTTAAGATCTTTGTACATTTTGATAGCTCCAGGGTGAACAGAGGAACGGCTAGAATGAGCTTCACTTAGGATTTGGTTCTGAAGATCATCATCACTGGGAACACAAATGCGGTTGCAGAAACACAGTAAGCCTTCAAAATTCAAAGCAAAGTCAGGATTTGAGCTATCCTTGACCTTAGCAATAAGAGGTTGCAACTCCTCATCAATATCCTGTAGTGCCTTAATTCGAGATACAATGGTGGAGTGAACTCTCAGCTCAGCTAACAATTTGCCGTCCTTTCTGAGTCGGAAGTGAGCATTCAAGCATTTCGGAGAAGAAGTGGGCTTCCGG
This sequence comes from Hibiscus mutabilis, assembly GCA_019671005.1. Lineage (NCBI taxonomy): Eukaryota > Viridiplantae > Streptophyta > Magnoliopsida > Malvales > Malvaceae > Hibiscus > Hibiscus mutabilis. The sequence continues at coordinate 20,749,274 of CM033730.1, forward strand.
CTAAGAGCGTCGCCACCATATTGGCTTTATCGGGATGGTAGTCAATGATTAAATCATAATATTTCAATAGTTCCGTCCATTGGCATTGACAAAGGTTTAACTGTTTATGGGTCAGGAGGTACTTCAGGCTTTTGTGATCCGTGTATAGGTAACACTTCTCACCATAGAGATAATGCCGCTAAATTTTCAAAGCAAAAAAACAAATGCGACAAGTTCTAGATCACGAGTCAGGTAATTTAGCTCGTAAGGCTTGAGTTGACATGAGGCATAAGCTATGACTTTGCCTTCTTGCATCAGAACACAGCCTAATCCTAGGTGGGACGCATCACTGTACACGGTGAAATCTTTACCCTACCCAGGTTGCACTAATATAGGGGCATGAGTAAGAACTTGCTTGAGCTGGTCGAAACTCCTTTGTTGATCAACAGTCCACACAAAAGGAGTATCCTTGCGGAGAAGCTTCATTAAGGGTGCTGCAAGCAATAAGAATCCCTTAATGAATCTACGGTAATAGCCTACAAGGCCCAGAAAACTACGAACTTCTATCACATTCTTCGGAGGAGTCCAATCAAGGATTACTTGAATCTTCTTTGGTTCCACTTGGATTCACGTAGAAGAGACTACATGGCCAAGGAAGGATACTTTGGATAACCAGAATTCATATTTACTAAACTTGGCGTAAAGTTGTTTTTCCCGGAGGGTCTAAAGCACGATCCGAAGATGCTCTTCATGAGCAAAAAAGTCTTTAGAATAGATTAGAATGTCGTCTATAAAGACAACCACAAACTTATCGAGATAGGGCTAGAATACACGATTTATCAGGTTCATGAAGGACGTAGGTGCATTCGTGAGCCCAAAAGGCATCACCGGAAATTTGAAGTGACCATATATGGTTCGAAAGGTAGTCTTTGGAACATTAGACTCTTTCACCAACATTTGATAGTATCCAGATCGAAAATCTATCTTGGAAGAGATAGAAGCATCCTTCATCTGATCAAAGAGGTCATCTATCCTCAGAAGTGGATACTTGTTCTTGATCGTCACTTTATACAATTGATGATAGTCAATGCATAGATGCATTGATCCATCCTTCCTTTTAACAAACAAAACTGATGCTCCCCAGGGTGAGGAACTTGGTTGGATGAATCCCTTATCTTGAAGGTCTTGAATTTGATCTTTTAACTCCTTCAACTCTACCGGAGCCATTCTATATGGAGTAGTGGAGACCGGAGTAATTCCAGGTTATACTTCTATCTCGAGCTCAACTTTACAAGTGGGAGGGAGTCCAGGAAGTTCATAGGGGAAAACATCGGGAAATTCTTTCACCATGGGTATGTCTTCGATTTTCAGATGTTTCTTAGACTCCATGGCATACATGAGACTCTTTTTAGGCTCGGGTTCGGACTTCATCAAGGTTATGCTCTCCTTACCGAGTCCACAGAGATATAATTTCTTCTTTGAACAAGCTACCTAGGCTTGATGCCCAGCTAGCCAATCGAGGCCTAGAATGAGACGTAGGTGCATTTGTGAGCCCAAAAGGCATCACCGAAAATTTGAAGTGACCATATATGGTTCGAAAGGTAGTCTTTGGAACATTAGACTCTTTCACCAACATTTGATAGTATCCATATCGAAAATCTATCTTGGAAAAGATAGAAGCATCCTTGAACTGATCAAAGATGTCATCTATCCTCAGAAGTTGATACTTGTTCTTGATCGTCACTTTATTCAATTGACGATAGTCAATGCATAGATGCATTGATCCATCCTTCTTTTTAACAAACAAAACCAATGCTCCCCATCATTGATAGTATCCGGAATACTTGGTTGGATGAATCCCTTATCTTGAAGGTCTTGAATTTGATCTTTTAACTCTTTCAACTCTACCGGAGCTATTCTATATGGAGTAGTGGAGACCAGAGTAGTTCCAGGTTGTACTTCTATCTCGAGCTCAACTTTACAAGTGGGAGGGAGTCCTGAAAGTTCATCGGGGAAAACATCAGGAAATTCTTTCACCACGGGTACATCTTCAATTTTCAAATGTTTCTTAGACTCCATGGCATACATGAGACTCTTTTTAGGCTCGGGTTCGGACTTCATCAAGGTTATGCTCTCCTTACCGAGTCCACAAAGATATAATTTCTTCTTTGAACAAGCTACCTAGGCTTGATGCCCAGCTAGCCAATCGAGGCCTAGAATGAGATCAAACTCATGGAATGGCAAAGCCATCAAGTTGGCCAAAAATGGGATCCCTTGGATCCTTAGGGGACAAGCTGTACAGATTAATCGTATAACCACACTGTCTCCTACTGGGTTAGAGACAATAACCTTAGAAGTAACTGGTTCAGATTTTCGAGCATACCTTTTTAATCAACGGTTCAGTATTAAAAGAATACGTAGAGCCTGGACGTGTTTCTATAGCAACACGTATATCGTTAGGCACAAACATTTTCAGATCTAATCATATAGAAAGAATTTAAATCGTGTAAGTTGCAAGTCATAGATAACATATACAAATAAACTCCTAGGTGGCATATGTAGACACAGACTCATAACGAATGCCTGGTTAGTCCTAAAATCGACTAAACCTAGGCTCTGATACCACAATTGTAACACCCCCATCTCGATTTGGTAGAGATCCGAGTTGGATAGTGTTATCGGAAGACTAATCAGAGGTTCAGAAAAGGTTTTGGAGTTCAAAACCTAATCTATGTATCATATTGATTATTCTAAAGTCTTATCCACTTTGTTGGTTACTAAACCTAATCGGAGTTGGGGTCAATTTTAAACTTTTTTTGAGTTTTAGAGGCTAAATTGTAAATTTTACAATTTAAAGGTCTTTAGTCGAAATTTAAGTTATCATACTAAAATTAATCTTACTAATTATTAGGCCATGAATTTTTATCACTAACGGAGGTCATTTACCTATCTGATTAGAGGATACAATATTTAGTGACCATTTTGTAAACTGTTCAAAATCGTTTTGTTATTCGGATTAACCTATCGAGTGATTTCCAAACCTTACCAAATTTTACCAGTACACTTACAAATCATGTTCCTATTGATACATCAAATTTTAGGGCGTTCGATATCTATTTACCAAGTTTTCTCCTTAGGCTCATTTTAGGCACCTTTTTAACCGTTTTAACCTATCCAAATCTAAGCATACAACAAAACCGTATAACCAAGTCATCATACAATCATAGATAGACGTATACAAAACAAGTTGGACCATATGCCACTTCTCTAGGAGTTTATAGCAAGGGATAACATACATATATGGCAGGGATGTGACTTGCAACTACAACAGCACGATCAAGGCTCAGAATAGTTCAAGGTCCTGAAAATGCATGAGACATACATGTTAGGCTTACATAGCCTAGTGAGGTAGTTATAACATTTACAATGAAATGCATGATAATCCAATATAAAAGTAGTCATATTATACTATGCAGAATTCATGCTTATTACATTTTTTCTCATGCTTTCATATTCTCATATTACATGTCACATAGTCATATCATAATCAAATTGTCGTAGCACAATTCATAGGCACATATCATATTAGGTACCATTGGATACACGAATTCCCCTGTACACCAACACATATAATGGAGAGTGGGCCGTAGCCCTTGATCCGTAGCTCCGAAGATATATCCCTTACACATCTTACCTTATTTCCCCTACATATAGGTCGTAGCACTGGACCGTAGTCCTTCCTTACTTAACTGAGCTCAATAATTCTATGGCATGCCAATTGTATCTAATGTCCATAATTACACAAATTCATATAGTCCATATATTTTTTAAGAAATATCATATCAAATATCAAAATTAGCCTTACCTCCATATCATGTCACATTTTATATTAATTTCATATATCACATACGTATAGCATAATATAGTCATATTTGCACATATCAAAGCAATGCAGGTACTTACCAGATTTTCCAATCGAATTCAACATGGTTGCTCTACGTGATCCCTTAAACAAATACAAACATAACCACAAAATAATGCAACTGGATGGCACCGAGCCTATCCCTTGACACAACTACACTCACCTTGACAACTTGATGCTTTTAGGGTTCTCGGATAACAACGCCTTTATCCTTGGTTTTGGAAGAGATGACGGTTATTCTTTATCAACCCCTTGAGCTAGGTTAACCAATAGGAATTGGTTAGAATAGACAAAACAACATCGCAAAATGTTAACCAATTAGTTGAGCTTACCTGATCGATAGCAAGGACTCGAATTTATTAAACCGAAAGATCGAGCTTACCAACCTATCACTGAACCGATTATTTGTTTCTTAGTTTTTTTCCTTATCTTGAGCAATAATTCACCTTATTTATACTAATTTTGCCGGCCTCCAATTGCACATTTGAGGCATAATTTCCCCTATTTATACTTTTATGGCCGGCTCCCTCATGCATTAACCATGCTCCACATATGTGGGAGTCGTGGCACATTTTGGGAAGTAATTCCCCCCCATGCCACGTGGTGGACGACCACTATGGCATTGAGCCACATCATCCCCTTAATGTGGGGAGTTTACGGCAAATTCCTTCAATTTGAAGGAATTGTTGTGGGTCCCCCACATTTTCTCTTTTTTTAATATAATAATAATAATAATAAACTGATATAGTTAGCCCGAATAACCTTTATGAGTTCAAATTAGGTACAAGATCGAGCTAATTATTTAACCGATACAAAATATTCGATCACCGAAACTTAAACCTGACTAAATCGGTTTTTAGGGTGTGACACTATTAGCTCCCTACTTCAATTTGATTAGGGCATAGTTTGATTAGCTAATAAGTTTAATTAATGGTAACAATTTATAGGCTCAGTTTAGGGATATCACAATTCTTTCCCCTTAAAAAAATTATCCTCAAATTTACCTGAGGAGAAGAGATGAGGGTACTGTGTCCTCATAGCTGATTCGGGTTCCCAAGTGGCTTCTTACTCTTATGATTCTTCAAAAGAACTTTCACAAGAGTAATTGATTTGTTGCGCAATCTTCTTACTTCTCTATCAAGAAATTGTACCGGTTCTTCTTCGTATGATAGATCAGGATTGAGCTCCACCTTATCTGGCTCTAGGATGTGTGAGGGATCTAATCGATATCTTCTCAGCATCGATACATGAAAGACATTATGGATTCTATTGAATTCTTCAGGAAGTGCTAGCTTGAAAGCAACCGGACCAATCTTCTCTAAGATTTTGAAAGGTCTGATGAAACGAGGGCTTAGTTTACCCTTCTTCCTAGATCAGAGTATTTTTCTCCAAGAAGATACCTTCAAGAACACATGACTTCCAACTTCATATTCTATATTCTTTCTCTTAAGGTCAGCATAAGCCTTTTGTCTGTCAAAGGACTCTTTCAATCTACATGGATCAACCGAACTTGGTTCTCGGTTTCACGTAGCAATTCAGGTCCTAAGATCTTTCTTTCTCCTAGCTCGGACCAGCATAGGGGAGTTCTACATCTTCTGCCATACAAATCTTTAAAAGGAGCCATTTTGATAGAAGTTTGATGGCTATTGTTGTAAGAAAATTCGGCCAGTGGTAGGGATTTCTCCTAGTTCTTACCGAAGTCGACAATGCAAGCCTGAAGCATATCTTCAATCATTTGAATCACCCTTTCCGATTGTCCACCGATTTGTGGATGGAAGGCAGTGTTGATGTTCAATTTAGTTCCCATAGCCTTCTGAAGTGCTCTCCAAAATCGAGAAGTGAACCGAGAGTCTCAATTTGATATGATTGATCTATGAACTCCATGAAGTCTGATTACTTATTTTAGGTACAACTCGACTAATTGTTTGATGCTCATGTTCATTCGAACGGGTAGGAAGTGAGCTGATTTGGAGAACCAATCAACAATCACCCATATAGCATCATTTTCATTGGTGATAGAGGTAATCTCGGTACGAAGTCCATTGTTATGCTTTCCCATTTCCATTGAGGCAATTCGATTGGCTATAGGAGTCCCGTAGGCAATTTGTGTTCAGCCTTTACCTTCTGGCAAGTAAGGCACTTCGATATGAAGTCAACAATGTAAGCTTTCAGTCTGGGCCACCAATAGACTTCCTTCAAGTCCTTATACATCTTGATCACTCTCGGATGTATTGAAAAATGACTACTATGTGCTTCTTAAAGCATTTCTCTCTTCAAAGCTGGATTATTAGGGACACAAACTCTATTCTTAAAATAGAGTACATCATTCGATTGAAGAGAGAATTCAGTGCTCGGTTTGGAATCAATCTCCTTCAATACTTTCTAAAGTTCAGGATCATTTTGTTGTAGTACTTTGATCATTGAATTCAATTCTGATTGAACTAGAAGTTCTGCTACATATCTCTGATTCTTTAGGGGTCTAAAATAAGCATTGGAGGTAGTTGAAGCTACAATTAGAAGATTTAGGTTAGTGAATTTTCACCACCCTTCAATTCAAATAGGGCCAAGGTATTGACAATACGTATATAGTTTTACCCATCGAATGCTTGCGACTGAGTGCATCAACCACAACATTTGCTTTGCTTTGGTGATAATCAATTATTAGATCGTAATCCTTGAGTAGTTCCACCCATCTTTGTTGTTGAAGATTTAGTTCCTTCTGAGTTAGGATGTATTTCAAGCTCTGATGATCTGTGAACAAACGACACTTTTCTCCATATAAATAGTGTCTCCAGATCTTTAAAGCAAACATGACCGCATCTAACTCCAAGTCGTGTGTTGGATAGTTCAATTCATGTAGCTTGAGTTATCGAGAAGCATAGGCAATGACCTTGTTGTCTTGCATCAATACACACCCTAAACCGAGGTGGGAAACATCACCGAAGACTGTAAAGTCTTTCCCCGGTTCATGTTGGATTAGAATAGGAGCTTGAGTTAGGACTTGCTTCAATTGATCGAAGCTCCTCTACTGGTTCTCGGACCATTTAAATGGAGAATTCTTTCGAAGGAGTCAAGTCAATTGAGTAGCAAGAATCGAGAACCCTTTCACGAATCTTCGGTAATGCCCGGCTAAACCGAGAAAGCTTCTAACCTCACCAACATTCCTCAGAGGTATCCATTCAATAACCGTTTGGATCTTTCTTGGATCCACCTTTATTCCTTTAGTCGAGACAACATGGCCAAGGAAGGATACTTTTGACAGCCAAAACTCGCATTTGCTAAGTTTGGCAAAAAGCCGATTCTCCCTTAATGTATGTAGCACAATTCGGAGGTGCTTAACATGTTCTTCTTTATCTTCGAGTAGAAAAGGATGACGTCGATAAAGACAACAACAAATTTGTCCAAGTAAGGTTTGAATACTTGGTTCATTAGGTCCATGAAAGCTGCTGGAGCATTAGTTAATCCGAAGGGCATCACTAGGATCTCGTAGTGACCATAACAAGTCCTAAAAGCCGATTTGAGTACATCAGACTCTTGTAATCTCATCTGATAATATCCTGACCGAAATCAATCTTCGAGAAGACATTGGCATCTTTAAACTGGTCGAACAAGTCCTCTATTCTCGATAATGGGTATTTCTTCTTAATAGTGAGCCTGTTTAATTAGTGATAGTCAACACATAGCCTCATTGGCCTATCCATTTTCTTGACAAATAACATGGGTGCTCCCCAGGGTGAAGAGCTGGGTTGAATGAAGCCCTTGTCTTGAAGCTCTTGTATTTGTTATTTGAGCTCCTTAAGTTCAACAGGGGCCATTCGATATGGAGCGATAGACACTAGATCAACTCCGGGTTGAACTTAAATCTTGAACTCAACTTCCCGAATAGGAGGTAACCCCGATAGTTCCTCAAGAAAAAACATTAGGAAATTCAGAAACAATGGGAAATAAGTTCATACCGAATTCAATTTCATCTTGCTTAATCATAGTAGTAAAGATGCTAATAGGTTTCTTATCAATCAAGGTAATGGATTTTTCTCCTAAGCCACAGAGAAAAAGTTTCCTCTTTTAGCAATCTACCCAGGCTTGATGCCTTCCTAACCAATCTAATCCCAGAATGAGATCGAATTTAACAAAAGTCAATAACAATAGGTTGGCTAGGAAAGGGATGCCCTGAATGAACAAAGGGCAATCCTTACATATTTGGTTCACTATTAAATGTATCATAAAGGATTGGTAGAAATTAAGCTACAACTAACTTATTCAGGCTTCAATTTAAGCTTTTCAATTAAAGGGGAGAGTATGAATGAATATGTGGATCTCGTATCAAACAAAGCATAGACAAGTTGAGTATCGAGGTAGATTGTACCTGCTATTACATCCGTATACTCTTCATCCTCTCACCCTCAGATGTGATAGACTCGAGCAGGTGCCCAAGATTCTTGATACGTAGTATTGGACCCTTGGCCTTTTCTCTTTCCTTAGTTGCCTGAGTTAGCTTGCTTTGAACCCTTTCCCCTGGGTGAAGGAGCTTGATTCGACTTGTGAGAAACATGAGAAGGCAACTTGTTCGAATTTTGGGGGCAATCTTTGACATAGTGAGTCATTTCACCGCATAGGTAGCAAGCATTAGTTAGCTTTCTGCATACTCCAGTATGATTCTTTTGACAAGTCTTGCAAGCAAGGATTTGGGTCTCCCTCCCGGTATTCCTAATGCTATCCAAGGACACCATAGGTGTTGAGGCCCTGGACATAGCTTGTGGTTTAGGTATATAGCTACCCTTAGTGAATTTTCCCTGATTGGAAGAATTTCCTCCTTGGTGCTTTGTCTCTTATTGCGCCAATGAGACTTATGATCATCCCTCGATCTTTTTTTTATCTCGGGACTGATTCTCCGATCGTTTTGCCAAAGTCTTCTTCTTGGCTTGGTAGCTATGGCTCAGTTGACTAGTTCTTGGAAGTTAGTAAGCCCCAAAGCAGTAAACATGGGGCCTAACTCATCATTGAGTCCGTCTATGAACATTCGGCATTTGTCCTCCTTCTTTATAAATTCTGACCCGTATTTGCAGTATTTGCAAAATTCGCTAACATACTGCTCAGTCAGTTTCCCTCCTTGCTTGAGGTACAAGAATTTCTTTTTACGTTTGTAGCGATCTCCCATTTGCTAAAAAATCGAGTTTTCGAAGTGTTTGTGGTTTTTCGGGTATTAAAATATTTATTCCGTGGGGTTTTAAAAATACTGCGTTTTATTTAAAGAAGAGGAGTCGCCACCGGCCACTTAGGTAGGCCGGACACCATAAAAACCAAAGATTTTGAAAACTTTGGGTTCGGGAGTCAGTTGCGGATGGGGAAGGATTAGCACCCCTACACCGCCCAAAATTGGTACTTTAATAATTAACGCTTTATTAATATTAAACTTTTCGGATTAAAGTGACGATTAAATTAAATTTTGGTTATAAGTGCGAGTAAATTTTAAAGGCCCCATTATCCGAGAGTAAACGCCCAGCCACTATCACTACGCCTGATACTGGCCCCGTTTACACTCAGATAAAAGGGCACCGCATTGACAATTTATATTCTGTTATGCGACCTTAGAAAGCAAGACATAACATACAATTCGTATTGACATGATACTATAAAATATAAAATCATGCATATTACAAAATTAAACAAAAATAATAAAATACACAGGTAAAAAGACAAAGCATGGTAAAAACGAAGCAAATACGAACAAGATAAAAACATGCTTACAAAACTGGATTAATTATCCTCAACATGCTTGAACACATTAAGACAACATACAACTGAAATATGGATAACGTACACATGGCGTAGTATGGCACTAGAGGAAAACATGCTAGAATAAAAACTAATGCTTGATATTTGACATGTGACACAATTTATATACATAGACTAAAAAACATGACATCTCTATAGCACCAAGAAATACACTAACATATATCCTAAAAATCGACGATATGAAAATCCATGTGGGTACATAAAAACATGATGTACAAAGAAACTAAAACAATATCTAAAACAAGCCTACATACGATGAACGAACGAATTAAAACACAAAAAACATAATATCACAAATAAACGTAGCAAGCAAAAACATACTAACATGTAACCTGAAAATAAAGTGAACAATCCATACATGCCAAAATACAAACACGATAAGTACATGTCAACTAAGCATACCAAACGAACATGTACGTTACGAGCAAACAAAATAAACAACGTAGAAAGCACAACCCAAAATACGCACAAACTGAACTTGCTGACAATATGTGATAGAAATTAAATGGCACAAACATTCAAACATGAGAAAGGTCCAAAATGCAAAAAAAGGAAAATCATAAAGCAAAAATTAAATAAACAAAAAAACACATTCAGGGATTTAACTAAAAACTAAAATAGACTTGCAGGGACTGGATATGCAATATGACCAAGGGGCAAGCTCAAAGTGCAAAGTTTGAAAATGCGGAATGGTCTGTGGGGTAATTAAACCAATTGAAATCTGATTTCGATTAATTTAGTGATCAAATTGAAATAAAACAGAAAAGAAAAATGACCTAAATTGTAATTGGCCCATGCGGCGAGCTCAAAACGAAAATATTGGGGACAAGGGAGGATTTATGATGCATTTAAACCATTTTATTTTTATTTCGGGTCTATAAAACCCAATTATCTGGGCCCTGATTTCATTTTCCCTTCATTTTTTTGCCCTTAAGAGAGTGAGCTCTCTCTTTTGGTTTTTCCAAAAGAAACGACCGCCCAAAAAAACAACATGAACCACCGTCGGCCACCGTTAGTCGGTGACGACAAAACCTTAGGTCGACCCAAAACAACCCCTTTGTCACGTGTAAACCAGATCTCCCCTTAGATGTTAGAAAAAAACAATCGTCCCCCTAGATCTAAAAATAAGCCGAACCCATTTTTGAAAGAAAAAACCTTTCTTGAAATGACCCACCCCTTTTAGCGCCAGCATCCTACTCCGATTCACCCCTACAAGGGCTTCTCACCAGAGAATAGACCGACGGCGAAGGTAGACTCACATCCCATCTTTATTTTTTCATATTATTTTTTTTGAAAATATACATGCATGAAGGAGGAAAGAAGAATGATTACCCACGAAACTCTATTTTTCCTTTTTGTATTTTTTTTATTTATGGAAACTGAAAAAACCCCCTTACAAATTTTTGTTGGATACATATATCCCCTTTTTTGATTTGGTAGGGATAATACATAAAGTACATATTCGATTTGATTTTATACTGAAAAATCCCCCTTTTTTGCTTTGTTTGCATGTCCGGTGGTTGAGCCGGTAAGGGTAATGCGTACAGTGGCAGAGGGAGCATGGTGGTGGTGTCTTCGGCCAAATGTGCTCCTGGCCGTTGGATCAGATCTGATCCAACGATTAGGATTTCCTGAAGATCGATGACCTTGATGCATTATGGAGGGTGACGTGATGGTCCCGGATCATGCCACGTGGCATGGGAAAATGAATGGTCTCGCGTGTTATGGAGGGAGACGAGCAGCCCCGGGGTGACCTACACGTGCGCCAGCTACATCATCTTAGTGTCATCTGGATCGTTGGATCAAATCTTGATCCAACGGATGGGAGGGTGACGGCTGCAAGGAAAAGATAGGATATTAGATAGGGTTTTAGGGTTTTTACAATATTGGGTTAGGCCAAAATGGGCCTTGTAAATTATATTATATTTTTTTGGTTTTTTTTTGTAATATTAGGTGGACTTGGACTGTTATTATAAATGGGTTTTATATTTTAGATATATATATATTTTTTAATTTAAACCCAATAGTAATAATAATAATAATACTATAATAATAACATATACACATATATAATTTATGTACATATAACCATACATGCAAATTAACATATACCATATAACATTCAAACACACATATACATATATTTGCTCACACACCTAATTAATATAAGTATACACGCATTATACATACTACAAACATACATAGTACATGCACATGCAAACCACATATATACCACATACACCCAAGCACATATATACATGCATCTTATACACACAAAATAAATATAACCAAATACACCCTAGTATATATATAAACTATTAAAACGTACGTGACATGTGACACACATACACCGTCCATAGTATGTATAATATGCATGCGCTTACACATATTACACACATATAATATAACATGTATACATGCAATAATAATACCTTATTAATTATTATACTAATATGTTAATAATATTTACAAACCGGATAAAAATGAGTGATTGCAGTTGCCCCTCTTTGCTTGTTAATAATATTAGTTAGGGCTCTTCCTATATGGAGCCTTTCATTGGGGGTTCGAAAACGTAGGCTTCTCCTTTATATAACCTTTGTCTTCGATTTTTCTTTTCTCTTTTCCTTTTTTTCTTTTTCTTTTTCCTTCTTTCTTTGTTCTTTTTTTCCTTTTTCTTTTTTCTTTTTCTTTTTCTTTTTCCTTCTTTCTTTGTTCTTTTTGTCCTTTTTCTTTTCATTTTTCTTTTTTTATCCTTTTCTCTTTTCTATTTTTTCACGAGGCTGTTGATATCTTTGGACTTACGCTACTAAAGCCGCAGCATCATGCCTGAAGAACTTATTGATGGCCCAAAGGACTTATCACCATGCTCGAAAGACTTAATGGTAGCCCGAAGGACTTAACACCGTGCCCGAAGGACTTATCGATGACTCGAAGGATTTAACATCTGGGCCTCATGCCGCTATGGCTGCCGATCTTTCTGGATTCACGTTACTAATGCTGCCGCATCATGCTCGAAGGACTTACTGATGGCCCGAAGGACTTATCAACATGCTCGAAAGGCTTACTGGTGGCCCGAATGACTTAGCATCGTGCCCGAAGGACTTACCGATGACCCGAAGGATTTAACATTTGGGCCTCACGCTGCTATGGCTGCCGATCTTTCTGGACTCACGCTACTAATGTTGTCGCATCATGCCCGAAGGACTTACTGATGGCCCGAAGGACTTATCACCATGCTCGAAAGACTTACTGGTGGCCCGAAGGACTTAACATCGTGCCCGAATGACTTACCGATGACCCGAAAGATTTAACGTCTGGGCTTCATGCCGCTATGGCTGCCGATCTTTCTGGATTCACGCTACTAATGCTACCGCATCATGCCCAAAGGACTTACTGATGGCCCGAAGGACTTATCACCATGCTCGAAAGACTTACTGGTGGCCCGAAGGACTTAACATCGTGCCCGAAGGACTTACTGATGGCCCGAAGGACTTATCACCATGCTCGGAAGACTTACTGGTGGCCCGAATGACTTAACATCGTGCCCGAAGGACTTACTGATGACCTGAAGGATTTAACATCTAGGCCTCACGCTGCTATAGCTGCCGATCTTTCTAGACTCACGCTACTAATGTTGCCGCATCATGCCCGAAGGACTTACTTATGGCCCAATGACTTATCACCATGCTCAAAAGACTTACTAGTGGCCCGAAAGACTTAACATCGTGCCCAAAAGACTTACCGATGACCCGAAGGATTTAACATATGGGTTGTACGCTGCTATTGCTCCCGATCTTTCTTTTCTTTAGTAAATTCATTGACAATTCTTCAAATACCTGTCTAGGAACAAGCAAAAATTGGCATGCCTCTATCTATATGATGCATGCAATGTCGTGCTTTCTTATTCTCTTTTTCTTGTTTCTTTTTCTTCTTTTTCTTTTATCTCATCTTTTTTTTTCTCTCTTTTTCTTTTCTTTTTTCTTTCTTTTCTTTTTATCATCATCTTTCTGTTCTAAAGTCTTACGCCATATAAGGTTATTTCTCGGATTTGTTTCCTTCTCCCCTGTTGCAGTATGTCCTTTGATCAGTTATTTATCTGATTCATGTCTTTTAACCCTTTCGCGATATGATTCTCTCTCTCTCTTTTCTTTCTCTTTTTTCTTTTTATTTTAGACATGTATAAAATCCTATGCCCTGAAAAGTCATTCTTTGAATTTCTTTGTTTCCTTTCTTTTTGCAGTATGCTCAGTTTTGATCTTCATTTCTGTCAAATTTTGTTAAATGAGTACCCGCTCTCGTTCTTTTGCTCGAGCACTTGACTTTCTTCTTCGGGGTATCTGCCTGCTTCACCAACAAACTCTATATCATGCATGTGTAGAGATTCTTACCATTCTTTCTGCTCTGCATTTCCCCACTCGATCATGAACCCGGCTACCTTCCAACTCTTTTGACCCAACATTCTGCGTATTTGTTAGTTTCGCAATCGGGTGAGCAAAATGCTTCTATATTCTGAATTTAACCTCAATCTTCTTGCTGCCTTTGGACGGGAACCATTTATCGATCCCTATGCTTTAATCCTTTGGATACTCAATGTTTACCTTTTACCGTCCCCCATACTTTGTAAGCTCATTCTTGTCTTGTTTCGTCCTTCATTTTCTTGAACCAACCAAGGCATCATGGTTGAAACCCGCTTCTTGTTCTTGAGCTGTCTGACACCTATGCTCCTATCATCATCTTCATTCTATGCATTGTGGGGTCATTTCTGGTTAGGTGCTCCAATAATATCTGCAACCTTGTGTTCTGGATCTTGTCCCTGAAGTAATACATGGAAATCTTTGTTTCTTTAGCTTGTCAATTTGTTGATTGGCATTCCACTGAAGGGTATCATTTAGATTAACATACAGGATCTTGAAAACACAACATGGAGCTCTGGATATCAAGTTTAAGAGCGGTTTAGATTCAATCACTAAGTAATTCAAGGATGTGAAGTCTTCACTGGTGACTCGGTTCATCCTCATAATTACCGCGTTGCTGCATAATACTATTCTTTCTCAATTCTCATTATCTACTCCGTCCCCAAAAAAGGTGGGCTTGTATGACCACTCGAGCGCAGAAATATTACTCTAAGAATAGAGTTCTAGATGGTACGAGATTTAATTTTACCTATGCTATCGTTTATTTTTCTTCCTTTTCATTTCTCTTCCTTTCTCATTCTTTTTCTTTTTCCTTTTTTCTTCATTTTCTCTTTTTCTTCTTTTTTTCATCTTTCTCTTCTTTTCTATTTTTTACGCTTTTATCATTATTTGAGGAAATCAATTCGTCACAGTCCTTTGTCTTGAGGACAACGATGGAGCAAACAACACTGCCCCAAGTTACTCGGCATTGTCACGATTTGAAAATATTACCATCACTCATGAAGCTAAGTTTTCTTGAATTGGATGATGTATCTCCACCTTATCGCTTCAGCGGAGTGCCCCAAAATTCCCACACTCTTATCCAAACAAGCCTATTACCAGGTTTCAAACATAGGAGTGCTTTTTATTATTCTTTTCTTTTTCTTTCTCTTTTCCTTTGTTTCTTTTTCTTTCTTTTTTTTTCTTCAATTCTTCCCCTTTTTTAATTCTTATTTTTACTTCTTTACTACCTAGAAGATTATGCTTAGAGTTTCAATTTCAGGCAACTCTACATGGTTGACATTTGGAGCTTTTTCTTCCTTGAACATCATCGAAAGAGTAGTAATCTTGCTTTGCTGACCAAAGTCTGGTAGGGAATATCACACCTCATCGTTAACACAACATCCATCTAATGTCACATCTTGCAATTGATATCCAGTGTCCTACAACGGCAAGAAAATATATATCTATGTGCTTTCAAGAACATTGTATGTTAAGCGAAACACATTCTTCATTGGAATAAAAATCAACAAACATGCCCATTCACAAGAGATCTGTACCCCATTTGGGCTACAAGTGGTAAAGTTGATTCCTTGTATTACTTCAGGGAAGTCTTCTAATGTAGAGATATCTCTGGCTTCCTCAGCACTATGCAACTTGCCCCTCATCTTTGGTCTTCCAATGCTGGATCAGCTCTTGTGTCAAGGTTCCCTCATTGATCAGCTTCTTGATTTCCTCCAATAAAGGTCTACATTTTTTGGTAGTATGCCCTGGTGCCCCCATATGGAATTCGCATGTGCTACTTGAGTCAAAACGATGGGCAGACGGATCAGGTGTAATCTTTATCGGCCTAGGAGCAAGATAGTGACCCCTACCAAATGAGGCCAAATGTCTGAGATAGATGTTCCGAACACTTCCAAATTTGCGCTCGTCTGAGGAATTTTCCTTGATGACCTCGATGTGTCAGTCTGTCTTCTCTTTTACGGCCACGCGAACCCTGGAGATGGCACTCATTTACCTCTCCATCTTTATCTATCTTATCTTTGATTCGGTCCTTAGACTTAGACCCCAATTTTCCTTCTTTGATTGCTTATTCTATCCTCTCTCCAATCGTCACGAAATCTTTGAATCCCTTTCTCGATTTCTCTAACATCACATCGAAGAAAGGAGAGGGAAGCGTTGCATGGAACAGGGGAGTCAACTCTTCTTCTGCTATAGGAGGCTGGACTTGGGTCGCCAAACATCGCCACCTTAGTGCATATTCCCTAAAGCTTTCATTTGGTCTCATTTTCTCATTCTGAAGAAACTGACGACATGGCGCTAAATCTAAAGCGTATTTGTATTGACTCAAGAAGGAATTAGCGAGGTCACCCCATGACCCAACTTGGTTTCCGTTCAAACAGTTATACCACACTGTTGCAGGTCCCGTTAGGCTAACATGGAAGTGATGGATCAACAACTCTTCATTCTTCATGTATCCCTCTATTTTTCTACAGAACATGGTTAAGTGAATCTTCAGGCAGCTTGTTCCGTCATACTGCGAAAATTTGGGAACCTTGAAATCCGGAGGAATGACCAAATTAGGGACTAGGCAGAGTTCCCTCATATTGAAAACATTTATCTTTTCTTTCTTCTTCAGCTTTTCCTCGATTCTTTATTCTAGCTGGTCAAGCCTCGACTCTTCGGTTTGTTCCATTTTCCAACTAAATCTGCCATCAAACCCCATGTATTAAATAATGAAGTGCCATGCGATGATAAAATTATTAAATAATGCAAAGGACGTGATGCAAATGCAATGCATGAATGCAATAAGGCATTGATTCCGTAAGTGATTTGTCACTATAAGACATCTTTCATTCAGACCAAAAAGGTTTCGTTACATTCGGTATTAGGGGTTTACAGATAGCGGTGAGCCCTGTCACCTAATTTCTTGATCTCATTTAATAGTCCTGTCAGCTTTCCTGCGCGGTCCAATGCTGAATCCATATTTTGGCTTATCGACGCTACTGCATCAGGTAAGTTTGCTACCTGTTGAGCTACTTGTCGGGCTTGAGTCATAATGATCTTCATGTCTTGGTCTTTTTCTTGTATTGTTTGCTCGGATTTTTGTAGTTTGACGGTCACTGCCCCAGCACGGATCTCGCTGGAACGTAAAGAAGTCTCAAGCCTCGCTATCTGTTCTTTGAGTGCTGGATTTTCCATTTGAAAGGCTTGTGATTCATTCCTTTCCTGCTGCAGGCTTGATTTCAGGATATCGCCCATGGCCAGACTGCTTTCCAACTCATTTTGGAGGATGTCGCGTTGGCTCTCAGTTTCTTTCAACTTCTGTGATAATGATCTGACTTTATTCTTACTATTCTTGCATTTTTGCTTCCAACGTTCTGAATCGTTCCTCAACCGAATCATACCATTGATCCACTATTCAGCAGTGTCACCCAGACCGACATTCTTGAATTCAAAGTGAAACTTCTGGTACTCGTCTTGTACACTCTTCAATTTCATGTTCAAATCTTGCCTCTCATGCTCGAGCTGGCCGTACTTACGTGCAAGTTCATCTTCTAAGACGCTTTTATTCTTGACTCCTAAATTTATCCCGCTTAAGTGATCCACTTCTGTGTTACCCGAACCTTGGGTTGGGTATTGACCCTCCTTCGACTTTGCCCCTCGGGCAACGGCTGCCTCGCTGTAGAATCGGAGTTATCCGTCTTCGAAACCCAAAACTTCCATTCTGATAAGATCTTGAACTCTATCCTTCAGGACCCTACAATTTTTAGTGTGATGACTCGAATCGCCTATGTGGTAGCTGCACCAGACACGACTGTTGTAACCCTTTGGATAAGGAGATTTCCTTGGTACAGACTTCACTAGTATGATAAGGATCCTTTCGACAAGCAACGGAAGTAACTCGGTGTATCTCATGGGTATAGGATAATGCCTTCTGATGTCATTGGATTCTCGAGCTTCCCCTGGTTTTGCCTCTGTTCCCTTGGTATCTACCCCAGATATGCTACTTGTCTGCTTCTTGAGATTGATCACAAAAGAATTCGATTTGTCATATTTAACGTTGTTGTCTGTCTCGACATTCAGACCATTTTGTTCCACATTCTGATCCTCGATCGAGTCTTTTCTGAGTTTGACAGGCTGCTTGCCTTTCATCATAGCATTCATCTGGTCCATCATCTCGGACATATGCTTCCTTAGTTCTTGTATTTCATCTTGCTTGTTAACAGAACTGACACTGCTTACCAAATCTGTTCTGGAGTCCTTGAATGATTCTTCTTCGGCTGTACCTGGCCTAGTATCGGGATGAAACTCTGGAACTGGACCCCTTTCCTTCAGGTCAAAGAACCTTTGGTCCATCATGAACAATATTTTATTATGAGAGAAACCACTCGGGAATCAATGCCCCGTGTAATGCGAATGCGATGATATGCAAAAAAATAAAACAAAAAAGAAAACAAGTCAGTACCGGACGAAAATGATAAATACATAATAAAAGGGCAAATTAAATGCGATAAACAAACAAGGTAATCCTATTTACATTCCTTCTAAGACACCTAGGTTATCCGCATGGCTCTAACAGGATGGGTTTCTATGTGTGTTCTCTACTTGCAGTTTTGATTCTAGGAGGTACCCGAATTGTCCTCGCTGTCCTCTACTAAGAGTAGCAAGGCCACCTATCATCATCCATTATAGGCTCCTTTCAACCGGGTTCAATTCAGGGGGACCCATTCGCTTATGCCTGCACAAAGGAATGATATCCTTACGAAAGCATAAGGTACTCGAGCCCCGAAGGATACTTGCTAGGGCCTACACGGGAGAACGATATCTCCACGAAAGCATTAGCGTTCTCCCCCACTTAAAAAGACGGGTTTATATGCCAAATTTTAAAAGCGTTAAAATAAACGCGCAATTACAACCAAATATTAATTTAATAGTCATTTTAATCTGGAATTTCTAATATTATTATTTAAAAAGCTTGACTGTCATTTGTTTTTGAAAAAAACAAAAATGGTCCTCAGCGTAGTCTCCATCTGTAGCGATGTCTGATTCGCTAAAAAATCGAGTTTTCAAAGTGTTTGTGGTTTTCCCGGTATTAAAATATTTATTCCGTGGGGTTTTAAAAATACTGCGTTTTATTTAAAGAAGAGGAGTCACCACCGGCCACTTAGGTAGGCCGAACACCATAAAAACTAGTGATTTTGAAAACTCTGGGTTCGAGAGTCGTTACGGATGGGGAAGGATTAGCACCCCCACACCGCCCAAAATTGGTACTTTAATAATTAACACTTTATTAATATTAAACTTTCCGGATTAAAGTGACGATTAAATTAAAATTTGGTTATAAGTGCGAGTAAATTTTAAAGGCCCCATTATCCGAGAGTAAACGCCCAACTACTATCACTACGCTTTGATATCGGCCCGTTTACGCTCAGATAAAAGGACACCGCATTGACAATTTAAATTCCGTTATGCGACCTCAGAAAGCAAGATATAACATACAATTCGTATTGACATGATACTATAAAATATAAAAGCATGCATATTACAAAATTAAACGAAAATAATAAAATACACGGGTAAAAAGACAAAGCATGGTAAAAACGAAGCAAATACGAACAAGATAAAAACATGCTTACAAAACTGGATTAATTATCCTCAACATGCTTGAACACAGTAAGACAACATACAACTGAAATATGGATAACGTACACATGGCGTAGTATGGCACTAGAGGAAAACATGCTAGAATAAAAACTAATGTTTGATATTTGACATGCGACACAATTTATATGCATAGACTAAAAAACATGACATCTCTATAGCACCAAGAAATACACTAACATCTGTCCTAAAAAACGAGGATATGAAAATCTATGTGGGTACATAAAAACATGATGTACAAAGAAACTAAAACAATATCTAAAACAAGCCTACATACGATGAACGAACGGATTAAAACACAAAAAACATAATATCACAAAAAAAAGTAGCAAGCAAAAACATACTAACATGTAACCTGAAAATAAAGTGAACAATCCATACATGCCAAAATACAAACACGATAAGTACAAGTCAACTAAGCGTACCAAACAAACATGTACGTTACGAGCAAACAAAATAAACAAACAAGGTAATCCTATTTACATTCCTTCTAAGACACCTAGGTTATCCGCATGGCTCTAACAGGATGGGTTTCTATATGTGTTCTCTACTTGCAGTTTTGATTCTAGGAGGTACCCGAATTGTCCTCGCTGTCCTCTACTAAGAATAGCAAGGCCCCCGATCATCATCCATTATAGGCTCCTTTCAACCGGGTTCAATTCAGGGGGACCCATTCGCTTATGCCTGCACGAAGGAATGATATCCTTACGAAAGCATAAGGTACTCGAGCCCCAAAGGATACTTTCTAGGGCCTACACGGGAGAACGATATCTCCACGAAAGCATTAGCGTTCTCCCCCACTTAAAAAGACGGGTTTATATGCCAAATTTTAAAAGCGTTAAAATAAACACGCAATTACAACCAAATATTAATTTAATAGTCATTTTAATCTGGAATTTCTAATATTATTATTTAAAAAGCTTGACTCTCATTTGTTTTTGAAAAAAACAAAAATGGTCCTCAGCGTAGTCGCCATCTGTAGCGATGTCTGATTCGCTAAAAAATCGAGTTTTCAAAGTGTTTGTGGTTTTCCGGGTATTAAAATATTTATTCCGTGGGGTTTTAAAAATACTGCGTTTTATTTAAAGAAGAGGAGTCACCACCGGCCACTTAGGTAGGCCGAACACCATAAAAACTAGTGATTTTGAAAACTCTGGGTTCGAGAGTCGTTACGGATGGGGAAGGATTAGCACCCCCACACCGCCCAAAATTGGTACTTTAATAATTAACACTTTATTAATATTAAACTTTCCGGATTAAAGTGACGATTAAATTAAAATTTGGTTATAAGTGCGAGTAAATTTTAAAGGCCCCATTATCCGAGAGTAAACGCCCAACTACTATCACTACGCTTGATACTGGCCCCGTTTACGCTCAGATAAAAGGACACCGCATTGACAATTTAAATTCCGTTATGCGACCTCAGAAAGCAAGATATAACATACAATTCGTATTGACATGATACTATAAAATATAAAAGCATGCATATTACAAAATTAAACGAAAATAATAAAATACACGGGTAAAAAGACAAAGCATGGTAAAAACGAAGCAAATACGAACAAGATAAAAACATGCTTACAAAACTGGATTAATTATCCTCAACATGCTTGAACACAGTAAGACAACATACAACTGAAATATGGATAACGTACACATGGCGTAGTATGGCACTAGAGGAAAACATGCTAGAATAAAAACTAATGTTTGATATTTGACATGCGACACAATTTATATGCATAGACTAAAAAACATGACATCTCTATAGCACCAAGAAATACACTAACATCTATCCTAAAAAACGAGGATATGAAAATCCATGTGGGTACATAAAAACATGATGTACAAAGAAACTAAAACAATATCTAAAACAAGCCTACATACGATGAACGAACGGATTAAAACACAAAAAACATAATATCACAAAAAAAAGTAGCAAGCAAAAACATACTAACATGTAACCTGAAAATAAAGTGAACAATCCATACATGCCAAAATACAAACACGATAAGTACAAGTCAACTAAGCGTACCAAACAAACATGTACGTTACGAGCAAACAAAATAAACAAACAAGGTAATCCTATTTACATTCCTTCTAAGACACCTAGGTTATCCGCATGGCTCTAACAGGATGGGTTTCTATATGTGTTCTCTACTTGCAGTTTTGATTCTAGGAGGTACCCGAATTGTCCTCGCTGTCCTCTACTAAGAATAGCAAGGCCCCCGATCATCATCCATTATAGGCTCCTTTCAACCGGGTTCAATTGGGGGACCCATTCGCTTATGCCTGCACGAAGGAATGATATCTCATTTAAAGCATAAGGTACTCGAGCCCCAAAGGATACTTTCTAGGGCCTACACGGGAGAACGATATCTCCACGAAAGCATTAGCGTTCTCCCCCACTTAAAAAGACGGGTTTATATGCCAAATTTTAAAAGCGTTAAAATAAACACGCAATTACAACCAAATATTAATTTAATAGTCATTTTAATCTGGAATTTCTAATATTATTATTTAAAAAGCTTGACTCTCATTTGTTTTTGAAAAAAACAAAAATGGTCCTCAGCGTAGTCGCCATCTGTAGCGATGTCTGATTCGCTAAAAAATCGAGTTTTCAAAGTGTTTGTGGTTTTCCGGGTATTAAAATATTTATTCCGTGGGGTTTTAAAAATACTGCGTTTTATTTAAAGAAGAGGAGTCACCACCGGCCACTTAGGTAGGCCGAACACCATAAAAACCAGAGATTTTGAAAACTTTGGGTTCGAGAGTCGTTACGGATGGGGAAGGATTAGCACCCCCACACCGCCCAAAATTGGTACTTTAATAATTAACGCTTTATTAATATTAAACTTTCCGGATTAAAGTGACGATTAAATTAAAATTTGGTTATAAGTGCGAGTAAGTTTTAAAGGCCCCATTATCCGAGAGTAAACGCCCAACCACTATCACTACGCTTGATACTGGCCCCGTTTACGCTCAGATAAAAGGACACCGCATTGACAATTTATATTCCGTTATGCGACCTTAGAAAGCAAGACATAACATACAATTCGTATTGACATGATACTATAAAATATAAAAGCATGCAT
Organism: Hibiscus mutabilis; assembly: GCA_019671005.1. NCBI lineage: Eukaryota > Viridiplantae > Streptophyta > Magnoliopsida > Malvales > Malvaceae > Hibiscus > Hibiscus mutabilis. The sequence continues at coordinate 20,772,121 of CM033730.1, forward strand.
ATTACAAAACTAAACAAAAATAATAAAATACACGGGTAAAAAGACAAAGCATGGTAAAAACGAAGCAAATACGAACAAGATAAAAACATGCTTACAAAACTGGATTAATTATCCTCAACATGCTTGAACTCATTAAGACAACATACAACTGAAATATGGATAACGTACACATGGCGTAGTATGGCACTAGAGGAAAACATGCTAGAATAAAAACTAATGTTTGATATTTGACATGCGACACAATTTATATGCATAGACTAAAAAACATGACATCTCTATAGCACCAAGAAATACACTAACATCTATCCTAAAAAACGAGGATATGAAAATCCATGTGGGTACATAAAAACATGATGTACAAAGAAACTAAAACAATATCTAAAACAAGCCTACATACGATGAACGAACGGATTAAAACACAAAAAACATAATATCACAAAAAAAAGTAGCAAGCAAAAACATACTAACATGTAACCTGAAAATAAAGTGAACAATCCATACATGCCAAAATACAAACACGATAAGTACAAGTCAACTAAGCGTACCAAACAAACATGTAAGTTACGAGCAAACAAAATAAACAACGTAGAAAGCACAACCCAAAATACGCAAATAATCATGACATTAGTACATGTATGAACAAAATGAACTTGCTGACAACATGTGATAAAAATTAAATGGCACAAACATTCAAACATCAGAAAGGTCCAAAATGCAACAAAAGGAAAATCATAAAGCAAAAATTAAATAAACAAAAAAACACATTCAAGGATTTAATTAAAAATGAAATAGACTTGCAGGGACTGGATATGCAAAATGACCAAGGGGCAAGCTCAAAGTGCAAAGTTTGAAAACGCGGAATGGTCTGTGGGGTAATTAAACCTTTTGAAATCTGATTTCAGTTAATTTAGTGATCAAATTGAAATAAAACAGAAAAGAAAAATTACTGAAATTGTAATTGGCCCATGCGGCGAGCTCAAAACGAAAATATTGGGGACAAGGAAGGATTTATGATGCATTTACACCAATTTATTTTTATTTTGAGTCTATAAAACCCAATTATCTGGCCCCTGATTTCATTTTCCCTTCATTTTTTTGCCCTTAAGAGAGAGAGCTATCTCCTTTGGTTTTTTCAGAAGAAACGGCAGCCCAAAAAAACAACATGATCCACCGCCGGCCGCCGTTAGTCGGCGACTGCAAAACCTTAGGTCGACCCAAAACAACCCCTTTGTCACGTATAAACCATATCTCTCCTTAGATGTTAGAAAAAAAACAACTGTCCCCCTAGATCTAAAAAAAAGCCGAACCCATTTTTGGAAGAAAAAACCTTTCTTGAAATGACCCACCCCTTTTAGCGCCAGCATCCTACTCCGATTCACCCCTACAAAGGCTTCTCACCAGAGAATGGACCGACGGCGAAGGTAGACTCACATCCCATCTTTATTTTTTCATATTATTTTTTTGAAAATATACATGCATAAAGGAGGAAAGAAGAAGGATTACCCACGAAACTCTATTTTTCCTTTTTGTATTTTTTTTATTTCTGGAAACTAAAAAAACCTCCTTACAAATTTTCGTTGGATACATATATCCCCTTTTTTGGTTTGGTAGGGATAATACATAAAGTACATATTCGATTTGATTTTATACTGACAAATCCCCCTTTTTTTCTTTGTTTGCATGTCCGGTGGTTGAGCCGGTAAGGGTAATGCGTACGGCGGCAGAGGGAGCATGGTGGTGGTGTCTTCGGCCAGATGTGCTCCTGGCCGTTGAATCAGATCTGATCCAACAGTTAGGATTTCCTGAAGATCGACGGCCTTGATGTATTATGGAGGCTGACGTGATGGTCCCGGATCATGCCACGTGGCATGGGAAAATGAACAGCTGGGAGACGAGCAGCCCCGGGGTGACCTACACGCGTGCCATCTACATCATCTTAGTGTCATCTAGACCGTTGGATCAAATCTTGATCCAACGGCTGGGAGGGTGACAGCTGCAAGGAAAAGATAGGATATTAGATAGGGTTTTTACAATATTGGGTCAGGCCAAAATGGGCCTTGTAAATTATATTATATTTTTTTTAGGTTTTTTTGCAATATTATATGGACTTGGACTGTTATTATAAATGGGTTTTATATTTTAGATATGTTTTTTTTTAATTTAAACCCAATTGTAATAATAATAATAATACTATAATAATAACATATACACATATATAATTTATGTACATATAACCATACATGCAAATTAACATACCATATAACATTCAAACACACATATACATATATTTGCTCACACACCTAATTAATATAAGTATACACACATTATACATACTACAAACATATATAGTACATGCACATGCAAACCACATATATACCACATACACCCAAGCACATATATACATGCATCTTATACACACAAAATAAATATAACCAAATACACCCTAGTACAGATATAAACTGTTAAAACGTACGTGACATGTGGCACACATACACCGTACATAGTATGTATAATATAGATGCGCTTACACATATTACACACATATAATATAACATGTATACATGCAATAATAATACCTTATTAATTATTATACTAATATGTTAATAATATTTACAAACCGGATAAAAATGAGGGATTACAGTCATCAAGTTGTTGATCACTAATATACTTCTTTTTGAATTCTTTGAGGAGGAATTCCCAAGTGACAACTTCTTCAGGTGCTGCCAAGGTAGTAGTCTCCCACCAATTCAGTGCCTCCTCAGCCAACAAAGCTACTGCATACTCCAGTTTGTTTTCATATGAGCACTGTAGTTGTTTAGACAAGATTCTTTTTGTATTCTCCAGCCAGTACTCTACTTTTTCTGACTTGTCTTCACTTGTTTTAGTGAAGGTGTAAGCTCGGTGTTGAGCTAACTTGTCAATTGGAGCTCTTGCCGGTTTTGCTATCGAAGGTTCAGGAAGAGTTGGAGGATTTTGTCTCATAGAGACAATCATCTGATCAAACATCTCCTAGAGACTGGAGAAGCATTCTCGTTGTATGGGATGAATTACAGGAGCTTCATGATGAACTTGTTGAGGTCCAGCCGGTTCTTGAGGATTTTGCTCCATCCTCACACTCCCTTCTTCAATAGAGGAGACGGTCAGGCTTTCATTATCTTTGCCCAACCTCGTTTCAGACATTCTATGTATAAGAAGTAAAAGATAGTCAACCTCAAGTAACAATCCAATCAATGTTCCCGTAACTCCTAGGTGGCACCAAAGTCATCAATAACAATACCTTATTCATGCAATAGACCCTAGAGTCATGTAACCTTAAAGCTATGATTATCATTCTGTAACATACCAAACCCCCTTAGTAGGATTAGGCATGTTACTGCACAATACATATAGGTACCAACAAGAACAATTCGATTAGGACAGACAAGTTCAGTGAGATTCAAGTTTACTTATTTATCAAGTAATAAGATTCAAATTTACTTGCTAAGCAAGTAAGTCAATCGAATGGGTAAGAAGGATGACACATTCAAATTTAACATGCTCATATTAGGTCATTAGCTTACACTTAAGTGGTTATCAATCCATGTTTGGAAGGACCTGATCAATTATGCATACTTTCAATGTTATATGAACATTTTAGACTAGAACCTAAGGTGACCAATAAGCTTTATGCATATTTAGGAGAATTGCCATTATACCTATCGAAGTTTAGTCATCTTACACTATGTTGGATGGAAGCATAGCAAGCACATGAGATAGTCAAGGTTCAATTGCTAATCATCAAGCATAATAGTCAATCTATGTGCATACATGCCCAAAATGAAAACATTACACCTTAAGGGTCCAAACTCAAGTTAAGTTATACAAACCATACTAGATAATTATATATTTTCAAGCCTTAGGTGCGACCATCCTAGGAGTGTTATAGCAAATTGAATACATACTTTTCAAGCAAAATGTTACTTGAATGAGCCTTTACTTCGAAATAAGATCCGATATTAACCTGTATCGTAGCAAGGAGACTTGATAAGCAAAGCTTAGTGAGTGAGTTTAAAGCATGTAAGCAACCATACAATCAAGTCTCAACTACGAACCATCAAATAGATGGTATGGTTCCCCGAACAATCAATAAGACAATAACCATATGTGCAATTTTAATAATAACCAATGTGAGGTTTATACTATAAGCATGTATCAATCATCAATTACATAATAAAGAGTACATTATGCCATTTGAATAACATCAATGGGCCAAACATATAGCATTTACCAATACAATTCTTTTTTTTTAATTATGGATTCAATAGATGTGGTGTATGTCTTTCATTTTAAGTATAGCCTTGAAAACTGATTACTTAGTCTAGATACTCGAGTCCCTAACCAAACTGTCGCCAAATACAATAATCAATATGGTACAAGTACCGGTCAATAATCCCTCATACTATCGCCAATGACCAATAACAATTATTCTCTCCTATTGTCGCCAAATAAGGACGAATGTCCCGGATCGTAGTCCACTCCGACATTGAGCTCTATGGCATGCCAACTATATCTAAGACCGATTCGAGACCAAGGCTTACAATAATATCATTTTAACCATTTCAATATATAGTTTGAATCAATATGCACATCTAGTGCCAATAGCCCTTTTTCGAATAGGGTTCAATGCCAATTCCAATATCAATAGTCAAGTAATCAATATTCCAATAGTCAATGAGGGAATGTCAATCAATATGTCATTAAACAATGAATTGAGTCACTTCTAATTTATAATAAGCATGCTTCATTTCAATAGGGTTCAATTAAGCAAGAAGCATACCATGTCAATTAATTATATTTCACGCATATTTCTCAATCAAGTAACCAGCCAAAACTTCTCAAAAGAGGACTTATCTTGCTAATGCTCAATAGAAAGTGCATTACACAATTTACACTAAGAATCAATAAGTAATTCAAATCAGAAATGGAGTTGGAGAGGTTACCGCACTCTCCAAACTTTAAACTACACTCACAGAAATTTTCTGAGCTATTGACGATCCCGAATCGCAATCCCTTTCCCTCTACTAGCTTGCTGATCTATGTGAGCCCTCTTTTCCTCAATTTATACTTGATCTACCATTACATATAATTCATAGTGTATTAGGTAGATTTCATAAACCATTTAAGTCATTATATGACTCTATACATTCAAGCATTCATTTCAACATCTAGACTGCTCTGCCTGGCAGCATGTGCACTACTTGCTTAAATGTTCATATCTTTTATTCCGTACATCAGAATTTCAAACCATTTACACCATTAGAAAGATAACTTAATTATCTTTCTAACCATATAGGCCTTGCATTTTTAATCACTGTGAATTAATACAGTTTTTAGTCCTAAGACGCACCAAATTATGCCACTGGACAGTCTGCACTGTCCTTAGATATTAATCTCCACAATATTTTTTATTACTCGGAAGTTGATTTTATTTGTTGTGTACAAAACTAGACATATGCATGATTCTGTGATTTGATCTATGTGATTTTCTACAAATTTTAAACTGGACAGATTTCCTTAAGCTAGATTCTAGCTTCATTAGTCACTTAGAAAAGAATTATAACATGATTGTTCAACATATATTCTCAATCATACATGTCTAAGTAAGTCCAATTATGTGTCAAACATAAGAAAATAGGGCAATTAAGCAATATTTTTGAATCAGTTCATTAAAACATCATCTCAATAGAATTTCCAGCAACAAGAATCTCAATTTACATATCAATCATCAATTACAATTATCATCTAAGTTTTTCCAGCAACTAAAATAACATTTCACCATCAATTTGGTTAATAACAACATCAATTTCAAAGGCCATTCGATTCTAATATGTTTTCACTAGACATATGTACCAATCGGTTCAATATAAGAACACATACAAGACTATTAATCAATTCCTAATTTCCAGCAATGAATCTAACATTTCTCAAACAAAACAAGTTGATTGAATCACAAAATCAAAGAGGAACTTCATGAACACTAAACATTACCTTAAAGTTGAACACAATTTCAAAGCTTTAACACAATCCCCACATTGATTAAGCTTGCATTTTCTATCCTTTCTCTCTCAATGGTGTTTTCGGTTTGGGGATCAAATGAAGAAGATGAGGTTTATCCCATAATGGCCGGTTAAGCTTGGTTTGGAGGACATGTGTATTGTCCACTAATTTTAATTTGTTTCACCATGAATTAGTGAACTTCCATTTTATATTCATTTTGGTCCTTTTTAATTTGATCAATTGGTTTAGAGAATAACTCAATTTAGTCACTATAGTTGAAGTGTCTTCTTTTTAATTGTCACTATTAGTTCCCTACTTCAATTTGATTTGGGCATAGTTTGACTAGCTAATAAGTATAATTAATGGTAAAAATTTATAAGCTCAGTTTCGGGATATCATAGCCAAGGTCCAACCCAACGCTTGCTTATAATTTTTTAGTATTGCCAGCAATCTTACCTCATGATCATGAGTGAGATCAGTGGCAATAATCACTGGCAGAGTCGAGTTCGTACCTAAATAAACATACTTTAAGTGTTCTGGCAGGGGTTGAAGCTTCAACTCTGGTGGTTCCTCAATAGATGGCTTTGGTTTCTTTATCTCTCTATCGGCCAAATGGAGTGTCTTGAAGTAACTTACATCTTTAGCCTCCAAGGCTAATTCTATAGGTTCCTCAAACAGTTCAGCTATGCCATCAAGCATGTCGTCATCACGTGCTATATCCTGGCACAACTATGCCATGTCCAAAGTAATGATGGACTTCATCATTTTATCGGCTTGACATTCATCAGGTTCATCTGCATATTTCAAAGCTTGAAACACGTTAAAAGTAACATGTTGATCATTCATTCTCATGGTTAGTTCCCCTTTATGAACATCAATAAGAGCCTTGCCAGTAGCAAGAAACGGCCTACCCAAAATAATTGGCACATTAATATCAGCTTCATAATTCAAAATGATAAAACCAGCTAGGAAAACGAATTTGTCTACCTTTACCAGCACATCCTCAATATTACCCTTGGGATGTGCATAAGATTGAAGTGTCACCGTGGTAGGTCTTGCATCTATGCCAATCTTCTTGAAAAGTGATAGTGGCATCAAATTGATGTTGGCTCCCAAGTCGCACAGAGCCTTCCCTATGAACTTGTCGCCAATTGTGCAATGAATAGTAAAACTCCCCGGATCTTTCAACTTTGGTGGCAATCAGTTTAGGATCATGGCACTGCATCCCTCAGTGAGAGAAATGGTTTCAAATTCTCCCAAGTTCCTCTTTTTGGACAGGATGTCCTTCATGAATTTTACATAGTTGAGCATTTGTTCAAGGGCTTCCACCAATGGAATGTTAATTTGCAACTGTTTAATCACTTCCAAAAAGCACTTAAATTGCTGGTCCTTCTTATGCTTTTGAAGTCTTGCTAGAAATGGTGGTGGTGGATATACATATATTGGCGCTGCCGGCTTTGCCGAGGCAGTGCTGGCATATGTTTTAGCATTAGTCTGCTTATCATAATTGCTGGCATCATTGTTGGAACTGGGACTGGCATCCTGTTTGGCACTCTTACCAGCATGAACGTTGGCATCATCTACTTTCTCTTTCTCTACTTCTCTGGGTATGTCTGTTGGCACAAACTTTGCATCATGGCTGACGACTGGCTGCTTAGCAGCCGTCTCTATTTCGCACTGCTTACCACTTCGAAGAGTTATTGCCTTGCATTGTTCATTTTCTTTGTGCCGAGCATCTTCAGTGTCACTCGAAAAAGTACCTTGGGGTTGATTGCTAAGTGCATTCGCAATCTGCCCAATTTGTATTTCCAAGTTTCTTACTGATGCCACCAAACTTTAGACTGTTACTTCATTTCGCTCCATATATTGTGTAAGATCTCCTCCTTGGTTGCTTCCTTGCCCTTGCTGGAAATTGTTCTCAGCTTTCTGTGGCTTGGTATTTCGATAAAATACTGGCATGGCATTGTTGTTCTACCATTGGATGTTTTGGCTTGGGGTATTGTAGTGATTGCCTCCTTGATTTCCCCAAGATAAGTTAGGGTGTTGTCTCTAACCTACATTATAGGTATTAGCATTATAAAAACGACCGGTATTCCCAACAAAATTTACCGACTCAGTATTAACATGGCATTCATCCACATGGTGGTTTTCTCCACAAATTGTGCAAAATGGATCCAGTGCTTTGACTTTTTGGGCCTCATTATTCTTTTGCAATGTTCTCACCATGCTAGTGAGGTTGGAAATCTCGGCATGAATGAACGTGAGTTCATCAACTTTCAATTTCCCACTGGCATTAATCCTGGTCCCAAGTCTAGAAACATGATACTCGAAGTCATTGATCGAAATTCTCTCAAGGATATCAACAACCTCAATGTACTCGAGCAACGATCTGGCTGCTGAAACATCCAAATAGTCCTTGTTTGTGCATTCAATCCATTGTAGAAGGTTTGTATTTGGGTCCAATTTGGGAACCCATGCATTGGACACCTTCTCAACAAATCTTTAAATCTTTTCCAGGCTTCATAAAGAGTTTCATCCTCGGCCTATTTAAATGTAATGATTTCACCACGCAACTTGGCAGTGAGTGTTGGCGGCTGAAACCGCGTCAAGAACTTCTGGCAAAGGTCTGCCCAAGAAGTAACTGATCCTAGTGACAAAGAATTGAGCAATGCTTTGGCTCTGTCTATCAAGGAAAAAGTAAACAATTTTAGCTTCACAGAATCTCCAGATACTGTAGTTTGTTGAAATAGTTGGCATATCTCCATGAATTGTTTAAGATGTTGTCTCGGGTCTCTAGTAAGTGCTCCATTGAATTGACCTACATTCAAAAGAGTTTGGATCATTATGGGTTTAAGTTCAAAGTTAGGCTCATCGGCATCAGTGCCAATAAGTCTTGGCATGAGATTTGCAATGTTAGGTGCTGAATGTTCTCGGATTAGCCTCTCTTCTTCTTCAACCATATTTGGGACATTAGGAGGTGGTGGTACATTGTTATTAGGCTAATTGTTAATGGGTGGATCATTATTCACCACACCATTCCTCTGATTGCCTTGATTCATTTCTCGGTATTGCCTTTTTAACCTCCACAAGGTTCTCTAAATTTCTGGATCGTATGCACACTCGTCCACCACTGGTGGTTTCTGGTCATACACCGATGAAAAAAAGATAAAATGAAAACAAAAACAAAACAAGTAAACATTTAAAAATAATTAAATCCATTGTAATCCCCGACAACGGTACCAAAAACTTGTTGACTCTTAGGGAGATGTGTAAAATGAATGCTGGCAAAAGGTATAAATGGTATGTATTTGGGTAAGATAAACTGTGCCAAGAGTCTTTTGCGTGCAAGTATACACGGTCGATAAGTAAAACAGCTTGGTAAACTGAGTATCAATCCCACAATGATTGACCTGGAATTCGATTGTTTAGTTTGTTACTTGTTTTGGAAGAAAAGATTGTAGTTTAAAAGAGTTGATTTTAAAACTAAGAAAAAAAATAAAACCAAAGTGAATTGTTAGCTAGAAAGCTGTTTTCAAATGAATGATAACTGTTGACAGGGAATGCCTGGTTCAAACGTGGTTCATGCCAGCCTTTATTGACAAAACTGTCTTGGCATTGGTTGCCGAGCAGATTCAAAAAGAGCAAAGCCTCTCTCGATGGTCATTGTCCTAAACTGGCCAAGTAAAAAACCCTATATCTCTACAGTGTATGTTTTCCTTAAACCAATTTGATTTAAAAACCAATCTATACTCCGTGGGGGTAGATTTCACTTCCGAAGTAAGTTCATCTACTTGAACGACTTATCTTGAAGCTTATCTCCCAAGTGTTCAGCAACTTGATCGTTGCCAACACAAGTCTGTTAAGATATTGGAAGACAATAAGCTAATTGTGACAATAAGCAAATTAATATATGCAAAATGTTAAGTGTCTAAAAGTACTATTTTATTACTCATATTATTGCTAGACTTAGGCTCATATTAGTTGCATTATTAGTCATTCATGCATGTTTGCATTGTTTCCTTGGTGGTCAAGCTTGATTTCATATTTTGCTTAATTTTGTGGAAAAATGGTGTTGCCGATAGTTGTTTTTGTGTATGCAGAATTAGTTGTCAGAGCAAGGCTGGAACCAGTTGCCATGGCAATACAAGAAGGAGATGCCGACGCAGTTGCCAGGGCAATGCCTGAAGGATACGCCGAGCTAGTTGCCAGGGCAATTATCGACAAGAATGGATAAGATTATGTGGCAGCCAAAATTGATGACTGGATATGCCCAACATGGAAAGGTCAAAGAAGGATTAAATCCCAATAAGATAGGAGAAGATCTAGTAGGAATTTAAATATAATAAAAAATTATATTCTTTAAAAGTATTTAATTCCAACTTGACTTCCTCCCCAATAAAGACTTTGACCTAGCCATCTCCTATTTAAAGGATCCCAAGCCGTCAACTCCATGTGTGTAAGAGATGAGAGAAATCGACAAGAGGCTTCAAACATCTTTATCATTTTCTTTCTTGTTCGATTATGTTTATGTTAGGAAAACTTTGTTTTATGTTTCTTTGGAACCTAGCCATGAACTAAATCTATTTGGCTAAGGTTATTGTGTTTTGTGGTTGTGAGAAACGGTTGGATTTTGTTTAGGTAATAGAGTTTGCACTTTCAATCCAAGGTTTACTCGTTCTTGGTTTTTATTCGTGTTTGCGAGTGAATTGGGAGAGGATCTCGTGAATCTATCTCTTTATCTAATATCGGGAGAGTTAGATTCAAGAAATGGATGAGTATGGGTTTTATTCAATCTATCGATGATGAAGACTAATTCGGCTTAGGAATAAGTTTAAGGATTTCAACGGCTAAGAGATGCGAAAGATTGGTTGTTGTTCACCTTTGATTCACGCAGGGATGTATTATCAAGTCATGCGCAATTATCTAGAGTTTTGACTTAGGGATAAGAGGAAACCATTGAAAAACGCTCCGTTGAACCTTGAAGTTTGTTGCCCCGTCGTCCAAACAGTTGCCCAGTCAGTTGCCCAGGCAACCGTGTTACTAGTTGCCAAGGCAATCCAACTGTGCAAGTGGCCATGGCAACTGAGTTGCCATTGCACTCTTTTACGAAGACAATCCATTCAACTATCACTCATCAACTCACGATAACCTAGCCTACTCTCTCTCATTTGATTACACCTTATTTTATTTTATTGCTCTTTAGTTTACTTGTTAATTAGAAGTCCTACAATCACCTACTTGTGTTTTTGCTTTTACAGTGCAAGAGATTAGATTCTTCAAGTGGCACCAATCCTTGTGGATACGATATCTTTTATACTATAACTTGCGACGTGTACACTTGCACAATTGTAGAGCACTTATTACGCGCAACAAGTTTTTGGAACCGTTGATGGGGATTGGCAATAACGAATTTGTTTATATTTTCTTGCACTTTTTATTTTTATTGTTTAAGACTCGAAGGGTTAACAAACTTTGGTTTTGCATTGGTATATGACCAGGGCGAGACCAACTACACCAGAATATCCCTTTGATCCAGAAATTGAACGTACCTTGCAAGAACTCAGACGAAGGCTAAGAGTAGCAATGGCTAATCGAAACGAGAATGTGAATGCCAACGACAATCAGGATTTTCTAGCAGGAGGTGGAGTGATTCTTACACGAAACAAAACTGTTCGAGACTATCTTGAGGAAGATCTTGAAGGACTTAATCTAGGAGTTGTCACACCTGAAATTGAAGCCGACCACTTTGAGTTGAAACTGGTGATGTTCAATATGATCAACACAATAGGTCAATTTGGGGGCTCAGCAACTGAAGATGCACAACAACATCTTAAATCTTTCCTCGAAATTTGCAATTCATTCAAAATACAAGGAGTCACCCCCGATGTTTTACAGCTAAGATGATTCCCCTATTCAATGAGAGATAGGGCGAAAGCAAGGTTGAATAGTATTTTGGCTGGATCAATAGGATCTTAGACTGATCTATGTCGTGATTTCCTTGCTCGATTTAATCCTACAAGTGACTGATAAGCTTTGTAATGAAATTACTTCTTTTTGGCAGGCAGATGACGATTCCATGTATGAGGCTTGGGAGCGATATAGAGAACTTCTACACAAATGCCCCCTACACGAATTCCCAGTATGGACACAAGTGACGATGTTTTACAATGCTGTAAATACACCAACAAGGATGATGGTAGATGCCTCGGCAAACGACATACTCCTAGACAAGTCATCGGAAGAAGCTATGCAAATTCTGAACAGGCTCACCAAGAATGATTATCAGTTCCCAACTGCTAGAAGATGAGGAGTTAGATGCCAAGCCACAATACATGAATTGGAATCATCAAACTCAATTTCGGCACAATTGGCCACTCTAACCAAGATGGTCCAAAACATGCAGAAACAAAACAACACATAGGAGGTCAGGGTAGTAGATTCCTTTTGTGAGTTATGTGGTGGTAATCATGATTCTTCTGAATGTCGAAGAATCCAGAATCTAGCTTTTACGTGGGGAATTATAATCAGAGCAATAATGTGATGTCCAACACGTACAATCCAGCTTGGAATAAGCACCCAGATTTTTCATGGAGTAATCCCAACAATGCTCTAAACCAAAACAATCAAAATGCACAAGCATCGGGATTCCAACAGAATATACCACGGCAACTGGTGCCGCAACAACAACCAACAACATCTAGTTCTTTGGAAAATTCTCTCAATGTTTTCATGTTAAAAACTGAATCTTATATGGATGAGAATAGTAACTGCATAAAAAGAACTAATACTTTTATTAACATGACCGAGATGAGATTGAAAAACTAACAGGTGGCAATCAAATCGTTGGAAACTCAAGTCGAACAATTTAATGAAAACCTAAATACTAGACCGCAAGGAGGGTTACCCAACGATACTGAAGTCGTAAGAGGAACTGGCCACGAAAAATGTAAGGCGATCACAACTAGAAGTGGCCGACAACTTAAGGAGGCTCTAGCATGCTCATCAAACAAAATTCCACAAAAAGAACAAGATGAACTCAGCGGCCAAGCCTCAGATGCTCAACCAGGGAATGCCACGACAACCCTAGATGAACATGCCACGAGAACCCCAGATGAGCATGTCGCGACAAGCAACAATAAGCACGCCACAGCAACCCCAGTTGACAATGCCTCGACAACTCTAGTTGCCCCGGCAATGCCATCAATCAGGTTCCAGACCAATGAAAGGATCGAAGATATTCGACTTCCACAACCATCCCCACAAAGGTTGAAGCGACAAAAGCAATAATACCAATTCAAGAAGTTTATTGATATCCTAAAGTAAGTCCATATCAACTTGTCGTTGGTTGAGGCAATTGAACAAATGCCGAACTATGCTAAGTTTCTTAAAGACATTGTGTCCAAAAGAACAAGGCTAGGAGAGTTTGAAATAGTTGCCGCAACAGAGGGATGCATGGCCATGTTGCACAATCGCATGCCACCCAAGTTGAAAGATCCTAGAAGTTTCACAATACCCTGTTCCATCAGAAATAACTATGTCGAGAAAGCATTATGTGACCTTGGAGCAAGCATAAACTTGATGCCTAAATCGGTTTTCCAGAAACTAGGAATCAGGAAGGCAAGACCTACAACAGTTATGCTACAACTAGCTGACAGATCCTATGTGCATCCAGAGGGAAAATCGAAGACATTCTGGTAAAAGTTGATAAATTTATTTTTCCCGCTAAGTTTATTGTTTTGGATTGTGAAGCCGATGAGCATGCACCTATCATTCTTGGGAGACCCTTCTTAGCAACAGTGAGAACCTTGATCGATGTTGAAAAGGGAGAACTCACAATGAGGGTGAATGACCAGCAAGTTAAACTAAATGTGTTCCAAACACTAAAGCATGCCAATGATCCAGAAGAATGCCAACTTCTTCATGCCACGGCAGAGTTTGACTTCGATGAGGAATTTAGTTGCCTCGACAACTACATTACCGATCTAGAGGAACTTGAGGAGTATGAAGAACCAATCGATGAGGAACAACAAGAAGAGGCAAATTGGTTAGTCAATCGACCAGGACATACTTTGAACCATTGGATTACTCAGGTAAGGAAGGTAAACTCGAAAAGCCCTCTACTGAACAACTGCCGATTCTCGAGTTGAAACAATTGTAAGGGCAATTGAAATATGCTTATTTGGGAATCGACAACACATTGCATGCAATTATTTCCTCTAAGTTACGGCCTGAGCAGGAAAAGAAGCTGATCGACATGTTGATGCTACACAAGAAGGCGATAGGTTGGACAATTTCCGACTTGAAGGGAATTAGTCCAGTAGTGTGCATGCATAAGATTTTGTTGGAAGATGATCACAAACCTTCGATTGAGGCCCAGAGGAGACTAAATCATGCCATGAAAGGGGTTGTAATGAAAGAAATCATCAAGTGGCTTGACGCCAACATCATATACCCCATGTCTGATAGTACATGGGTAAGTCCGGTACAATGTGTACCAAAAAAAGTAGGTATAACAGTGGTAAGTAATGAAAACAATGAACTCATCCCAACCAGGACTGTGACCGGTTGGTGGGTTTGCATGGATTACCGAAAGTTAAACAAGGCCACTAGGAAAGATCACTTCCCTTACCCTTTATTGATCAAATGCTTGATTGTCTTGCAGGTAAACCATTTTATTGTTTTCTTGATGGTTATTCAGGTTACAATCAAATTGCCATAGCACCAAAAGATCAAGAAAAGGACAAAGCTTTCTATCGTTTGAATTATTATAATGCCCTGACAACCTTTCAAATATGCATGATGGCACTCTTTTCAGACATGGTCAAAGATTTCCTTGAAATATTCATGGACGATTTTTCCGTATTTGGTAATGACTTCGACAGTTGCCTCAGTAATTTGGAGAAGGTTTTGCAAGATGTGAAGAATCTAATCTAGCCCTTAATTGGGAGAAGTGCCATTTTATGGTAGATGAAGGAATTGTGCTCGGCCACAAGATTTCATCAAAGGGAATCAAAGTAGACAAATCCAAGGTGGATGTGATCGATAGATTACCCCCACCAAGTTCGGTCAAAGGAATCTGAAGCTTTCTTGGACATGCAAGTTTTATAGGAGGTTCATTCATAATTTTTCCAAACTCACTAAACCCTTGGACAATTTTCTTGAATAGGACAAAGCTTTTACCTTTGATGAATCTTTCGCCCAAGCATTCGAAACTCTTAAGGAAAAGCTTGCTTCAACACCCATTGTCGTTCCACCCAATTGGATGCTACCTTTTGAGCTCATGTGTGATGCGAGTGATTTTGCGGTAGGAGCAGTTATAGGCCAACGCACATATAAGATTTTTCACGTGATATGCTACGCCAGTAAAACTCTTAATAGCGCTCAAGTGAATTACACAACAATGGAGAAAGAGCTACTAGCCGTAGTTTTTGCATTTGACAAGTTCTGGTCCTATTTGATTGGTACAAAGGTAATTGCCCATACAAACCATTCGGCAATTAAGTATCTATTTGCTAAAAAAGATGCCAAACCTCGTTTGATTCATTGGATATTGCTTTTACAAGAGTTGGACATTGAAATTAAGGACAGGAAAGGAAAAGATAATCAAGTTGTCGATCACTTGTCACGCTTAGAACACAATAGGGAGGAGAACGCAGATTTAGAGATATGCGATGGATTCCTAGATGAGCAACTGTTAGTTGCCTCGACAACTCCTGGTGCATCGGCAACTCCCAATGCACACGCCTCGGCAACCACTGAAGCAATTGCCACAGCATCACATGCCTCGGCAACCCCTGATATCTCGACAACTCCAGAAGCGCAAGCCTCGATAGGTCTAGTTGCCTCGGCAATACCCTGGTATGCCGATTTAGTTAATTTCCTTGTTTGTGGTATTTTACCTTATGGCCTTACTCACCAAGGAAAGAAGCGGTTCCGCCATGATGCTAAGCATTATATTTAGGATGAGCCTCTTTTGTTTAAACAATGTGTAGATTAGGTTATACGTTGATGTATCCCTGAAGAGGAGCAGCAGAATGTACTCCGACAATGCCATTCTTCACCCTATAGAGGACATTTTGGAGGAACACGTACTGCGACCAAAGTCCTAAAATCCGGTTTGTATTGGCCCACACTTTACAAAGATGTCCAAGAGTTTTACAAGCAATGTGATCGTTGCCAAAGGACGGGCAATATCTCTTAACGACATGAGATGCCGCTCTAAAACATCCTAGAGGTGGAATTGTTCGATGTATGGGGGATCGATTTCGTGGGACCCTTCTCATCTTCATTCGGCAACCTTTATATTCTACTTGCCATCGACTACGTGTCCAAGTGGGTTAAACCCGCTGCAGTTCCCGTTAATGACTCCAAGACCATGCAACGATTCTTGCAGAAAAATATATTTACACGGATTGGGATGCCAAGAGCAATTATCAGTGATGAAGGCAAGCACTTTGACAACAGACTTATTGCAAAGATGTTGCAACGTTTCAGCATGTCCTACTAAATTGCCACGGCATATCATCCACAAACTAATGGGCAACCAAATTTTTCCAACCATGAATTGAAGAATATCCTCGAGAAGGTTGTCAATCCTTCCCGAAAAGATTGGACTACAAGACTAGAAGAAGCACTTTGGGCTTACCACGCAACATTCTAAACACCCCTAGGAATGTCCTCGTTTCGCCTTGTCTATGGCAAGTCTTGTCACTTACCGGTGGAAATAGAACAAAATGCATATTGGGCAATCAAGACCGTGAGTATGGATTGGGAGAGTGCCAGACAAAAATGTTACTAGATCTCAACGAGATAGAAGAATTTCGTGCACTCAGTTATGACAATGCACGAATCTACAAGGAGAAAACAAAGCAATGGCATGACAAGAAACTATTGCCGCGGCAATTCATGCCAGGGCAACTAGTTCTTCTATTCAATTCTCGGCTGAAACTTTTCCCAGGAAAACTGAGATCAAGATGGTCAAGACCATTCGAAGTAGTCAAGCCATTATCCCATGGTGTCGTGATAATCAAGTCCACCACTGACGGACATGAATTCAAAGTTAATGGACGAAGATTGAGCACTACAATGGAGCCCATGTATCTAATTGTTTATTTTTGAACGAAACAAAGAAATGGTCACCTTAGGAGATGCATGATCATGCTCTCCTTTCGATATTTTCTTTTTATTTTTCTTTTAATCGAACTTATTTTTTATATTTATTTTATTTTATTAATTTTGGTTATTCTTAGGATAGATTTATTTATTTCCTTTAGGTTAAGACTACAACTTTCTTTCTTATTTATCTAATTGTTTTTTTTTTTATTTTAGATTTAAGAATTTCTTTGCACATCTTTATTTATTTCTTTTTATTTACTTGTTTATCTTTAATTTTTAATCCTTATTCTATTTGTTTTTGAATTTTAGGAAAAGAGTTCAAGATAGAGAGGAAGTAAAACCAAGAAGGAAGTTTATTCAAACAAGGGAACTTAGGGGCTAAATATAAGGCCCACAATCAAGCCTAAATTTACCCTAAATAATCCCTTATAGTCGGCCAAACCCCTTCCCCAATACCCTTTGTCACACCTGTTGCGCGTAATATGTGCTACGCAATTGTGCAAGTATACACGTTGCAAGTTATAGTATAAAAGATATCGTCTCCACAGGGTGTGGTGCCACTTCAAGAATCTAGTCTCTTGCACTGTAAAAAGTAAAAACACAAATAAAGGATTATAGGAGTTTTAACTAATAACTAATCTAGAAAGCAAATAAGTAAAAGGCGATGTAATTAAATGAGAGAGATAGGCCATGTTATCATGAGTTGAGGTGTGATAGACGATTGGATCGTCTTGGTAAAAGAGTGCACGGGCAACTCAGTTGTCGTGGCAACTTGCACAACTGGGTTGCCTTGGCAACTAATTGATGGTTGCCTGGGAGACTAGTTGGGCAACTACTTGGGCGTCTGGGCAGCAACCTTCAAGGTTCAGCAGAGCGTTCTTCAATGGTTTCTTCTTATCCCTAAGTCGAAACTCTAGCTACTTGTGAATTCCTTGATAATACATCCCTGCGTGAATCAAGGGTGAACAACAACCAATCTTGCGCTCCTCTTAGCCGTTGAAATCCTTGACTTATTCCTAAGTCGAATTAATCTTCACCATCAATAGATTGAATAAAGACCATATTCATTCGTTTCTTGAATCTAACTCTCCCGATATTAGATAAATAGATGAAGTTACGAGATCCTCTCCCAATTCACTCGCAAACAAGAATAAGAACCAAGAATGAATAAACCTTGAATAGAAAAGTGCAAACTCTTATTACCTAAAGAAAATCCAATAGTTTCTCACAACCATAAAACACAATAACCCTAGCCAAATAGATTTAGTTCATGGCTATGTTCCAAAGAAACACAAGATAAATAATCCCTAGCATGAACCTAATTGAACAAGAAAGAAAAAGATGATGAATTGAAGCTTGTCGAAATCCCCTTGCCCTAGATGCTTGTCGAAAATTCTCTCCTCTTCCTCCCTTGGAGTTGACGGCTTGGTGATCTATTTATAGGGCTAGGTCAAAGTCCTTCTTTGAAGAGGAAGTTAAGTTGGAATTAAATTATCTTTAAAGAATATAATTCTTTATTATAATTATATTCCTTCTAGAACTTCTCCTATCTTCTTGGAATTTAATTCTTCTTTAACCTATTCATGGAAATCAAACTCCTTTGGGATTTAGCTTTGCTCCAGTCATCTTGGGCTTGTCTAGTCGTCTATTTCGACTACCTTATCACCTTATTCTTTGTCGACAATTGCCCTGGAAACTGGCTCGGCGTCTCCTTCATGCATTGCCCTGGCAACTAGCTCGGCATCTCCTTCATACACTGCCATGGCAACTGGTTCTAGCCTTGTTTAGGCAAGTGATTCTGTACACACACAAAAACACACCAAAGCAGCATCTTTTCCCACAAAAATCACCAAGTTATGTAATCAAGCTCAACGGTGGAAAGACACATGAATTAATGCATGAATGACTAATTATGCAACTAATATGAGCTTAAGTATAACAATAATATGAGTAAAAAGGGTAATAAAAATAGTACTTTTTCACACTTATCACACCCCCAAACTCGAACTATTGCTTGTCCTCAAGCAATGCAAACTAACAATTACCTGCCAAGACTTTAATCATCAAAGACATGCTTCAAACATGAATTCAAACCTCAGAACCGTGGCACAAAGTATGATCACCTTTTAATTTTTCGAATAGCACAAAAATTACCCAGAACCAAACTATAATGCTCGTGACAATGTGTGTGCGTAGTTGTGTACAAGTTGATTTTCAAGATTCTATGTGAACAATAGGCTTTTGTCAATTTAACTACTGGGGCATTTATTTTTATTTTCACTAGAGCTAATTTCGGGCACCTCTAGCAAAGTAAGAAATTTCTCATTTTATTTTAGTCGACTAGAGCAAATTTCGGGCACCTCTAACGATTCTTTAATGTGCATTAACTACTAGAGCCAGTTTTGGGCACCTCTAGCAAGAAAGTGCATTTACTACTAGAGCCAGTTTCGGGCACCTCTAGCAAGAATTTAACTTTAAATTTTAAATTTACCCAAATTTTAAGCAACCTAAGTTCACTAAGTTTCTTTCAATCAACAAGCCACAACCGTGTAAAAAAATTCAGCATCATAGTAAAATTCTAAGTTCTTTTCATGCAATCCTAGAATTAAAGGTTCTTTCAATTCAGTGCAGTGGCAAAAATTCATCATTTGATATTCAACAAGTCTTAAGCAATTAAATCCAATTAAAAGAATGACAAGTAACATATGCAACCTATATGTGATTGCTAAAGATGAATGCAACTAAACATGAAGCTAACTAGAAACCAACACCCCAAACTCGAGAGAAGCATTGTCCTCAATGCATGTAAGGGTGAAATAAAATTTAAAAGAAACTAAATGAAATGAATTAGTCGGAGAGGTCGTCACCTCGAGTGATAAGTTTCCTTCGTGTCATTTGCTTGATTCATTTTTCAGTCGGTGGTTGAATGCTTGTGGCTGGTACCGCGTGAATAGCACTGCTTTGGTTTGATCCATGTTTACCGAGGCAGGTTCACTTGCCTGGGCATCAATAGTTGCCGAAGCCATTGTTGTTGCCTGGGCATCGCCAGTTTCTGTTGCCGTGGCAACTGCTGAGGGAGTGAATTTCCTTAGCATGTTGGTTGTGAGTCTTGTTGTGGAAAATGAAAGAAAGCCTAGAAACTAAAGATAATAAATAAAAATAAAATATCTCCTAAAAAATAAAGAGAAAAAAAATAACCGAAAATAATAGAACAATATAGTTCGAAAAATAAAAAGAAAAAGAAAAAGAAAATATCGAAAGGAGAGCATGCTCATACACTCCTAAGGTGTCAACTTCTTTGTTACGTTCTACATGGGCACCGTTGTAGTGCTTCAATCTTTGTCCGTTAACTTTGAATTCATGTTCGTCGATAATGGACTTGATTATCACAGTACCATGGGAGAATGGTTTGACAACTTCGAATGGTCCCGACCATCTTAATTTTAGTTTTCCCGGGAAAAGTTTTAGTTGAGAATTGAATAAGAGAACTAGCTGCCCTGGCATGAATTGTCGCGACAATAGTTTCTTGTCCTGCCATTGCTTTGTTATTTCCTTGTAGATTCGTGCATTGTTATAGGCAGGTGCACAAAATTCTTCTATCTCGTTGAGGTCCAACAAACGCTTTTGCCCGGCACTTTCCCAATCCATATTCATGGTCTTGAATGCCCAATATGCCGTGTTCGATTTCCACTGGTAGATGGCATGTTTTTCCATAGACAAGTCGGAAGGGTGACATACCTAAGGGTATTTTGAATGTAGTGTGATATGCCCAAAGTGCGTCATCTAGTCTTACTGACCAATCATTCCTAGAGGGATTTACAACTTTCTCGAGTATACCTTTCAATTCCCGGTTGGAAATTTCTACTTGCCCATTAGTTTGTGGGTGATATTGCCCGTCTTATGGCAACAATCACATTGCTTGTAAAACTCTTGGGCATCTTTGTACAGTGTTGGCCAATACAAACTGGATTGCAAAACTTTGGCTGCGGTACGAGTTCCTACAAAATGTTCTCTATAGGGTGAAGAATGGCATTACCGGAGTACATTCTGCTGCTCTTCTTTAGGACACATCAGTGTATGACCTGATCAGGGTATTGCCGAGGCATGTGCTACCGTGGCGACTGCTCCCAAGATTGTCGAGTCGTATGTGTCTAGAGTTGCCAAGGCATACGCGTCCATGGTTGCCGAGGCGTGCATATCAGTGGTTACCGAGGCGTGCGCGTCTGGAGTTGCAAAGGCATGCGCGCCAAGAACTGCTACGGCATTGAGGGTTGCCGAGGCATGCGCATCCATGGTTGCTGAGGCGTCAAGGGTTGCTACGGCATCGAGGGTTGCCGAGGCGTGTGCGTCTGGAGTTTGCCGAGGCGTGCGTGTCAAGAGCTACTACGGCGTCGAGGGTTGCTGAGGCATGCGCATCTATGGTTGCCGAGGGATGCGCATCCATGGTTGCCGAGGCGTCAAGGGTTGCCGAGGCGTGCACAATCATGGTTGCCGAGGCAACTAAAAATTATTCATTTGGGAATGCATCGCATATCTCTAAATCCGCATCCTATTCCCTGTGAGTTTGCCTAAGACTGCTCCTATCACGAAATCACTTGCATCATACATGAGCTCAAAAGGTGGCATCCAATCTGGTGGAACGACAATGGGTGCCGAGGCAAGCTTTTCCTTTAGGGTTTCGAATGCTTGGGCGCAAGAATCATCAAAATTGAAGACTTTATCTTGGTGGGAGTAGTCTCTCGATCACGTCCACCTTAGCTTTGTCTACTTCAATTCCCTTGGATGAAATCTTGTGGCCGAGCACTATTCTTTCATCTACCATAAGATGGCACTTCTCCCAATTAAGGACTAAATCGGTTTCTTCACATCTTGCCAACACCTTCTCTAAATTGCCGAGGCAACTATCAAAGTCACTACCAAAAACGAAAAAATCATCCATGAAGATCTCAAGGAAGTCTTCGATCATGCTTGAAAAGAGTGCCATCATGCATCTTCTAATGTTAGTGCATATCTGATAAAACTTGAGGATGGTCGTTTTTGATACTTCTTATAGCCATCCGCACCCTCCATCGGGTGACAATATTGCCCAAAAAGAGTTTGGCCAATGTGCTTGCCACTACTCCCTTTTGCGTTCCCATGGTGGAGGTGTCTTTCTTCTTTGTTCGCTTATAGTCCATGTATACTCTCCACCTTGCTACTATTCCTGAAGGCACAAATATATTAATAGGAAAAATTATATCCATTCTCAACCATTCAATTACCTCATTCTTGTCGACTTCTATCATGGTTGGATGTAGCCTTTGTTGTCGTGGCAATTGCTGCTCAAGCCAATTGCCGTGGCAATCAGTTGCCAAAATTTGCTGTAAGTCAAGGGAAGAACCAATTTTCTGAAAAGCTTTACGAATCCAAACACCGTTTTCTTTTGGCCTCTCAAACATCTCCATCAGTAGAGATTTCGATGGCTTCAAATCTACCAACCTCGGTTCCTCAAGACATACCTGCAGTGGACGAGGTGAGTTTTTAAAGAATTCAAAAGGTTCAACCATTACCTGTTCACATTCCATTGGCAAAGTATTATCATCTCGTTGATCTTGCATGTGGTCGTGTAATTGCCGTGGTAATTGTAGATGAGAGCAATCTATAGATTCCTGCTTCAACATCAACGTTGTAACCTTCTGGGCATCAGGTTCCTCAAAATTTGCTGTAGTATTGTTGTCCTTAACTTCACTGAGTGTTTTCGCGGCATTGCTCTGTTTAGGCTCCTCAATCATTGCCGAGGCAATTTGTTGTTCAGGCTCATCA
This sequence comes from Hibiscus mutabilis, assembly GCA_019671005.1. Lineage (NCBI taxonomy): Eukaryota > Viridiplantae > Streptophyta > Magnoliopsida > Malvales > Malvaceae > Hibiscus > Hibiscus mutabilis. Next base: position 20,795,074 of record CM033730.1, read on the forward strand.
TGTGTTGGGCAGTCTCTCTCATTGGCATCCTCTTGACTTTGAGGTTCTAGTTGTTCCCTACACATCAGAGAGCTTTCTTTGCATTGCTCCCTATCCTCTTGCATTGGGACGTCAGTATCCCTAGGAATGAATTGTTGGTGCATGTTATCCATGACATATGTGGATCTCCCCAATTGATCTTCTGAATCCCCTAAGGCTGCATCCCACTGAGCTATCCTCGTATCCATAGATTTTGATAGCTCTTGAATCTCTTCAATTGATCCATCAAGTCTAGCCAAAGAAGCTAGTAACTTTTCCTCCAAGGAATTGGAATGCTCTTGAAAAGGACTACATTGCCATGGCATATCTGTTGCTACGGCAAAATTGTTATGGTAAAAAAAAATTGTGCTTTTTGACCATACCATGAAGAATTTTGCTGATGGTTCCCTCTATGGTCCTCCATGTAGTTATATGCACCGAAAATGTGAGGGAAATTTTCAAACACATGATGTTCTCCACACATAGCACAAGATTTTTCCATGGTACAAGTTCTTTGGGCTTTTCTCGGTTGGTATAGGTAATCATCAAAGGGCGCAAGGAACTCTTGATTGGATTGATTCATATCTTCCAACATCATCTCTCGAATAGATTGGCTTTTATTTCCCGACATGTTGATGTCCCTTAACTTGTAGCGCACCTAAATTTTTTTTTGATAAAACAAACAAAAAGAAAAGTTAGTAAAACTAAGAGAAAAAAACGCAATAACAAAAACAACTAACACCAATTGCCAATCCCCCGCAACGGCGCCAAAAACTTGTTGTGCGTAATAAGTGCTACACAATTGTGCAAGTATACACGTTGCAAGTTATAGTATAAAAGATATCGTCTCCACAGGGATTGGTGCCACTTCAAGAATCTAGTCTCTTGCACTGTAAAGAGTAAAATCACAAATAAAGGATTATATGAGTTTTAACTAATAACTAATCTAGAAAGAAAATAAGTAAAAGGCGATGTAATTAGATGAGAGAGATAGGCCAGGTTATCATGAGTTGAGGTGTGATAGCCGATTGGATCATCTTGGTAAAAGAGTGCACGAGCAACTCAGTTGCCGTGGCAACTTGCACAATGGGGTTGCCTTGGCATCTAATCAATGGTTGCCTGGGCGACTAGTTGGGGAACTACTTGGGCGTCTGGGCAACAACCTTCAAGGTTCGGCAGAGCGTTCTTCAATGGTTTCTTCTTATCCCTAAGTTGAAACTCTAGCTACTTGTGCATGCCTTGATAACACATCCCTGCGTGAATCAAGGGTGAACAACAACCAATCTTGCGCTCCTCTTAGCCGTTGAAATCCTTGACTTATTCCTAAGCCGTATTAATCTTCACCATCAATAGATTGAATAAAGACCATATTCATTCGTTTCTTGAATCTAACTCTCCCGATATTAGATAAATAGATGAAGTTATGAGATCCTCTCCCAATTCACTCGCAAACAAGAATAAGAACCAAGAATGAATAAACCTTGAATAGAAAAGTGCAAACTCTTATTACCTAAATAAAATCCAATAGTTTCTCACAACCACAAAACACAATAACCATAGCCAAATAGATTTAGTTCATGGCTAGGTTCCAAAGAAACACAAGATAAATAATCCCTAGCATGAACCTAATTGAACAATAAAGAAAAAGATGAAGAATTGAAGCTTGTCGAAATCCCCTTGCCCTAGATGCTTGTTGAAAATTATCTCCTCTTCCTCCCTTGGAGTTGACGGCTTGGTGATCTATTGATAGGGCTAGGTCAAAGTCCTTCTTTGAGGAGGAAGTTAAGTTGGAATTAAATTATCTTTAAACAATATAATTCTTTATTATAATTATAATCCTTCTAGAACTTCTCCTATCTTCTTGGAATTTAATTCTTCTTTAACCTCTTCATGGAAATCAAACTCCTATGGGATTTAGCTTTGCTCCACGTCACCTTGGGCTTGTCTAGTCATCAATTTTGACTACCATATCACCTTATTCTTTGTCGACAATTGCCTTGGCAACTGGCTCGACGTCTCCTTCATGCATTGCCCTGGCAACTAGCTCGACATCTCCTTCATGCACTGCCCTGGCAACTGGTTTTATCCTTGTTTAGGCAAGTCATTCTGCACACACACAAAAACACACCAAAGCAGCATCTTTTTCCACAAAAATCACCAAGTTATGTAATCAAGCTCAACGGTGGAAAGAAACATGAATTAATGCATGAATGACTAATTATGCAACTAATATGAGCTTAAGTCTAACAATAATATGAGTAAAAAGGGTAATAAAAATAGCACTTTTGCACAGTTATCAACACCCTTACCCCAAGTAAAACCCTTGCTTTCTTTCTTTCCAATCAATCCCACCTACCATATTTACTTCATATCTTTTCTACTTCCCATCACAATTAAACTCCCAACCTTCACAATCTTTTCCTCTTCTTGCTACTTTCCAATTTTCTTTCCATAGTTTCTTTCCTTTCAGCAAATCGATCCACAAACAAGAACCACAATGGCTTTGAAACTCAAAACTCTCACTCGGCCAAGTTCCTCCCAAGAACCACGCTACAAGAAATTTGCTACATCGGCAGTTCAAAAATGATTTCACTCCAAGTTTGAAAGCTGGAAGATTTGCGAAGAACAAGGCTTCGAATACTCCAACTCTCATCAAGACTTCGGCCTTGAACCCTTCATCTTCCAAAGGATTGCACACCAAAACTGGAAAATCTTTTGCCATCAACTGGAACCGGGCAACATCTTATGGGTAAGAGAATTCTATGCTCACTTACCTAACCCGGACAATCCATACGTGTTTGTTCGCGACAAAGCTATCCTTATAAGCACCGAGAGCATCAACGCCTTTTACGGGCTCTACATTGAGAAGGACAAGAATCAAGCCTTTGTCGATCAACTCACGCCCAAACAACTAGACAAGGTACTTCAAGAACTCACTCTACCGGGGACTCATTGGAACGACGGCAAATACAAGGGCACGGTAAACTACCTTCAGCTTAAACCAGAGGCAAAATTATGAAATAAGTTTGTTAAAACTTCTTTAATACCCACCACACACAATACTATCGTTGACACACCTCATCTTTCGCTCATGCATTCTATTTTGCATAATCGCATCATTAACAATGGCAAAATTATTTGCAATGAGAATTTTGTATGTAGCACAAAAGACAAGGGTTCTCTTTTCTTCCCTTGCCTAATCTCCAACCTTTGCAAGGAGATGTATGTCCCAAGTGAGTCAACCGATGAAAAGGCACTACCAAAGTCTGGTTGGAATCAAGCACAAAGTCGAAAGTTAATGGGAGAGGCACCGTAAAATCCCCTAACGCCTACGGTTGTCGCGACAACTTATGCCGCCTCGGCAACACTTGATGCCCAGGCAACTGATGCCAAGGCAACTCAGCCAGCAACCCCAGGATAACTTGAAGCACTCTTACAACCTTTGGCAAACCGCCTTAAGCAAATTGAAGCCCACTAACTAATGTTCATGCGGTACATGAAGGACCACAACAATGCCATCACCCAAGTCATCCTGGAAAATTACTCGGACAGCCGAGTACCGTTCCCTATCTTTTCTGCCGATATTCTTGCCACGGAAACCGCAAAAGCAGTTGCCATGGAGACCTACACAGCACCTGCTCCAGTAATTGCCACGGCAACCCACACTGAAGATGCCACGACAACCGAGACTGAAGACACCCCGGCAACCACTACAAAAGACAAAGGTAAAACACCTATGCCTGAACCAACTCGTACTGTATCATTATCCAATTTTTTTAGATTCGGACGAGTCCTTCATTGCACCAACAAGGATCACACTAGTTGAATCCTCCAAGCCAAAATGAAAAGCCAATGACATTGAGGAAGAGGATGATGAAGACGGTGAGGACACACTCGTACGAGGATCATTTCAACCATCGGCAACAAGGAAGCAACCACCGCATTCAAGCAAAAGAATCAAGACACCGCCAAAAGGAAACTAATTATCCACAATGACGAGCTCTCAAGTAAGTCATCTTTTGCATTCTACTTTTTTATTTTCTTTTTGCATGCATTGAGGACAATGCCTTACTCGAGTTTGGGGATTGTTACTAGTTAGTTGTCATGTTTAGTTGCATTCATCTTAAGTATTGCATATAGGACACATAAATTGCTTGCCATGCCTTTAGTTGGAACAAGAATTGCTTAGACTTGATGAATATCCATTGATGACATTGCCAATGTACTTAATTGATAGAACTTTTTATTCTAGGATAACCATGGAAACACTTAGAATCCTACTATGATGCTAAACTTGATGAAACACTGTTGTGGCTTGATTAAATTAAGGAATTCTAGCGAACTTAGGTTGATAGTTAAAAAATTAGGGGATTAAAATAAAAATTGGATGAATGGTAGAGGTGCCCGAAACTGACTCTAGTATGTGCTAAAAAATTGATCGCTAGAGGTGCCCGAAACCAACTCTAGTCGAATAAAAGAAAAACTTAAGAAAACTAAAAACAAATCACTAGAGGTGGCCAAAACCGACTCTAGTTAAAACATGTTAAAAGAACCCAAGGAAGTAATTTGAAAACCTCTTTTTCACATAGAATCCGAAAAATCAAATTGCACACAACTCCGCACACACTCACAAGCATTATAGTTTGATTCCGAGTAACTCCTAAGTTGTCTGAAAAAAATGAAAATTCAATCATACTTTTTGCCACCGTTCTAAGGATTGAAATCAAGTTCGAAGCTAAGTTTGTGAAAATTGAATTCTTGGCAGGTAATTATTAGTTTGCATTGCTTGAGGATAAGCAATAGTTCGAGTTTGGGGGTGTGTTAAGTGTCTAAAAGTACTATTTTATTCACCTTTTTGCTCATATTATTGCTAGACTTAGGCTCATATTAGTTGCATTATTAGCCATTCATGCACGTTTGCATTGTTTCCTTGGTGGTTGATAAGTGTTCAAAAGTACTATTTTTATTACCCTTTTTACTCATATTATTGTTAGACTTAAGCTCATATTAGTTGCATAATTAGTCATTCATGCATTAATTCATGTTTCTTTCCACCGTTGAGCTTGATTACATAACTTGGTGATTTTTGTGGAAAAAGATGCTACTTTGGTGTGTTTTTGTGTGTGTGCAGAATCACTTGCATAAACAAGGCTAGAACCAGTTGCCAGGGCAGTGCATGAAGGAGATGCCGAGCTAGTTGCCAGGGTAATGCATGAAGGAGACGCCAAGCCAGTTGCCAGGGCAATTGTCGACAAAGAATAAGGTGATATGGTAGTCGAAATTGATGACTAGACAAGCCCAAGATGACGTGGAGCAAAGCTAAATCCCAAAGGAATTTGATTTCCATGAAGAGGTTAAAGAAGAATTAAATTCCAAGAAGATAGGAGAAGTTCTAGTAGCAATATAATTATAATAAAAGAATTATATTCTTTAAAGATAATTTAATTCCAACTTAACTTCCTCCTCAAAGAAGGACTTTGACCTAGCCCTATAAATTAGAGGCCATATCATCAACTTGGAGAGGAGCAAGAGGAGGGAAAATTTCGACAACCCCATAGGGCAAGAAGAGAGAAATTTCAATAAGAGAGCAAGGGGGAGAGAGTTTGATTTCTTCTTCTTCTTCTTTGCTTCCATTAGATTCATGGTTTGGGGATTATTTTTTTGTATATTTTGAACCCAACCATGAACTAACTTGATTGGTTGGGGTTATTGTTTTTTTGTTGTTGTGAAAAACAATTGATTTTGTTTAGGTAATAAGAGTTTGCACTTTTCTATTCAAGGTTTACTCATTCTTGGTTTTTATTCTTGTTTATGAGTGAATTGGGAGAGGATCTCGTAACTTCATCTATTTATCTAATATCGGGAGAGTTAGATTCAAGAAACAAATGAGTATGGTCTTTATTCAATCTATTGATGGTGAAGATTAATCCGCTTAGGAATAAGTTAAGGATTTCAATGGCTAAGAGGAGCGCAAGATTGGTTGTTGTTCACCCTTGATTCACGCAGGATGTATTATCAAGGCATGCACAAGTAGCTAGAGTTTCGACTTAGGATAAGAAGAAACCATTGAAGAACGCTCCGCCAAACCTTGAAGTTGCTGCCCACCGCCCAAGTAGTTGCCCACCTAGTCGCCTGTGCAACCATCGATTAGTTGCCAAGGCAACCTCACAGTAAGTTGCCACGGCAACCGAGAGTTGCCCTTGCACTTTTTACCAAGACGATCCAATCTGCTATCACACCTCAACTCATGATAACTTGGCCTATTTACTCTATTTTAATTTCATTTATTCTTTTAGTTTATTGCTCTTAGTTTTCTCGTTAATTAAAACCTCTATTATCAATTGTGTTTTTATTTTCACAGTGCAGTAACTTAAGCAAAGTGGCCCAAACCAATCCCTGTGGAGACGATACTCGATACTCGTATCACTTTATTACTTGCTACGTGTATACTTGCACATTTACGTAGCACTTATTACACGCAACATGTTTTTGGCGCCGTTGCCGGGCATTGGCAATTAGTGTTAGTTGTTTTTGTTATTGCATTTTTTTCTCTTAGTTTTACTAACTTTTCTTTTTATTTGTTTTATCAAAAAAAATTTAGGTGCCCTACAAGTTAAGGGACATCAACATGTCGGGAAATAAAAACCAATCTATTCGAGAGATGATGTTGGAAGATATGAATCAATCCAATCAAGAGTTCCTTGCACCCTTTGATGATTACCTATACCAACCGAGAAAAGCCCAAAGAACTTATACCGTGGAAAATCTTGTGCTATGTGTGGAGAACATCATGTGTTTGAAAATTGCCCTCACATTTTCGGTGCATATAACTACATGGAGGACCATAGAGGGAACCAAAGCAGCAAAATTCTTCATGGTATGGTCAAAAAGCTCAAAAATTTTTTTACCATAACAATTTTGTCAGAAAGAATGATATGCCATGGCAATGTAGTCCTTTTCAAGAGCATTCCAATTCTTTGAGGAAACGTTACTAGCTTCCTTGGCTAGACTTGATGGATCAATTGAAGAGATTTGAGAGCTATCAAAATATATGGATACGAGGATAGCTCATTGGGATGCAACCTTAGGGGATTCAGAAGATCAATTGGGGAGATCCACATATGTCATGGATAACATGCACCAACAATTCATTCCTAGGGATACTGACGTCTCAAGGCAAGAGGATAAGGAGCAATGCAAAGAAAGCTCTCTGATGTGTGGGGAACAACTAGAACCTCAAAGTCAAGAGGATGCCAATGAGAGAGACTACCCAACACATGATGAGCTTGAACAACAAATTGCCTCGGCAATGATTGAGGAGCCTAAACAGAGCAATGCCACGACAACACTCAGTGAAGCTGAGAACAACAATACTACAACAAATTCTGAGGAACCTGATTCCCAGAAGGTTACAACGTTGATGTTGAAGCAAGAATCTGTAGATTGCTCTCATCTACAATTACCACGGCAATTACATGACCACATGCAAGATCAACGAGAAGATACTACTTTGCCAATGGAATATGAGCAGGTAATGGTTGAACCTTTGAATTCTTTAAAAACTCACCTCATCCATTGCAGGTATGTCTTGAGGAACCGAGGTTGGTAGATTTGAAGCCATCAAATCTCTACCGATGGAGATGTTTGAGAGGCCAAAAGAAAACGGTGTTTGATTCGTAAAGCTTTTCAGAAAATTGGTTCTTCCTTGACTTACAACAAATTTTGGCAATCGATTGCCACGACAATTGGCTTGAGCAGCAATTGCCACGACAACAAAGGCTACATCCAACCATGATAGAAGTCGACAAGAATGAGGTAATTGAATGGTTGAGAATGGATATAATTTTTCCTATTAATATATTTATGCCTTCGTGAATAGTAGCAAGGTGGAGAGTATACATGGACTACAAGTTTAACAAAGAAGAAAGACACATCCACCATGGTAACGCAAAAGGGAGTAGTGGCAAGCACATTGGCCAAACTCTTTTGGGCAATATTGTCACCCGATGGAGGGTGTGGATGGACTATAAGAAGTATCAAAATGACCCATCTCAAGTTTTTCTGATATGCACTAACATTAGAAGATGCATGATGGCACTTTTTCGGACATGGTCGAAGACTTCCTTGAGATCTTCATGGATGATTTTTCCATTTTTGGTAGTGACTTCAACAATTGCCTTGACAATTTAGAGAATGTGTTGGCAAGATGTGAAGAAACCGATTTAGTCCTTAATTGGGAGAAGTGCCATCTTATGGTAGATGAAGGAATAGTGCTCGCCACAAGATTTCATCCAAGGGAATTGAAGTAGACAAAGCCAAGGTGGACGGATCGAGAGATTACCCCACCAAGATAAAGTCTTCCATTTTGATGATTCTTGCACCCAAGCATTCAAAACCCTAAAGGAAAAGCTTGCATCGCACCCATTGTCGCTCCACCAGATTGACGCTACCTTTTGAGCTCATGTGTGATGCAAGTGATTTCGCGGTAGGAAGCAGTCCTAAGCCAATGCATGAAAAGAATAGAAAATCAAGTGGCGATCACTTATCACGTTTAGAACACAATAGGGAGGAGGACGCGATTTAGAGATATGCGATGCATTCCCGGATGAACAACTTTTAGTTGCCTCGCAAAACCATGGATGTGCACGCCCCAACCCTTGACGCTGCAACAATTGCATGCCATGAACATGCGACGCATCTTGCGCCTGACGCAACAGATTTAAGCAACCCGATGACCATGGATGGCAACAAGCATTGACGCAACCATGGATACGCATGCCGGGCAACCATGGACACATGCTGTGGCGTATGGAAGAGCTCAAAAACTCTAGACACACATGACTTTGACGCAATCTTGGGAGCAATCGCCACGATAGCACATGCCTCGCAATACCCCGTACGCTGGATTTAGTTAATTTCTTTGTTTGTGGTATTTTACCTTACAGCCTTACTCACCAAGGGAAGAAGTGGTTCCACCATGATGCTAAGCATTACTTTTGGGACGAGCCTCTTTTGTTTAAACAATGTGCAGATCAGGTTATACGCCGATGTGTCCCTCAAGAAGAGCAATGTAATGTACTCCGACAATGCCATTCTTCACCCTATGGAGGACATTTTGAGGAACTCGCATCACTGGCCAAAGTTTTTCAATCCGGTTTGTATTGGCCAACACAGATAAAGATGCCCAAGAGTTTTACAAGCAACTGATCGCTGCCGAGAGGACGGGCAATATCACCTACAAACCAATGGGCAATCAAGACCGTGAATATGGATTAGAAAGTGCCGGACAAAAAGCATTTGTTGTACCTCAACGAGATAGAAGAATTTCGTGCACTCGCCTATAACAATGCACAAATCTACAAGGAGAAAACAAAGCAATGGCACGACAAGAAACTATTGTCGCGACAATTCATGCGTGGCAACTAGTTCTCTTATTCAATTCTCGACAAAAACTTTTCCCGGAAAACTAAAATCAAGATGGTCGGGACCATTCGGTTGTCAAACCATTCTCCCATGGTACTATGATAATCAAGTCCATTACCGACGAACATGAATTCAAAGTTAACGGACAAAGATTGAAGCACTACAACGGTGCCCATGTAGAACGAAACAAAGAAGTTGACACCTTAGGAGATGCATGAGCATGCTCTCCTTTCGATATTTTTTTTATTTTTTTTTTTTTTTTTTTTTGAACTATTTTTTTTTTTCTATTATTTTCTGTTATTTTTTTTTCTCTTTATTTATTTTTGGAATTTTTAGGAGAGATTTTATTTTTCTTCATTATCTTTAGTTTCCGTGTTTTATTTTCCACAACAAGACTCACAACCACCATGCTAAGGAAATTCATCGCCGACTACTTGCCACAACAACAACAACAAGAAAAAAAATGGCGATGCCTGTGCAACAACAATGGCTTCGCAACTATCGATGCCCATGCAAGTGAACCTGCATCGCAAACATGGATCAAATCAAAGCAATGCTATTCACGCGGTACCAGCATTCAACCACCGATCAAAAAATGAATCAAGCAAACGCACACGAAGGAAACTTATCACCGAGGTGATGACCTCTCCAACTAACTCATTTCATTTAGTTTCTTTTAAATTTTGTTTCACTTTACATGCATTGAGGACAATGCTTCTCTCGAGTTTGGGGGGTTGGTTTCTAGTTAGTTTCATGTTTAGTTGCATTCATTGTTAGCAATCACATATAGGTTGCATATGTTACTTGCCATGCCTTTAATTGGATTTAATTGCTTAAGACTTGTTGAATATCCAATGATGAATTTTTTGCCACTGCACTTAATTGAAAGAACCTTTAATTTTAGGATTGCATGAAAAGAACTTAGAATTTTACTATGATGCTGAATTTTTTTTTTTACATGGTTGTGGCTTGTTGATTGAAAGAAACTTAGTGAACTTAGGTTGCTTAAAATTTTAAGGTAATTTAAAATTGAAAATTAAAAGTTAAATTCTTGCTAGAGGTGCCCAAAACTGCTCTAGTAGTAAATGCACTTTCTTGCTAGAGGTGCCCAAACTGCTCTAGTAGTTAATGCACATTAAAGAATCGCTAGAGGTAGTTAAATTGGCTCTAGTCGACTAAAATAAAATGAGAAATTGCTTACTTTAGCTAGAGGTGCCCAAATTGGCTCTAGTGAAAATAAAAATAAATGCCCCGATAATTAAATTGATAAAAGCCTATTGTTCACATAGAATCTTGAAAATCAACTTGTACACAACTACGCACACACATTGTCACGAGCATTATAGTTTTGTTCCGGGTAATTTTTGTGCTATCCAAAAATTAAAAGGTGATCACTTTTTGTGCCACGGTTCCGAGGTTTGAATTCAAGTTTGAAGCATGTCTTTGATGATTAAAGTCTTAAGGTGTAATTGTTAGTTTGCATTGCTTGAGGACAAGCAATAGTTCGAGTTTGGGGATGTGATAAGTGTTCAAAAGACTATTTTTATTACCCTTTTACTCATATTATTGTTAGACTTAAGCTCATATTAGTTGCATAATTAGTCATTCATGCATTAATTCATGTTTCTTTCCACCGCTGAGCTTGATTACATAACTTGGTGATTTTTTGTGAAAAAGATGCTGCTTTTGTGTTTTTTTGTGTGTGTGCAGAATCACTTGCCTAAACAAGGCTAGAACCAGTTGCTGTGGCAATGCATGAAGGAGATGTTGAGCTAGTTGCTGTGGCAATGCATGAAGGAGACGCGAGCCAGCTTGCTGTGGCAATTGTCGACAAAAGAATAAGGTGATATGGTAGTCGAAATTGATGACTAGACAAGCCCAAGATGACGTGGAGCAAAGCTAAATCCCAAAGGAATTTGATTTCCATGAAGAGATTAAAGAAGAATTAAATTCCAAGAAGATAGAGAAGTTCTAGTAGGAATATAATTATAATAAAGAATTATATTCTTTAAAGATAATTTAATTCCAACTTAACTCCTCCTCAAAGAAGGACTTTGACCTAGCCCTATAAATAAATTAGAGGCCATATCGTCAACTTGAGAAAGAGAGCAAGAAGAGGGAAAATTTTGACAACCCCATAGGGCAAGAAGAGAGAAATTTTGACAAGAGAGCAAGGGGGAGAGAGTTTGATTTCTTCTTCTTCTTCTTTGCTTCCATTAGATTCATGGTTTGGGGATTATTCTTTGTATATTTTGAACCCAACCATGAACTAACTTGATTGGTTGGGGTTATTGTGTTTTGTTGTTGTGAGAAACAATTGATTTTGTTTAGGTAATAAGAGTTTGCACTTTCTATTCCAATCTTGCGCCCTCTTAGCCGCTGAAATCCTTAACTTATTCCTAAGCCGGATTAATCTTCACCATCATTGATTGAATAAAGATCATATTCATTCGCTTTTGAATCTAACTCTCCGATATTAGATAAATGGATGAAATCACGAGATCCTCTCCCAATTCACTCGCAAAACAAGAATAAGAACCAAGAATGAATAAACCTTGAAATAGAAAAGTGCAAACCTTATTACCTAAACAAAACCAATAGTTTTTCACAACCACAAAACACAATAACCATAGCCAAGTAAATTTAGTTCATGGCTAGGTTCCAAAGAAACACAAGATAAATAATCCCTAGCATGAACCCAATCGAACAAAGAAGAAAAGATGATGTCTAAATCCCTTGCCCTGATGCTTGCTTAAAATTCTCTTGCCCTCTTGTCTTGTAAATTCCTCTTGCTCTCTCTATTGAATTGTCGAAATCTCCTTGATATTTATAGGCTAGGCCAAAGTCCTTCTTTGAGGAGGAGTTTGAGTTGGAATTAAATTATCTTTAAAGAATATAATTTTTTATTATAATTTTATTTATTAGAACTTCTCCTATCTTCTTGGAATTTAATTCTTCTTTTAATCTCTGCATGGCAATCAAATTCCTTTGGGCTTGGGCCTTGCTCCATGTCATCTTGGGCTTGTAAAGTCATGAATTTTGACATCCATATTGATATGAGCCTGAAGTCTATCAATTTTTGAGCCTAAGTCTAACAATAATATGAGTAAAAAGGGTAAGAAAATAGTACTTTTGAACACTTATCACACCCCAATCCAACTATTTTGTCCTAAGCAATGCAAACTGTTAATTATCAAGACTTCAAATACTCACAAACTTAGCTTTGAACTTGATTTCAATCTCCAACTGGGCACAAAGTATGATTGGCTTTTTTATTTTAGTAAAATTCTAAGTTTTTACATCGGAATCAAACTATAATATCAATTAGTGCATTGGCAAAGTCATGAGTTAAGCAAGTTGATTTTTCGGATTCTATGCAAACAATAGGTTTTCAAATTAATTTATGTATCCTAAATTTAATATGTTTTAGATAGAATGTATTTTAAACATCTAGTGTTTTATTTAAGTTTTTTAAGTTAATTTAATCGTGAGAGCATTGTCCTCAATGCATGCATAAAAATAAGAAAAAAAAAAAATTTAATACGAGGACTTAGCCGAGAGTTCGCCATCGAGATGATTAGTTTTATTTAGTTGGTGTCTTGATTTTTTTGCTTGAACGCTGATGGTTGTTTTCTTTTCATCCAATTTTTATGTCTTTAGCAATTTGTTAATTATCAACCTAAGTTGGTTGGTTGCCTTAAATCAATCAAACCACAACAGTTTCATCAAATTTAGCATCATAGTAAAATTTAAGTTTTTCCATGGTTATCCTAGAATAAAATTTCTATCAGCAGTGCATTGGCAAAGTCATCATTGAATATTCATCAAATCTAAGAAATTTTTGTTCCAATTAAAGGCATGAAAATAAAATTTATGTATCCTAAATGTAATGCTTAAGATTAATGTAACTAAACATGGTAATTACTAATAACAATCCCAAGAAAGATGAGGCATTGTCCTCAATGCATGCATAAAAATAATAAAAAAATAAAAATAAAAAATGCATACGAGGATTTTTACAAAGAGGTTTTGGTTAGATGAATTGAGGCTTTATATAAGCCTTAGATTCAGCCCATTAGTTTTTTTGTTGAAGATGTTTTCCTACTTGGTTTAGAATTCTTCTTTATCTTGAACTTCCTTTCCTACAATTCAAAAACAAATCAAATAAGGATTAAAATTAAAGATTAATAAAGAAAATAAATAAAGATGTGTAATAGGATTCTTAGACTTAAACTAAAAAAAATCTATCCTAAAACTACTAATAATGAAAAAAAAAAAAAAAAAAAAAAAAAACTAAAAAAATGAAAAAAAAAAAATAAAATAAAAAAAAAAAATAAAATAAAAAAAAAATAAAAAAAAAAAAAATAAAAAAGAGAGAGCATGCTCATGCATCTCCTAAATTGACCACTTCCTTGTTACGCTCCACATGGGCACCATTGTAGTGCTTCAATCTTTGTCCATTAACTTTGAATTCATGGTTGTCGAGATGGACTTGATTATCACGGCACCATGGGAGAATGGTTTGACGACTTCAAATGGTCCCGACCATCTTGATTTCAGCTTTCCCGGAAAAGTTTTAGCCGAGAATTGAATAGGAGAACTAGTTGCCTCGGGCGTGAATTGCCGTGGCAATAGTTTTTGTCATGCCATCGCTTTGTTTTCTCCTTGTAGATTCGCATTGTTATAGGCGAGTGCACGAAATTCTTCTATCTCATTGAGATCCATCAAACGCTTTTGTCCGCACTTTCCCAATCCATATTCACGGTCTTGATTGCCCAAGACGCCTTGTGCTCGATTTCCACCGTAGATGACATGTTTTACCATAGACAAGTCGGAAGGGGGACATACCTAATGGTGTTTTGAATGCAAGGCGATATGCCCAAAGTGCGCCATCTAGTCTTAATGACCAATCCTTCCTTGAGGGATTTACAACTTTCTCGAGTATTCCCTTCAACTCCCGGCTGAAATTTCGCTTGCCCGCTGGTTTGTGGGTGATATGCCGTGGCGATCTTGTGTGATATGCCAAGCTGCTGCAACATCTTGGCAATTAGTCTGTTGTCAAAATGCTTGCCCTCGTCGCCGATAATTGCTCTCGCATCCCAAACCGTAAATATGTTTTTCTCGCAGAATCGCTGCACGGTCTTGGAAATCGTTGGGAATCGCAACGCTTCTACCCATTTAGACACATAGTCGACGCGCAGTAAGATGTAGAGGTTGCCGAATGAAGATGGAAAGGTCCCATAAAATCGATCCCCATACATCGAACAGTTCCACTCGATGATGTTTCGAGTGGCATCTCATGTCGTTTAGAGATATTGCCCGCCCTTCCGCAACGATCACATTGCTTGTAAAAGTCTTGGGCATCTTTGTACAATGTTGGCCAATACAAACCGGATTGCAAGACTTTGGTCATGTACGAAGTTCCTCCAAAATGTCCTCCATAGGGTGAAGAATGGCATTGCCGAGTACATTCTGTTGTTTTCTTTCAGTGGGACACATCGGCGATAACCCGATCCGCACATTGTTTAAACAAAAGAGGCTCGTCCCAAAAGTAATGCTTAGCATCATGGCGGAACCGCTTTTTCCTTGGTGAGTAATGCCATAAGGAAAATACCACAAACAAGGAAATTAACTAAAACCGCTGCACTGTGGTATTGCCGAGGCATGTGCCGCCGTGAGTGATCGCTTCCCAAAATTGCCGAGGCGTGTGCGCCAAAGACCGCCGCGCAAGGCCGAGAGTTGCCGAGGCATCCATGGCGTGCATCCATGGTTGCCGAGGCATCATGGGTTGCCGAGGCATCTAGGGTTGCCGAGGCGCCAAGGGTTGCCGAGGCGCTGAATTAGGCAATTTGAATTTGTTCATCCGGGAATGCATCGATATCTCTAGATCCGCCCTCCTCCTATTATTGTGCTCCAAACGTGATAAGTGATCGCCACTTGATTTTTCTCGCTCCTTTCTCGTCCCAATTTCAATATCAAATTCTTGTAAAAGTAATATCCAACGAATCAAACGAGGTTTAGCATCCTTTTAGCAAATAAGTATTTGATTGCCGAATGGTCCGTATGAACAATTACCTTTGTACCAATTAAATAGGATCGAACTTGTCAAATGCTAAAAAACTACAGCTAGTAACTCTTTCTCCGTTGTTGTGTAATTCACTTGAGCATCATTAAGAGTTTTACTAGCGTAGTATATCACATGGAAGGTCTTACTGCGGCGCTGGCCTAGGATCGCTTCCTACCGCAAATCACTTGCATCACACATGAGCTCAAAAGGTAGCGCCCAACTGTGGAACGACAATGGGTGCCGAGGCTTTTTTTTCTTTAGGGTTTCAATGCTTGAGTGCAAGAATCATCAAAATCAAGACTTTAT
Organism: Hibiscus mutabilis; assembly: GCA_019671005.1. Classification (NCBI taxonomy): domain Eukaryota; kingdom Viridiplantae; phylum Streptophyta; class Magnoliopsida; order Malvales; family Malvaceae; genus Hibiscus; species Hibiscus mutabilis. The sequence goes on from CM033730.1 coordinate 20,810,888, forward strand.
CCTGTTCAAGCAGATTACACAAAGGTTTAGTGATTTTAGAAAAATTATGAATGAACCTCCCGTGAAAAACCTCGCATGTCCGAGAAAAAACTTCAATTCCTTTAACCGAATTTGGTGGGGGTAATCTCTCGATCACGCCCACCTTGGCTTTGTCTACTTCAATTCCCTTGATGAAATCTTGTGGCCGAGCACTATTCCTTCATCTACCATAAAATGGCATTTCTCCCAATTGAGGACTAAGTCCGCTTTTTTCACATCTTGCCAACACTTCTAAATTGCCGAGACAGCCGCCGGGTCATTACTAAAAACCAAAAAATCATCCATGAAGATCTCAAGGAAGTCTTCGACCATGTCTGAAAAGAGTGCCATCATGCATCTTTTGAAGGTTGCCGGGCGTTACATAATCCGAACGGCATCCTTCGAAGGCATAAGTACCGTGGGCATGTGAAGGTTGTCTTTTCTTGATCTTCGGGTGCTATGGCAACTGATTGTAACCTCAATAACCATCAAGAAAACAATAAAAGGGTTTACCCGCAAGACGGCCAAGCATTTGAT